>OY997272.1:88822801-89174161 GCA_963921465.1 Triticum timopheevii | reverse complement strand
GCGCTCTCTCACATACTACTAATAAGTATTATTATTGTTATAAGAATAAGACAGAGGGGAGCCTCCCTCTGTCCTCGTTCCTTTCTTTTTTGAATACTTATAATAATTATTGTTATCATCTTTTGTGTACATACACATTGGTTCATCCATCATTTTGTTGTTTTCTCATGTTGTCACGCATCCAAGATTTTCTAGATAGTCGATCATTTAAAATTCAAGGATTGATCTTGTTTTGTTTTATTATCCTTGTAAAACTATGATTCATGTAGTGCTTGAAGCCACTTATATTACATTTTTGGTTTGTAAAACAGACAAATCATCCATGGAATAACAACTATGCACCCAAATTTTAGGGCCCCAGTCTATGTTTCGCACCGGGGCCCCGAATTCCTGGAGACGGTCCCTCCCCACCCGACCGCCGCTGTGGTCGCCGGCTCCCGCCCTGGCGGTAAACCTAGCTCGCTCTCTGTTGGTAGTTCGATTCGCGCTCGTCCCTGTGCCTCTATTTCGCGTCCGGGCATCGCTTTTCGCCAGCGCGTGCTGGCCTCCTTCCTCTCCCCCGTGTCTCGCGACCTGGCGGCCTTCCCCGACCTCGCCCCCCCCGGCGTTCTCTGGGTTGTCGCCCCATTCCCGTCGAAATGCTTTTCGATCAGTGGGGTGGCGCGCCTTCTCTCCTATTTTTTCTGCTTTCCTGAGGAACGGCTTGCCGTCGCCTACGACCGCGCCTTGGTGTTCGCCGTCGAGATTGCGAGCCTTGCCATTGCCGAGTTCCTCGCAGCCGTTGGTCCGGGGCTCATGCATGCCATCAACCTTGCCCTTTTCGTCTCGCGGGGTGGGGCCTACGCTGCAGCGGCCAAAGCCCGGGTCCGCGCCACCCGCGCCGCACCCCGCAGCCACCAACCGGGAGTTACTACGCGTGCTCCCGTTAGGCGTCGTAGCCTCCTAGGGATTTGGTGCCCCGTCCCTTCTTCAGTTAATTCCCTCGGTTTGCTCCCCCTGCCACCGGCTAACGTATCGCCCCCTGATTCGCCCGGAACCCCGATGAATCTATGACCCGTCCTGTGCCCGATCTTCCGACGAGTTCGGTCGTGTCCCCGCGCGACAACCCGACTGTCGGTAGCGGCTGTCCGCGGCGCATTGACTGCGAGGGAGGGGATGGTTCCGCGGCGGGTGTCGCTTCGGCGTTTAATTCCACGCCTGGCAAGGGCGAGAGCCCATACCGGGATGCGCTGCTCTCGCCGCCCCGTGGTCTTAAACCATCCCCGCGCTCTCCGCCCCCTCCGCTCTCGCTTTCTGGTTGCTTCCGCTGCCTATCCACCCTTCACTACGTCCGCGACTGCCGAGATCCTGTGCGTTGCCGCCGCTGCAATGTCTCGGGGCACCACGCCGGCTCTCCGCTTTGCTCCATGGCCTCGCTGTGCAAACTCACCCCCCCATGGTTGCTGCCGCCTCCCCCTCGAGGCCGGCGTCCGCCCCACCCCCCCACCTCCGCCTCCCCCGCCTCCCTCCCGTCGCTTGGCCACCCCCTACCCTGCTGCTCGTCTCCGCTTGACCAGGCCCCTTGATGACCTGCCTCTGCTCGGTGGGTTCGAGGTTGGGGGGGCGAGCCCGTCTGTTGCTGCTGCCCCTGTGGTGGATGAGATGCCGCACTTTCGCGACATCTCCACATCGGCCGTGGTCTCCTCGCCACCTCCTTCCCCCGTCCCTTCCTCTCCGGTGACTAGCCACCCGGAGCCTGTCGCGCCCGCTCAGCCTCTCCCTAGTGCTCCTCGCCTGGGGCTGACCTTGGCCAATGATGGGGTGGGTGGGCCGGGGTCTAGCAGCGCGCCGACCTCCATCTCTGGCTCGTTGCCTATCTCTGAGTCCTCCAGATCCTCTGGACGCTCCATCGCTGCGGAATCCCTCCGCCCCGATGCTGTGGAGGTGGTCATGCCAGAGGGTGACTACGCGGCGGCCATGCGGCTCGCGGTGGTCACCATTGAGCCGCCCAACGCCTTCCACAACAACACGGCAGCGGTCCAGGCGGCCCTCCTCCGCGACATCAGCCACATCCTCCCTGAGACGATCCCTTGTCGATCGGTGCCATGTACCTCCGTTTCGCATCTCCGGCGGACCGTGAGGAAGCCATGCGCCACCAGCCGTTCATGCATGAGGGGGCGCGTATCGACCTCCACCGTGAGGAGAGGTACGGGCGGACGGACATGCATGTCGGCACATGTGCCCTCTTGGCCGCCACCTGCTTCCCCGCCGAACACCTAAACCCTGCCGGCATCGCAGTGGCCTTCGCGTCGTTCGCCAAAGTGCTGGAGGTTGATCCACTAGTGCTGGCTGGGCGGGAGCTGGCCACGGTCAGGGTGGTGGTGCGCCTCTGCAATCCCCGCGATGTTCCCTGCAACGTCTGGCCCATCGGGAGCCGCTGGGGGGTCCGGGTGATCTCGGTCTGGCCGGCCCGTGCTTGGACCGCCAGCGACTCCTTCTCCAAGGAGGGGGCGTACCTTCCCTTCTTCCGTGACCCGCCTCCTCCGCTCGCGCATAACTTCCTGTCCTTCAGGGGACGCCGGCGGGGCGCGGGCGTGACGGCGTTCAGGCTCCTCCCCTCCACGGGCGTGGGCATGGTGGGGGGGCGCCAGCTTGCCTTTGTGCTGCGTGTGCTGGGCGCTCCCCCTCTCCCTGGTGGTGTGCGTGATGGGCCTCTCCGCCTGTCGCTCCACCATGCTATTCGTGATGCCACCCCGTCCCCCTTGGTTCGCCTCTCCTCTCGGGCTCAGACAGTTGCCGCTCTCGGGTGACCATCGTCGAGTTGGACGAGCACCGTGCTATTGAGCATCCGTCTTGCCAAGAAGGAGAGTGCGACCTGGGTGAGCATCGAGTCCAAGGCGGTGCGTCTCAAGGCTTTAAAGGAGGTTCTCTCCGGTTGCTCTCCAAGACTCAAAACCAGGGTGGAGAAGGATAGGATCCTGGATGCCGTTGTTGCCCCATGGGCAAGAAAAAGGTGGCGGGGCTCTGATGTGCTGCCTCCATCCCAGCCGCCAGGGTGCCGGCCCCTGCTGATGATTAGGGTCCCTACTACAAACATCACTCGGGAGGCTGGTGCGATGCCTAGCCTGCCCTTGCTCATCTGCCCTCCCTCAGGACGGCGTGTATCTTTCTTCCTTTGTGTTTTCCTTCATCATTGTCATTGCCTTAAGGTCTGTTGCTCCGGTGTGTTGGGTTGTAATGGGGAGTAACCCGATTAGAACTATCAGTGTTTTGTCCTGGAATGTCCAAGGTTTGGGGCAAAAGGACAAGTGTGATGTTGTTAAGAACTTGGTTGCCTCCTCTAATCCCTGTTTCGTTTGCTTCCAGGAGACCAAGTTGGCTTGCTTGGACTCCCGCAAGGCTGTTACCTTCCTCCCCGGGCGGCTCTCAGCTTTCGTTACTAAAAACGCTGACGGGAGCCGTGTGTGTGTGGTGGTGGTGGTGGTGGGGGGGGGGGGGGTGACGGCGTGGGATTCGTCTCGCTATGCTTTGGTCTCCTCTTCGGAATCACGTTTCTCTCTCACCTCGACCTTTGCTTGCACCTCCTCGGCTGTGCGTGTTGTGATCACCAACGTGTACGGCCCCTCCGATCACTCTCTCGTAGACGACTTCATGGACGACATGGTTGCTTTGCCTTCGGGTGTCTCGGATGCCTGGCTTATGGTCGGAGATTTCAACCTTATTCGCTTCCCGTATGAGAAAAACAATGCCCATTTCTCTAATCAAGAGATGGTCCGCTAAGTTCAATTCTCTAATCAACACCCTTGCCCTTCACGAGCTCCACCTTTCTAATCGCCTGTTCATGTGGACGAACCGGCAGGATAACCCCATCCTTGCCTGGTTGGACCGTGCATTCTTTGATAACAGGTGGAACGCTGCCTTCCCTGATTTGACCCTCTCCTCTCTTCCTCGCACCACGTCTGACCATGTTCCGCTTATGATCTTTGCGTCCACCAAAGTCCCTACCCATCTCGTTTCTTCTTCGAAAATGCGTGGCTGACGAACCCTCTCTTCCTCCCCTCCACTCTTCCTTCCCGGACAAGATCGGTTAGAGGCACGGGTGCCAGGGGCGTTCTGTCTGCCAAAAAGAAGGCGTTCAGGTCTGCCTCCAAGGCATGGAAAAAGCGCCACCAGTACATCCCCACCTTTGATAATGACTGCCGGTTTTTGATCGAGTTGATTGATTTCTGGGAAGAAGATCGCTCTTTGTCTGCAGATGATATGTTGCTGCGGAATGATGCTCGCCTGGCGCTCATGGCGTCGATCCTTCGCCAATGTGAGCACTGGTGTCAGCGAGGGAAGCGACGTGCAGTGTGCGAGGGGGATGAGAACACCCAGTTCTTCCATGCATCCGCCTCGCATCGCCGTCGCAGCAACGCGATTTCCGTCCTGGAAGTCAAATGGGTGCGGGTTGTGGACCATGCAGGCAAGGCCGCGGCGCTGCTGGGCTTCTTCTCCAACCTTCTGGCCCGCCCGCGTTGGCCCGTCTGGTGGTTCTCGCTTGCTGGGCTCTATGCCTGTTCTGCTCGGGTGGATGGCGCGCCCCTCGTGGCCCCGTTCAGCCGGTCCGAGATCAAGGCTGCTGTTGACGCCCTGGACCGGACCAGTGCCCCCGAGCCTGACGGGCTGGGCCCCACCTTCTATCAAGCTGCCTGGGGAGTGGTTCCTGCTGATGTCCAGCGGCTGTTCGACGACCTTCATGCCGGTTGCGTCTCTTTGGACGAGATCAACCGCGCCTATGTGGCTCTTCTGCCCAAAAAGGATGGGGTCCCAACGCCGGCTGATTTCCGATCTGTCTCGCTACAAAATGGAGATGTGAAGATCCTGTTTAGAGGGCTCACAACTAGGTTTCAGAGGCAGATCACTGCACTGGTCGACGAAGATCAGTCTGGGTTTGTGAGAGGGAGAAGCATTTCAGAAAATTTTGTGTATGCCACCGAGCTCATCCAGTGCTGTCACAAGAGGGGTGCCCCCACGGTTGTGCTCAAGCTGGACTTCTCCAAAGCTTTTGACTCAATCAACTGGGAAAGCCTTCGCTCCATCATGGAAGTCCGTGGGTTTCCGGTGCTCTGGTGTGATTGGATTGATGAAATCCTCAGCTCTTCCTGTTCGGCGATTCTGCTTAATGGTGTGGCAGGGAAATGGTTTGAACTGAAATGCGGGCTCCGTCAGGGGGACCCGAACTCGCCATACCTCTTATTGATTGTGGCTGATGTGTTGCATAAGCTGATCCGGCAAGATGAGGTTCTGAAACATCCGCTGGTGCCTGATGCGTCTGTGGTGGTGCTCCAATACGCGGATGACACCTTAATCATCATGCGGGCGTGTGAGGAGGGTGCGGCCCGTCTTCAAAGGATTCTAGACAAGTTTACGAAGGCGACTGGTCTGAGGATCAATTTCACCAAAAACACCCTGGTCCCGATTCATGTCGAGCCCATGATCCAAGAGATGGTCGTCCGGGCGTTGGGATGCGTTGTTGGCTCCTTCCCCCAAACTTACCTGGGCCTGCCTCTGTCCTGGGAGAAGCTAAGGTTCGAAGATTTCCTGCCAATGATCGCGAAGGTTGACAAATACCTTGCGGGCTGGGCGGCGCGCCTCCTCTATCCTGCGGCGCGTCTGGTGCTGATCAATGCTGTCCTGGACGCTCCGCCAAGTTATGCCATGCCTGCGCTGCTCCTCCCCCCAAAGCTGATCCGTGCGCTGGATGCCATGAGACGAGACTTCATGTGGAATGTTGCGAGAGGGTGTCGGGAGCATAATTTTTGGTGGCTTGGGATCGCGTGTGCCGCACTAAGTCTGAAGGTGGGCTCGGGCTCCGCAGCCTTGTAGTTCAAAATGACTGCCTCCTGCTGAAGATGATCCATAGACTGCACTGTGTGCCGCGGTCGAAGTGGGCCGCTTGGGTGTGGGGTGTAGCAAATGGGAGTTCGCTCCTGGCCCGCGATGAACATGCTCTGGGCGAGCATAGAGGGGCCCTGGCTAAGCTGCTGCCTCTGTACCGTGCTGTTTCCACGGTCGCCGTGGGGGACGGGCACTCGGTCTCGTTCTGGTTCGACAGCTGGCTGCCTTGTGGCACTCTCGCCGTGGCCTCCCCGGCTCTCTTTTCACATGCAGTTACTCCTGAGATGACTGTCTGGGAAGCGAAAGAAGAGGGCCTGCACAGGCATCTCATGCCGCGTCTCACGCGCGTGGGCGAGATCGAGCTGGGGATGGTCTTGGCAATGATGGAATCCCAGCCTGCGCGTGAAGAAGGGGATGATCGGTCTCTCCTCCACATTACAACCCCGCGCGGCTCCCTGTCGGCTGCTATGGCGTACAGACTGTTGAGGTTTGGTGGCCTGGTTGCACCATTTGCGGCGTCCGTCTGGGACATGAGAGCGTCGTCGCGTGTCAAGTTCTTCTGCTGGCTGCTGGTGCAGAAACGTATACATAGAAGAGATGTCCTGCTGAAAAAACACATTGTGGAGCCGGAGGGCGCAGGATGCCCCGTGTGCGAGGGAGAGATGGAGAGTGCGGATCACATGATCTTCTCCTGCCCGTTCGCGGGGGCCTTTTGGAGGCGGGTTGGCATCAACGTCGAGGGGGTGGGAGAGGACTGCTTGGATCGCCTTGTTTCTGCGGCGAGCTCGGCGGTCGGTTCTGCTCCTGAATTCGCTATGCTGTGCTGCTAGCACTTGTGGAAGCATCGGAATGTGGTGGTGTTCCAGGGGCAGCGTGCCTCCCTCGCTCGGTTGCTTGGCTCGTGTAGGGAAGACGCCCTGTTGTGGCGCGGTCATCTGAAAGAGACCTGCCGGATCCATGTCGATGCCTGGATGCTGGCTTTGAGGTAGCGATGTTGTGTGGCTGAAGCAGGCGTGTGTCTGTTCCTCCGTTCCCCCTGTGTAAAACTCTAGTGTGGTGTGCCTTGTCTTATGCTTGTAATCATCGGGGGCCCTAGGGCCTTCTCTGGTTAATATATTCAGGTGCGGGAACCTCCCCCCCCCCCCCCCCCCCCCCCCTTCCGCGTGAAAGTTCAAACAAAAAAAATGTAGAAGTAATTTAGAGTCATCTACAAAAGTGGTCATATCTCTAAAGGTATTGGTCTTCCAAAATTTTAAATTTATTGCAGACTATAGTTATCTGCAGAAGAGGCTTCGCGTTTTTTACCATCCAGTATATGCAGTTGGGAACTAAGTCATGGTTAACATGACATGTATTAGGAACAGTTGATAACATCCCAAAATTTCAAGGCAATTATAGCTTCGTCGACAAACTCGCATATAAGGTGTAACACATATACTAAATTCTCTGTAGTTTTTCCTCCGCACATGTATTTCAATAATATATAAAGACCTACGATGGTGGTGACGGGATGACTGCCTTCGGCGCTCAGCGATGATGGCTACCATGATGAGGTCAGCACGGATGCGACCATGGCATGACCATGTTGGAGATGGAAGTATTGGGCTATGGGCTCAGGCACGGAGAGGTTGGCGATGGCTGAAGTGTGGATCCCACGTGTCAGCGAAAAATGCAAACATTGGTGGAAACTAGACCTCAACTGATAGCTATCGTGCATTAGCCACTAGCGGTAACTGACTAAACGTGCAGAATAGAGGAACCTGACTAAGTACAAGGGGCACACAGGTATGTGGTCAATAGTATAACACTATCGTTGCTGATGCAACAAGATGATGCGAGTACTTATAAGAAACTGGTCTATTGCAAAAGAGATGGATCAGCGTGCACAATCTGTTGCCTGCTGAGCAATATCTGTCATCTCAGGAATGTTGGGATTCATGATACCTTCCATGCCTAAGCTTAAACATGCCACACGGTCATGGCGATTCTACAACCAGTTGGCGTAAACAATGGCTTTCCTACGGACTAGTTATGGCCGGTAGATTACTCCCTATGAGAACGAGGATACATAGGCTAGCAGGTGCAGGTATTATATATCTCAGCAGCTGCCATATATATGGAGTTTGCAGTAGGTTGTAGTAGTTGTCCAAATCAATGTACATATATATTTGACAAGTGACATAGCATACACAGTTAACAATTAGTTTCGTTTTACAGGAAATTAGGAGGCTACTGTAAATATATTAAAACTGAAGTAGGTCGCATACAAATGCCACAAAGGGCTGGATAACCAGCTAGTACATACCAAGTTCGCTACTGGACTTCCTCGTTGTGCTATATGAAGTATTAAATTAGTCACCTGCTCAAAAAATTTCCTCCATCTACAAAGACGAGTAGACTACCTTCATATCCCTAAAAATGCGATCAGATACTCCATGCAGACAAATTGGAGATCACCATGAAAAATGGTTTATGTGAATTTTGCTTCAGAAGTTTATAGTTTTTATGGAAATGTTCTGCCATATTAATTCAGGTACATAGAAAAGATCGGGAAAGCCTCAGCAGCATAGTTTCAACTAGTCATTTTTCAATAAAGGGCACTTTTATTAATTCAAAATGTAGCATCAAGTGGATACAAAGTATCATGAGCAACACTCTACCTCTGCATAACTACGATGCACACAGCCAAACACAAAAATCTAATAAAAGGTAAATAAAAAGACCAACATACCGAAAACAATAGATACATATATGACTGACACTATGCCTATGTCGAAGCAGTGGGGAGCTGGGGGTCTTCCTGGGAATTTTCTAGAATACCCAAGAATTTTGGCCAAAAAAAATTTACAACCGGTATTTTACGGTAATATGAAGACTTGGCCCACGAACTAAGTGCAGCCCAACTGCCGACGGTAGCCACGGACGGTACCAAATCTAGCTAGGCGTCTGGTTAGGCGCGCGAGCAGCCGATCGCCAGCCCCAACCCAAATCTAGCTGAAGGTGGCAGCGGCGAGCGATTTGAACTCCGGCGGCCGGCCCTCTCCTGCCTCTCCCTCGGTCGCTACCCTCTGGCCCTCCCATCTAGCCGTCCCTCTCCCTCTTCCTTCGGCCTCCGTGGTTTCGACATTCCGCCTCCGGCATCCCTAGCGTGGCGGCAGCGCCCTCCGGCCACCAGCGTCGGGCCTCGCTGGCTACCCGGCGCAGCGGCAACACCTAACCAGTGAGCACTCTCCCTCTGGCAGTCCGACCTCCGTCCATTCTGCATTCATTCACATCAAGTATTGCCTCTATTCATTGCGTGTGTCTAAACAAATCTGAAGATTATTCAGTGATTACATGTAAATTGAAATTGAACTACTTGCTATGTGATTGAGTGATTCATTTGCTGCTTATGATCATAAATATTTGCTACTTACTATGTGATTCCTTTGGTGCTTACTATGTAAATTGAAATTGTTTGTCCAATGTACATCAGTCCATGCCCCAATTCGAAGCAGATTTCGCAGCTGTGGAATGTGATCCCGGCAAGCGACTTCCCATATCTTCGTATCGTATCAATTACCAGGATAGAGTTAGAAGGAGATATATTGACTTGGGTGCTTGTCAACCAAAGGATCATAAGTTTGAGATCAGAGGTTTTAGTGGACACCCCCGTCGCTTTTGGCCTACTTGGTTTAAGGAGCACAAGTGGCTTGTTAGAGATATTGCCACAATGATATTTCGCTACTATTATCGATGTATGGTCACCGAGTCATTGATATTGCCTTCTTACTGTACATTTATTGTTCTGTTATATTGCTTTGGTCAATTTTCTTTACAATAATAGCCACCACTAAATTCCTGGCTCCGCCACTGTGTCGAAGGAGGTGATGGACCGATCCGGTGATTTTGCTGCCACCCATGTTGGTTAAAAACCTCCTAGGGCACCCGCTTCAACCTCATACATACCGCTTTGAATAGCAGTTGAAACGCCGTTCGGTGTAGCGTAGACCACGTATGAAGTGTTCTTATAGCGAAAAATAACATGTTAGGTAAATTCATCTCCTGCTCATAAAATTTCCTCCATCTACAAAAACTAATCGTTCATCTGTAGTTACTTACAAAGAGAGAACTACAAGTTTCTGATTGGGAATTAAAGAAGGGAAATGTTTACGTCCGGCAGGCCGGCCAAACGCTCGGCTAGTCGAGTGCGAGTCGTACGATCCTGCTGGATCAAACGACGCCTAATAGCCAACATGGCCACGTCGCTGCCGTAGCCTCCTGTCCCACCACCGCTTCCCATCCCTCTCGACCCCTCTCGATCTTCTTATCCCTCTGCTCGTCCACTCATCCCCTACCTCCAGCACCGCTCCCCATCCCCTATCTCCGGCACGCCCGCCCAAATCGCCGGAGAAATCACCGCTGTTACCCGCCTCCCTTTTTTGCATCTAGATCGGATCGAGACGGGACTTTGCTTGTGCACTCAGCCACTCCTTTCTGAGGAGTACTCAGGGGCTGATGCAACCCGGGGAAGCCATGGCCGTCCATCTCCTCGTTCGCACCCTCGGCGAGGTTGGACGTTTTGCAACCGGCAGTGGAGGTGGTGGCCACTGGTGCTACGATTTGCTGCAACCGGCACCAGGAAAGCTACCACGGGCGCCTGCATTTGGTGCGACCAGGATCCACATTTTTTTAGTGATTTTTTGATGCAACCAGTCCCAAAATTTGCTACCATCGTTTTGTTTTTTGCTACCGCCGTTGGCAGTCCGTCTTTTGATATTTTTTGCTTAATTAGAGCCATTTTTTCCTGGAACCACTCAAACTTTTTGTTACCATGGTCTTTGATTTTTTTTCTACCTTTGTCTTAGTTTTTGCTACTACCCTGTTTTTTATTTTATTTTTGCTGGATCCATCTTATTTTGCTGGAACCACTCCAAGAGAGAGAGAGAGAGAGAGAGAGAGAGAGAGGAGGTTGTGAATGGCGTGGAGGTAGTTGCAAAACATTACAAAAAAAAATCTACAACCAACGTCCTAGGAAGCTTCAATCGAAGGCGATGGAATTTGGGGTCCGGCCACCACGCAACCGTGAAAGCTGGAACTACGGAAAATGCTTCAACTGTTTTGTGAAAAAGCTTCAACCATGCAAAAGCTTCATTGGGCGTGAGAAAAAAGCTGCAGCCAACGGCATGGTGGTGCGGCAAGGACAGAGACCGGCGGCGAGCTAGTGATGGTGCGGCGAGGACGGAGACCGGCGGCGAGCTGGTGATGCTTCAAGGCAATACATGAGAGTCCTTGGAGGACAAGTAAACGAGTTATACTCGTACGCGTCGGTACCAACGCAAAGGCCCACACTGTATGTACTACGTCTAGTCCAATACGGTACTAGAATTTAGATCATAATTTAACAAAAGATTCAGGCACATCTCTTCCTTCCAGTGTCCTCATTGGATTCGCTGTAATGCCTACAAACACATCGTCTCCATTCCATGGCTCCATCAACCCGCAGAAAATCGATCGTGGCAGGTCTAGAAGCCGAGGCCGGTGCATGAAGTCATGAATGATGCGTTTTCTACCTTGTTGATCAACTTGTACATGTCATCGGTCGTGCGACGAGAGTCCTCGGAGCCAAGAAATAAAGGTGACCAAAATAGAAAGGAGTCAGATGAAAGTTCAGCGACAAAGCTAGTTAATTAGTTTGCCCGCAACATGAGGCTATTACTTGTCGAAATCTTTGTGCTATACATAGGCAGTTCATTTTGTTTCTCTAGCCTATCACCAATAACATTTTTTGTGCACTTCTGTAAACCATTTTTATTTGATTTGGATTTTTTTAAATAACAATTTATATCAACTGACTAATAGGCCATTCAAGGACTAATGCAATTCCTAAGCAGCATGAGATATATGTGAGTGCACATCCTTTATTTTATGGGGTTCCACTTTTGCCCCATATTCCATATTTGTGACATGTTTTATATCATTCAAATTTTCTCGCCACATTTTACCCTTAGTTGTCACATTGTGAAACTTTTAAATCCATTTGTATTGTTTCCATTGATTCTATCTACCCACATGTTAGGTGTGTCATATGTGTAACTGACTCTAGGGGTCAGGTCAAAACCACAGAAATCATTTGTATTTCCTTCTTGACACTTGACTCTCTGCACACACACCCAACCTGTCGCATCTGACCTGCAGCCAAACACGATTTGAGAGAGAGAAACTCACTGTTGCGGCAATGCTCATGTGGAACCTTGAGTTTAGGCTGTCCTTTGTTCCGGACGAGATCCAGTGTTGGAGTCTGCTTCAAGTTCAAAATCAGCTGGCTCATGTGGTTCTAGTTGGACGCAGTGACTCTTACTATTGGGCCTTTAAACTTGATGGCCCGTTCTACACAAGGATCTTGTACACGTCCCATCATGAGAATGCGAACATCTCATATACGCTTGGACTTGTTTAGACTCAATTGCACCTCAAAAATCAGGGAACCTATAATTGCTCCACTTCCAAAGAAGTGGAGTGTTTGCACATAGACATCTTTATCCATCTGTGGAAGAACGAGTTGGCCCCCTCGCACACACTCAATTTCTGGTGCATCCCAGGCCCAAACCCGAGAACCATAATGTGATCAAACCACACGAGTCAGAGCAAAGACGAGCCTCTTGCATCACAGCATAAGTAGTAACACTCTTGACTCGACTGGTACCTATGGTCACTTCTTATCTAAACCACTTATGTGTGATCTTCCGATTTGAGTCTTAGAAGCTTTAATGCAACTCATTCTGCTACTTCATCCGACCATATGCATATATATGAGCATCAAGTAATTAGTAAGCACTGGTAGTAGTAGTTGGGAGCAATAAAACTTTACTACTGTAGTAGTTGGGAGCAATAAAACTTTACTAGTGCAAGACATTTGATGGTTGATTCAGCCGCTGCAGTGATGTGCTACAATGTAGCCGCTACATTAGTGCAGTTGCAGAGCTCAACATTTGCATGTGCTGAATGTGGCACATACATCTCTCTAAGATTTTTTTGGCTTACTTCTATCAAGCATTTTCATTTGAATTGGAATTTTAAGAAAGCGTATAAGCAATTTAAATCCCCATACTAAAACGCCATTAAACAGACTAAATCATATCCTAAGAAGCAAGATATATGAATGCACCTACTTTTTATAGGGTCTACCTTGCAATTTGGATTCCACTTTTGCCCCATATTTTATATCATATTTGTGACAGATTACAGATCAAAGGAGAGCAAGATTGTATACCTAGACAATACTGGCTAGTTAGATTCTTCCTTGTTCGCCCGTTGCATATGCAAGGTCGGATATGACGTATGTGAGCTAGCTCCTCCTGGCAGCAAGTGAGTCCGCAAGCCGTGGGGTGACCAGTTGCACCACAGTTTGCATACCTGTACCCCATGAGGGCGCGTATTAACAGGCCGCCGAGTTGATGGTTCGACGCCAATGTTTGGCAGTGAACGCCAAACGTTGGGAGCCCTGGAGACATCAGCGTACTAGCCCCTTGTGACCCAGGCCTTGGATGCATTTTTTATACTCCCTCGTAGAGCTCGTAAACGTGAGCCCTGCAGATTGACCGACGGTGTAATCATCCAACTATGCGTCCTCTCAGGTTCTCGTGAAGCAGAGTGTAAACAAACACACGTTATGAGTTGATACTACGAGCTAGACCTGGTGCATATGCTTGACCAGAGTTCCCTGTGTCTCCCAAGCCCAAACCTATCGACCAAAATATGATCAAGCCTTGCATATCCGAGCCAAGAAGAGCTTCTTGCATGTTTGCATATATAGTAGCAACATTCTGACTTGATTGTTGACGATGGATGTAATTAATTAAGAAGCAGTGATTTCGATCATACACGCATGGTCTTATTATCTAAAACATACATATATGATTCTGCGATTCGCATGTGGAATGCAAAAGCTCCCTCTCTTATAAGCATATAGGAGCATCAAGTAATTAGTATTATTAGTTGGCAGCAATCAAACTTTAGTTTTAAATCACATGGGTCTGTCTTATTTAGTAGCATGGGTCTAGTACGTGTACTCGACACCAAGGATACGTTTTGTAGGTTGTATTTTCAGTTTCAACTAAAGTAGCACCAATCTATGATGTACCAGACATCCAAGTGGTTAATGTTGGCTCTAAGGTCATAACTTGCCACAGAATCTCTAACTACTACCTCTGTCCTGGTTTATGGTCACCCTTCATTTTTTTATATCATATTTTGACCGTAGAATTGACTACTAAAATATAAGTTGCATGTCAAAAAATTTATGATGCTGGATTAATATTTGAAAGAGGATCTCAATTATACTATTTTGTGGTATAATAGCTTATGTTTTGGTAGTTCAATCAAAGGTCAAAGTTTTATCCAAAATACAAATGGACAGAGATATCGGAGCTACCTAGTTGCATAGCGCACACAACCCTAGTCAATTATGGCGTGGGGGGATTCACCATCTGGTGACATCAACTAAGTGTGTGCTTCATGTGTCGCTGTGACACCGTCACCAGAAGTTGTCACCACGACTACCCCTATAGGAAAAAGCACGATCGGCTCAAGTAACAGAGGGAGATGGCACACCTGAAATTTGTATAGATATACTCCCTCCGTGCCAAATTAGTCGACGCTCATACAGATGTATCTGTACACTAATATGGGACGAAGGAATTACATTGACTTTGACGGTGGAAAACCACTCCAATTCAAATTGAGATCATTGAGCGGAAAATCATAGCCTGATGTAGCCCACACATGATGCACCGCATCAACGCCGAATGATGAAAAGCAACCACACGCGAGCATGCACTCGTCGGGCTAGGGAGAGAACGGAAGCCTCTTTTGGCAGTTGCCACGGAGTTGTATCTCGGCCACAGAAGCAGGGAACAGATGGTTGCAGCAACTGCTTAATTATGTTTCCTCCTTCTGTGTAAACAGTGGAACCATGATGGGTAAAACTGTGTAGCTAGCTAACGTCTTCAGATGTTCCAAATTGTTTACCCATAGCAAAGGAAAATTGACAATCATGAACAAATTTCTGCATTACGAGCTACACACGGATACAAGCCTGGAATGTTGAAATTCATGATGCCTCCCAATCCCAAGCTCAAGGTTAAGCGTGTCATAGGGTAGAGCAATCATGTCTACACATCACATGACGTGTCAACTGACATGCACCGTTTACTTCTTTTCATAGACTAATTGAGGAGCTGTAGCTCACTCTTGAAGTGAAGAAAGGATATGTTGCCAACTACATGTCCAAAGCTAGCTAACAGTTGGTTCTATATATGTCACCACCCGGCTACAATTATTGAGCCGGCAGCACCTTGAGTAGTTGCCAAATTAGTTAGGGCCTCTTTGATTCACAGGATTCCTCAAATGCAGGAATAGAAATAATGTAGGAATCTCTTGTACTCTGCATGATTTAAAAGATTATTTGATAGCACAGGAGAAATAAAAGAATCCAACACAGAGGTTTGAGTAGACAAAAAAATTCTTATAAATAAACCTTATGGAAAGTTTCTTAAGGATTTCAGTCCTACGAACATAGTAGGAAAAAAAACCTAATGATCCAAATCCTCCAAATATCCTATGAAATTCCATTGTATCAAAGGAGGCCTTAATGTGCATTTTTTTCAGGATGGTATACGCACATGCCCTTAAGGGTTAGCTTTTTTTCTACGTACATATATCATGGCAAAATTAACTGGGTAATGAAAATTATAGGCCATACTGCAGCCGACTTGGCTCATGAGCTGAATTAGTGGCATGATCTGCTTAGCTCATCATGCATGCTATGCATGCTGAGAGTTCAGTTTCATATTTCAAGTTGGATAAATTTGTTAAGATGAAAATAAACAGGACACCATGATATGGCACTTACATCTCAAAGGAAAACTAGATTGTACTAAATAAATGTGGGTTGGCCCTCGCGTATGGATATATATATATTCGTCATCAGAAACATTAAGAACAAGACAATACTGGCTAGTCAGGCTCTTCCTTGTTCATCGGCACGCTGCATTACAATGTATGCAAGGTTGTACATGAAGTATGTGAGCTAGCTGCTCTGGCAGCATGCGAGTCTGCGAGCCGTGGGTTTACCAAGTTGCACCACATCGTCCATAGTTGTACCCCACGGGGAAGCTCATCTACAGGCGACTGATGGTTAGACGCCAACCTTTTGGCGTCAAAAGTTGTGTGCTAGCGAGACTTTAGTTGTTCAGCACACTGGCCTTGTGACCCAGGTCTTCGATAAATCTCTTATATTTCCTCCGAGATCTCAATGCTGAAATGTGTGCCCTAGAGATTATACAGACGGTGTAACCATCACACCAAACCGGAAGAAGCATGTCCTCTCATCTGCTCGTGAAGCAGAGTGTAAGAAACACACCTGGTCAAAGTGTATGACCTGAATTCCATATGCCACCCATGCCCAAACTCATTGACCTTAATGTGATAAAGCCTCGTATGTTTGCATATACATGAGTAATACTATGACTTGATTGATGACGATGGATGTAGTTATGTAACAGGGCTATCGATCATGCATACATGTTCTTAATATCTTAAAGGGACTTATGATTTTGCGATTCGCTGCTCATTGTGGCTCTTTCTCTTATATATGCATATAGGAGCATTAAGTAATTATAGTAGTAGTAGTTGGCAACAATTGAACTTTACCGCTACATCACGTAGGGTACTTCTGATTTAGTAGCATGGATCTAATACGTGTACTGGACACTGATATGTTTTGTAGGCTGTATTTACAGTTTTAAGGAAAGTGTATACAATGTACGTACGATGTACCCGATCAGATTGCCAAGCAATTAATGTTGGCTCTAAGATCATAACTTGCCAGTCTGTTTAACTAGCTAGCTAACCACATAGCGCACATGACCCTAGTCAGTTATGCGGTAGGGGGTGAGGTCTCACCCACATGTCACCTCAACTAACAGTCTGCTTCGTACAAAGTAGGGGGTGAGGTCTCACCCACATCATCGGCTTGTCTTCTTCGAGAGAACACGTCGTACAAAGTAGTACAAATGTGGTCATTGTAAGGAAGCTTACCAAGGGCACCATCTTTCCTAATGGGCCGCTATTTTAGCCTTACAGAGGATCGCCATGACCATAGTTGCGGGTGCTTCAGTTTCTTGGACCTGGCTACATTGAGGGGTGGTAGGTGGGCGCAGTTATAGCCACCTCAGAGCCCTGGTTTTGGAGATATTTCAGCAAAACCCAGGATCACTATAATTCAAGAATTTTGGCTAAATGACTCAAATTTGCATCTAAATTTCATTGAGATCCAATCAAATATTATGAAAATTCAGATTTTTCTAAATCATGAACTATCAAATTCTGGACATAGTTCTGCCCACCTTAGAGCCCTAGTTTTGGAAATATTTCAGCAAGACAAAAAATCACTAGAATTGACTAAATTTAGTTAAATGAACGAAATTTGAATTTGAATTTGATTAATTGAATTTTTAGGAACTATTCAAATTTTCAAATGTTTTCAATTAATTACACCGAAAGTGAAAAATATGAAGGTTGTTCGTAATATGGGCCAACCGACCGCACGCTCATAATATTGGTCTCTGGGCTATATTTTTGGCCCTGGTAAACAAGCGCAGTTAGGCGTTGCCACTTGGAGAATTACGTGCGCAGCTTGTAGCCAATCAAGTACCCCCTCCTTCCCAAAATGTAAGGCGTGCTTGACTTTTTACGGTATTTGATCCGTTACTTTGATCGTTAAGATATACCAAAGTATATGGACTAAACATGCATAAATCATATCATCGTATTTATCTTGCAGAATAATTTTATTACATAGGCGTTTAGATTAATTCGTGGACATACAATAAATAATTTTGACTGTTTATAATAATTTTTACGCCGCCTTCTTGGAGCGCTCCCTTGCGGAGCTCTCCGGCCGGTGCGATGCGGTGGCCCCAGACAACATGTCGTTGGCGGCGGAGCTCGGGTGCCCCGAGAGTGGGCGGTGGTGACTGTGCTACATCGCTTATGTGTGCAGCGCCCTGTCTAGTGCTGGTGACCTGCGACGGCGTTGTGGGTGGCGAGATATGTGTGTTCCGGGCCTGTGGAATGCTCATGGTCTCATGCTGGTCGTCCGGCGGCCGCCAATGCTCCGTCCTATGGTGGGGGGGCGCCGGCCAGGTGTGGCATCCAGGGTGGCAATGAATCTGGGACTCCTTTAGCAAGATCTGGTCCACGACGTCTCGTGGCAGGTCGTGCATCGGTCGCTGTGGACGCGCCACGCGTTCTCTCGGTGTCTACTGTGTCCCCACCTGGCAGCCGGTCAACTACTGCCCGCGTGTTTATTAATGACGCGGGATGGCCGCGGGCCCACCCGTCAGCGACTGTGGGGCGTCCTTCTTTAATCCAAGCGTGGGGAGGGGGGTTCCTCATCCTCTTCTCCCCCATCACCATCTAGTTACACCCTCTGTTCCGCCCCCCCCCCCCCCCCCCCTCCGCGTCGGCGACAACCCTAGCCATCCATGGGGTTCTTCTTTGGCAAGAACAAGGGCAAGGCCACCTCCGGCCTTGCTTGCCCCCCCACCTCCGCCGGCGTCTTCCCGCCAGCCACAGCAGCACATCAGCGCCCAGTGCACCAGGCGAAGTGGCACTGGGAGCATCGTGTCCCCCTAGCTCGACGTCACGTTGCCACGCGACTGGCGCACCTCCCAGTTTTTAGTTTAATTAAAATGCTTTTACTTAATGTAATGTGGACTCGTGGACTCTCACCGGCCTTTGTGGCCGGCATTATTGTTTAATTAATGTTTTCTATTTTCAAAATATTTGTGTTATATTTTTTTTGCGCCACCTTAAAAATGGGCCGGGCCAATGTTGGGAGCAACATTTGGGTCGGAGCGTCGGAGTTGTTGTAATATGTACCAACAATCTGTACCCAAACTCAAGGTATTGAAGTCGGGTCTCATAGTCTTGACTGGCCTTGGAGTCTCCCTGAATTACTAGCTAGAGACTCATCTCTTTTTGCGGGTCATTTTTTTTGCGGGGGTAAAGGGATTTTATTCCATTATGATAGGGCTACAATCACGAGACAACTGCTCCTCGTAATATGGAGGACACGAGTTCAGCCATACAGCAGTACAAGCTTCGGTACGACTATAGTTTGTCAATTGATGTGCTACCCTATTCTGCTCTTATAATTTTTACACTAGTAGAAAAACACCTATTAGACCCGGTTCGTAAGGGCCTTTAGTCCCGGTTCATGAACCGGGACTAATAGGTCGTTACTAATACCTCCCCCCTTTAGTCCCAGTTCTAAAACGAACCGGGACAGATGGTCCTCCACGTGTGTAACATCCCAAATTTCCAATTTGGCATGTTATACCTAGGTCATTCATGCATATCATATTTTATTGCTTTTTCGTTTACAATCCTCGAAATCCTAAGCAACTCAAGGAACTTCGGAGAGAGTTGGGGATTTTCCAATTTTCATATTTGAAATTTTTATCAAATAGTAAAGACGAGGATTTGATTTTAATTATTTTCTCACCGGAAAATATTTCATTTTTTTTTAAAAAATGAGGGGAGATAATATGACTTCTCCAAAACAATTGAAATATCGGAGGAAAAATGTTAAAATCATTTTTGGATTTTATTTGAGTTTATTCGGGATTTTATTTGTCCTAGAAAAATTTGCATGTTTTAAAAATTGCGTTTTAGGGGCCAAGAAAAGTTCATCTTGTTCTAAATATTTTATTTCGACGGAGAAAACTTGTTTTGGAATTTTTAGATTTTTAATTTTTTTAGGAATTTTCTATTCGGCGGAATGTTTTTTTTTTAAAAAAACCCGCGCCCGACTAGGCCAAAGGCCTAGCCAGGCCGGCCCGCATCGCCGCCGCCTCCCCCGCGCGCGCCGCCGTGCGCCGCACGGACGCCGAGGGGAGTCCGAGCCGGACTCCTCCCCGGGCGCCCCCTTCCCCAAGCCGGAGCAGCCCCCCCTCCTTAAATACCGCCGCCCCGCCGCCTCGCCACCACCCCGCCACCACCCGCCACCACCGCCGCCGAGCCCGAGCGCCAGCCGAGCCGCCGCCGTCGCGCTCTGCCCGAGCCGCCGCCGCCGTCTCCCGCGCCGCCGCCGCCCCGCCCGACCCCGCCGCCCCTCGCTGAGCCCCGCCGGAGCCGCCCGCCCCGCCGGACGACCTCGCCGGAGGTACCTGCCCCGCCGCCGGTTTTTTTTAAGAAAAACCCTTCGTTTTTTTAAAAAAACCCTAGTTCGTTTTTTTTCATAAAGATCGGTTTTATTTCTTCGATCTATTTACTTAGCGAACGTTCGTTCGTCCGTTCGTTCTAACGAACGTGTTCACCGTTTAGATTCTGCTAACGAACGTTTGTTCGTTTAGCCTTTCGTCATTTTTCTTTTTATCGGATTTATTCCACGATTATTATGATCGCGATTTCTGAACCGATGTTCAAACCTGTTTATCTTTTCGCTCGTTTATCGGAATCAGGCGATTCAAGCGCCTGAAGTTTCATCTCGAAACCCTCTTTCCGAATAATCAACTCAAACAAGTTTTTATCTCTGTAAAATTTGACCCTAGCTCAGATTAGTTAACGAATCTTGTTTCTTTTGCCGTTTGAATTTCGTTGCTCCGTTTGATTTGATTCTTTTTGCAAACTGGAGTTCTTAAGTTGAACTCTCCAGTCAAACTCTTTTATTTGGAGTTCCACTTGTGCACCTCTGATTGTTTCTTATGTATGTTATTTTTTGCTTGAGATAGCATTTCCGGAGTGCGAAGCGTGTTACTACGAGTCTCTAGGATTCACGGATCGTCAGCAAGGCAAGTAACACATTGATCATACTCTTTTCATACCCAGTTTTTATGCATTAGTTTCAATCCTCAAACATTGCATGACTAGGATGCCTTTAACTTGTGGGTTGGGAAGTAGTTGCTGAGGTAGAACCTATTGCCCTGTTTATTATCAAACCCTTGGGAGTTACTTCTACGTTATGCTTATTTTGCCATGCTATGCTCGTAGACGTGGATTGGGTTTGAGTGATTTCAATGACAGATATGAGATTGTTAATTAATGGTTTACTTAAGGTGGCAACTTTAATACACATCTGGGTGGATTGAGACACCTGGAGTATCCAGTGATTGCCTGTTTTATTTTTGGAGATCCCGAGGTTACCGTGTGATTTTCCTATGGACCGCCACCCAGGCTCAAAGGGAACTGAGTATATTCATGCTAGAAACTTCCGTGTGCAGCCGCAAGCTATTATGGGCTCTAGCATAGTTGAGTAAGTTACGTGAAGCTTTTGAAGAGGTGGATCAGCAGGTAGTGGGTTTGTAGGTTTGGTATGGTCTGCCCGGAGTAGAGAGTTAATGTTTCTGAAAGACTGTGTCTCGGTCATCCGCTTCTCAAACACCATGTAGTGCGAGAAATCAACGGAGGCTATTGAGTCTTTTGGGAGAAGTGCGCAAACCTCTGCAGAGTGTACAATCTAATCATGGTTAGCCGTGTCCCCGGTTATGGACAATTCTGAGTATCTAGTACTTGAGTATTCGCATGTATCTCAACACTCTTAATTAATCTTGCTGGGATGTTAACTATTTTAATTGGGATCATTGAGTTGGGGTTACCTTCTCAAATGATGTTTCAATCACCATGATAGTTAAATTAAAACTGATTCCTTTGTAGTAGGGAAAAATTGGCTTTTCGCAAAATTGTAAACATAGAGCTTTCCACCAGACAAATATGCATGTAGTGGTAGCATTATTCTGTTATTGCTCTTTTGTGTTACATTGCCAGCATATTCCATGTGCTGACCCGTTCTCGGGCTTATGTTGCAGACTTTTCAGACGAGGAGTAAGGTTCGTAGGTCGTTGCCGTGCAGCTCAGCCATGCCGTTGGAGTTGATGGACTCACTTTATCTTCCAAGCCTTCCGCTATTATCGCATTAGATGGCCCTAAGCCATATTATTGTAATAAGTTCTCTTTTGAGACATTCGATGTAATAAGTGTGTGTTTGCTACTCTGTTATAAATCCTTTGAATACTGTGTGTGTCAGCATTACCGATCCAGGGATGACACGGAAGCACAGAGACTTGACCATCTGAGGTCGGGTCGCTACAAGATGGTATCAGAGCACACACTGAGTGTAGGACACGACCACTAAGATAAACCATAGGTCACACTTCTCTTCTCATTTCTGACTCCTCTTCTTTTTCCACTCTTTAGGATGAAGGAGAAGAAGAACAAGTTTGCACAACCGGATGAAGACACACCTTTTGGACGCCACTTGAAGGAAGTCACTAGGTACTTGAATATTGGAATAACAAGCTTCACTGGGACATACAACGCCACCCTACCGGAAGAAGAGCGCTGGATGATTCAAGTACGAGTTCCAGGAAGAACGTTCTCGCCAAATTCTAAACCCATAGAGTTTTCTTTCAAAGCACCCACTTGGAGCCTTGGCAAGAGTATGGCAGCTCATATTACCATGGGACGCAATGGAGAAATCTACGACAAGGAACTTGAGGATACCACCTATCAAATATGTGGGCGCTGAGATGAACAATGGGAGATGATCAGCACCAGGAAGGATAGATCTGTCGCAGCCTTTATCCAGGAGCAAAACCAGCACATTCCACGTCAGGAGAACCAGATGTGCGCAGACATGATCGAGTTGAAGAAGGCGAAAACTAGGATCATCGAGCTGGAGGAAGAACTTAAGTCCACGCGCGATGGATATGAGGAGGAAATCAAGACCCTATTGGAGAAGAATGACGACCTAGTCGAGAAGATCGGAATTTTCATGGGAGGACCAGTTCCAAGAGAAGACCCCATTCGTCCGGACAACTACATCATCATCGACGACACCGATTCAGATACAAGTGATGACGACTACGAAGAAGAAGCTGGAGCAGACATCATGGAGTCTTCCACCGATCAAAACTTCTAGATGACCACCATATAATAATAGTATTCCCCCATGTAACTAGTAGTAGTGAGCACTTTTGCGATAGTCCTAGACCGTTTTGTATGCCCTTGCTTGATTGATTGAATGAATGCTTGTGTTTGCCTCATATACATATGGGTAGTTTTTCCCCTAGATCTTTTTCTATTCTAATCTCTTCCATCTAAACCCATCAGATGCCTCCGAGAAGAGACCCCGATTTTGTCTTCCCACCGGAGATCACCCAGTTGATCCAGCAGCAGAATGCCTTGACGCAATTGCTAGTTCAGAACCAAGGCAATGCCAATAACAACAATGCAAACAACAACCCGCCGCCAGTGGATAACCTCGCCCGTTTCTTAAGGTTACAGCCGCCGGTGTTCTCCAGTAGCATCGAGCCAATAGTTGCAGATGATTTGCTACGTCGTATTGGAAGGGAGTTAACCACCGCAGGATGCACAGATGCTGAGAAGGTGCGTTTTGCCGCACACCAACTGGATGGACCTGCAGCAGCATGGTGGGAGAATTTCACAGCCGCCTATCCTATCGACACTGTCACATGGGCTCAGTTTCAGCAGGCTTTTCGCACTTCCCATGTCTCGACTGGAGCTATGCAGATGAAGAAGCGTGAGTTTCACAATCTACGCCAGGGGAACCGTACTATTGGCTAGTACGTGGATGAGTTTAGCAAGTTATCACGTTATGCCCCTGATGATGTGGCCACAGATGCCGCAAAGCAGGAGAAGTTTATGGAAGGGCTGAATGATGAGATGAGTATGTAGTTGATGGTAGCAACCTTCAACAACTATCAGGAGTTGGTAGATAAGGCCCTAATGATTGAAGGAAAGCAGCAGCAGATTGATAATCGTAAGAGGAAGTATGGACAAGGGAAATACAACTCAAGAGCTCACCAGAAGCCTCGCTTAACCCCGAACTCGGGAGGACTTGTTCATAACCATGGAGGTCATAACCATGCTGGAGGAGGATCGCATGACCATAATGGTGCGAAGAACGGGAATGGGAATGGAGCCACCAATAATCAGAACCGCTCTAACCCATCTACACCCGCAAAGAGGGACTTAAGCCAAGTTGTTTGCTACAAGTGTGGGAAGACAGGGCACTATGCCAATGACTGCTCTGAAGGAAAGAATGGAAATGGAAATGGGAGCGCAGGGAAGAAGCCCAATCCATTCAACAAAGGACAAGTGAACCACGTTAACGTGGAGGAAGTTGAAGAGCAGCCGGACGCGGTAATAGGTAAGTTTTTGGTTCAGTCATTTACCGCAATTGTTCTTTTCGATACTGGTGCATCGCATTCATACATATCAAGGGGATTTGTGGAAAAGTTTAAGTTACCAACCCAAACCCTTAGGACACCCCTTTAAGTGAGCTCGCCTGGAGCAGAGTACATGGCTAGCAGATGGTGCACCCAGATACCCCTAATCATTGGCACACATGTATTTCCGCCTGACCTAATTATCTTGGAGTCGCAAGGATTGGATGTGATATTAGGTATGGACTGGATGTCGAAGTATGGAGGAAGTATTGACTGTGATAGTAAGTCAATTTATCTTACCACCCCGGAGGGAAAAAGGATTAAGTATGTATCTAGGCATGTGCCTAGGAGGAGCCAAGTAAACGCCCTCACGGGAGTTGTACAGGAGGAAGTACCTGTAGTAAAGGATTTTCCGAATGTTTTCCCCGAAGAATTACCAGGTATGCCACCGGATAGAGACATCGAGTTTTTGATAGAGCTATTGCCAGGTACAGGGCCGATATCCAAGAGACCCTATCGGATGCCAGCAAATGACCTGGAGGAAATTAAGAAGGAGATTAATGAGTTGTTGGAGAAAGGTTACATCCGTAGAAGCTCATCACCTTGGGGAGCCCCAGTACTTTTGGTCGAGAAGAAGGATAAATCCCTGAGGATGGTTGTTGATTACCGAGCTCTGAATGAAGTAACGATAAAGAACAAGTATCCCTTACTGATGATTAATGATCTGTTTGATCAGTTACAAGGAGCTAAGGTGTTTTCAAAGATTGATCTACGGTCGGGATACCATCAGTTGAAGATCCGAGAGAAGGATATACCCAAGATAGCGTTTACCACACGGTATGGATTATATGAGTATACGGTCATGTCATTTGGACTGACTAATGCCCCTGCCTATTTCATGAGTATGATGAACAAGGTGTTCATGGAGTATTTGGACAAGTTTGTTGTGGTATTTATTGATGATATTATGATATACTCAAAGAACGAAGAGGAGCACGCGGAACACTTGCGTTTGGTTCTCGAGAAACTCACGGAACACCAGTTATACGCCAAATTCAGCAAGTGCGAGTTTTGGTTGAAAGAAGTTGGATTTCTTGGGCATGTTATATCCGGAGAGGGTATAGCAGTGGATCCCAGTAAGGTTCAGTCGGTCACTGAATGGTTGGCACCCACTTCAGTTAGCGAGATCCGCAGTTTCCTTGGACTCGCAGGATATTATCGGAGATTCATTGAGAATTTTTCCAAGATTGCTAAACCAATGACTGAATTGTTAAAGAAGGATACTAAGTTCAAATGGACGGAGGAGTGCGAGACAAGTTTTCAAGAGCTGAAGGAGCGATTGACTACAGCCCCAGTGCTGACCTTGCCAGATATACATAAGGAGTTTCAAGTGTATTGTGACGCCTCTCGCTTGGGACTTGGTTGTGTGCTTATGCAGGAAGGAAAAGTTGTTTCGTATGCCTCACGACAACTGAAGCCACACGAGTTGAACTATGCCACACATGATTTGGAGTTAGCAGCCGTAGTGCATGCGCTAAAGACCTGGAGACATTATCTTATGGGAAACCGTTGTGATGTGTACACGGATCATAAGAGCTTGAAGTACATTTTCACACAGAAGGAGTTGAACCTCAGACAGAGGAGATGGTTGGAACTTATAAAGGATTATGATATGAAGCTACATTATCATCTAGGAAAAGCCAATGTTGTGGCAGACGCTTTGAGCTGGAAGAATTATGCTAATGTTCTTGTGAGCAAGGGAATGCCAAAAGAGTTAGCTGCGGAGATCATGGAACTTCGGTTGGAGATTGTTCCAAAAGGCTTTCTTGCAGCAATGGAGGTTCAGTCGACGTTGTTGGACAAGATTCGAGAAGCTCAGAAGGAGGACAAAGAGATTGCTGAGATAAGAGAGAGGATGGGCGAAGGTAAAGCCAAAGGTTTTCGCGAGGATGAGCACCATACCTTGTGGTTTGAGGACCGGATTTATGTGCCCAACAATTCGGAGATCAGGAAGTTGATACTTCAGGAGGCCCATGACTCACCATACTCGATTCACCCAAGAAACACCAAGATGTATTTGGACTTGAAGGAACGTTTCTGGTGGACTGGAATGAAGAAGGATATTGCCGAGTATGTAGCCGTATGTGATGTATGTCAGAGAGTGAAGGCAGAGCATCAGAAGCCAGCAAGATTGTTACAGCCTATGCCAATACCCAAATGGAAGTGGGACAAACTTGGTATGGACTTTATTACCGGATTACCCAGAACCAAGGCAGGATATGATTCTATATGGGTAGTTGTGGATCGATTGACTAAAGTAGCTCACTTCATCCCGGTGAAAACAACGTATACAAGTGCAAAGTTGGCCAAGATATATATGACCAGGATCGTATGTTTACATGGAGTTCCGAGGAGCATCGTATCAGATAGAGGAACCCAGTTTACTTCAAAGTTTTGGCATCAGTTACACCAGACTTTGGGTACCCGATTGGAATTCAGTACCGCTTTTCACCCTCAGACAGATGGACAGACAGAAAGAGTCAATCAGATTCTGGAGGACATGCTAAGAGCCTGTGCGCTAGATTATGGATCTAGTTGGGATGACAATTTGCCGTACACAGAGTTCTCTTATAACAACAGCTACCAGGCCAGTTTGAAGATGGCACCGTTCGAAGCTCTTGAAGGAAATATGCCCTAGAGGCAATAATAAAGTTATTATTTATTTCCTCATATCATGATAAATGTTTATTATTCATGCTAGAATTGTATTAACCGGAAACATGATACATGTCTGAATACATAGACAAACATATAGTCACTAGTATGCCTCTACTTGACTAGCTCATTGATCAAAGATGGTTATGTTTCCTAACCATAGACATGTGTTGTCATTTGATTAATGAGATCACATCATTAGGAGAATGATGTGATTAACATGACCCATCCCGTTAGCTTAGCACTTGATCGTTTAGTATTCTGCTATTGCTTTCTTCATGACTTATACATGTTCCTGTAACTATGAGAATTATGCAACTCCCGTTTACCGGAGGAACACTTTGGGTACTACCAAACGTCACAACGTAACTGGGTGATTATAAAGGAGTACTACAGGTATCTCCGAAGGTACATGTTGAGTTGGCGTATTTCGAGATTAGGTTTTGTCACTCCGATTGTCGGAGAGGTATCTCAGGGCCCTCTCGGTAATACTCATCACTTAAGCCTTGCAAGCATTATAACTAATGAGTTAGTTATGAGATGACGTATTACGGAACGAGTAAAGAGACTTGCCGGTAACGAGATTGAACTAGGTATTGGATACCGACGATCAAATCTCGGGCAAGTAACATACCGATGACAAAGGGAACAACGTATGTTGTTATGCGGTTTGACCGATAAAGATCTTCGTAGAATATGTAGGAAGCAATATGGGCATCCAGGTCCCGCTATTGGTTATTGACCGAGAATGGTTTTAGGTCATGCCTACATAGTTCTCGAACCCGTAGGGTCCGCACGCTTAACGTTTCGATGACAGTTTTATTATGAGTTTATAAGTTTTGATGTACCGAAGTTTGTTCGGAGTCCTGGATGTCATCACGGACATGACGAGGAGTCTCGGAATGGTCGAGACATAAAGATTGATATATTGGAAGCCTATGTTTGGACATTGGAATAGTTCCGGGTGAAATCGGCATTTTACCGGAGTACCGGGAGGTTACCGGAACCCCCCAGGGGGTTAATGGGCCTACATGGGCCAAGAGGGAGAAGAGGGAAGGACCCAGGAGGGGGCCGCGCGCCCCTTCCCCTCCTAGTCCGAATAGGATAAGGGAAGGGGGGCGGCGCCCCCCCCTTTCCTTCCCCTATTCCTCCTCTTTCCCCCCTTCTCCTACTCCTACTTGGAAAGAGGGAGTCCTACTCCCGGTGGGAGTAGGACTCCCCCCCTTGGCGCGCCCTCTAGGCTGGCCGCCTCCTCCCCCCTGGCTCCTTTATATACGGGAGCGGGGGGCACCCCAAAGACACACAAGTTGATCTACGGATCGTTCCTTTGCCGTGTGCGGTGCCCCCTCCCACCATATTCCACCTCGGTCATATCGTCGCGGAGTTTAGGCGAAGCCCTGCGCCGGTAGAACATCATCATCATCACCACGCCGTCGTGCTAACGGAACTCATCTCCGGAGCCTTTGCTGGATCGGAGGGCCGGAGATCGTCATCGAGCTGAACGTGTGCTGAACTCGGAGGTGCCGTATGTTCGGTACTTGGATCGGTCGGATCGTGAAGACGTACGACTACATCAACCGCATTGTTCTAACTCTTCCGCTTACGGTCTACGAGGGTACGTGGACGAACACTCTCCCCTCTCGTTGCTATATCATCACCATGATCTTGCGTGTGCGTAGGAATTTTTTTGAAATTACTACGTTCCCCAACAGTGGCATCCGAGCCTAGGTTTTATGCGTTGATGTTATATGCACGAGTAGAACACAAGTGAGTTGTGGGCGATACAAGTCATACTTCTTACCAGCATGTCATACTTTGGTTCGGCGGTATTGTGAGATGAAGCGGCCCGGACCGACATTACGCGTACGCTTACGCGAGACTGGTTTCACCGTTACGAGCACTCGTGCTTAAAGGTGACTGGCGGGTGTCTGTCTCTCTCACTTTAGCTGAATCGAGTGTGGCTACGCCCGGTCCTTGCGAAGGTTAAAACAGCACCAACTTGACGAACTATCATTGTGGTTTTTTGATGCGTAGGTAAGAACGGTTCTTGCTAAGCCCGTAGCAGCCACGTAAAATTTGCAACAACAAAGTAGAGGACGTCTAACTTGTTTTTGCAGGGCATGTTGTGATGTGATATGGTCAAGACGTGATGCTATATTTTATTGTATGAGATGATCATGTTTTGTAACCGAAGTTATCGGCAACTGGCAGGAGCCATATGGTTGTCGCTTTATTGTATGAAATGCAAACGCCCTGTAATTGCTTTACTTTATCTCTAAGCGGTAGCGATAGTCGTAGAAGCAATAGATGGCGTAACGACAACGATGCTACGATGGAGATCAAGGTGTCGCGCCAGTGACGATGGTGATCATGACGGTGCTTCGAAGATGGAGATCACAAGCACAAGATGATGATGGCCATATCATATCACTTATATTGATTGCATGTGATGTTTATCCTTTATGCATCTTATCTTGCTTTGATTGACGGTAGCATTTTAAGATGATCTCTCACTAATTATCAAGAAGTGTTCTCCCTGAGTATGCACCGTTGTGAAAGTTCTTCGTGCTGAGACACCACGTGATGATCGGGTGTGATAGGCTCTACATTCAAATACAACGGGTGCAAAACAGTTGCACACGCGGAATACTCAGGTTATACTTGACGAGCCTAGCACATACAGATATGGCCTCGGAACACGGAGACCGAAAGGTCGAGCGTGAATCATATAGTAGATATGATGAACATAGCGATGTTCACCATTGAAACTACTCCATCTCACGTGATGATCGGACATGGTTTGGTTGATTTGGATCACGTGATCACTTAGATGACTAGAGAGATGTCTGTCTAAGTGGGAGTTCTTAAGTAATATGATTAATTGAACTTGAATTTATCATGAACTTAGTACCTGATAGTATCTTGCTTGTCTATGTTTGTTTGTAGATAGATGGCTCGTGCTGTTGTTCCATTGAATTTTAATGCGTTCCTTGAGAAAGCAAAGTTGAAAGATGATGGTAGCAATTACATGGACTGGGTCCGTAACCTGAGGACTATCCTCATTGCTGCACAAAAAAGTTACGTCCTGGAAGCACCGCTAGGTGCCAGGCCTGCTGCTGATGCAACTGACGATGTTAAGAACGTCTGGCAGAGCAAAGCTGATAAATACTCTATAGTTCAGTGTGCCATGCTTTACGGCTTAGAACCGGGCCTTCAACGACGTTTTGAATGTCATAGAGCATATGAGATGTTCCAGGAGTTGAAGTTAATATTTCAAGCAAATGCCCGGATTGAGAGATATGAAGTCTCCAATAAGTTCTATAGCTGCAAGATGGAGGAGAATAGTTCTGTTAGTGAACACATACTCAAAATGTCTGGGTATAATAATCACTTGATTCAACTAGGAGTTAATCTTCCTGATGATAGTGTCATTGACAGAATTCTCCAATCACTGCCACTAAGCTACAAGAGCTTCGTGATGAACTATAATATGCAAGGGATGAACAAGACTGTTCCCGAGCTCTTCGTGATGCTGAAAGCCGCGGAGGTAGAAATCAAGAAGGAGCATCAAGTGTTGATGGTTAACAAGACCACTAGTTTCAAGAAGAAGGGCAAAGGGAAGAAGAAGGGGAACTTCAAAAAGAACGGCAAGCAAGTTGCTACTCAAGAGAAGAAACCCAAGTCTGGACCTAAGCCTGAAACTGAGTGCTTCTACTGCAAGCAGACTGGACACTGGAAGCGGAACTGCCCCAAGTATTTGGCGGATAAGAAGGATGGCAAAGTGAACAAAGGTATATGTGATATACATGTTATTGATGTGTACCTTACTAATGCTCGCAGTAGCACCTGGGTATTTGATACTGGTTCTGTTGCTAATATTTGCAACTCGAAACAGGGACTACGGATTAAGCGAAGATTAGCTAAGGACGAGGTGACGATGCGCGTGAGAAATGGTTCCAAAGTCGATGTGATCGCGGTCGGCACGCTACCTCTACATCTACCATCGGGATTAGTATTAGACCTAAATAATTGTTATTTGGTGCCAGCGTTGAGCATGAACATTATATTTGGATCTTGTTTGATGCGAGACGGTTATTCATTTAAATCAGAGAATAATGGTTGTTCCATTTATATGAGTAATATCTTTTATGGTCATGCACCCTTGAAGAGTGGTCTATTTTTATTGAATCTCGATAGTAGTGATACACATATTCATAGTGTTGAAACCAAAAGCTGCAGAGTTGATAATGATAGTGCAACTTATTTGTGGCACTGCCGTTTAGGTCATATCGGTGTAAAGCGCATGAAGAAACTCCATACTGATGGGCTTTTGGAATCACTTGATTATGAATCACTTGGTACTTGCGAACCGTGCCTTATGGGCAAGATGACTAAAACGCCGTTCTCCGGTACTATGGAGAGAGCAACAAATTTGTTGGAAATCATACATACAGATGTATGTGGTCCAATGAATGTTGAGGCTCGTGGCGGATATCGTTATTTTCTCACCTTCACAGATGATCTAAGCAGATATGGGTATATCTACTTAATGAAACACAAGTCTGAAACATTTGAAAAGTTCAAAGAATTTCAGAGTGAAGTGGAAAATCATCGTAACAAGAAAATAAAGTTTCTACGATCTAATCGTGGAGGAGAATATTTGAGTTACGAGTTTGGTCTACACTTGAAACAATGCGGGATAGTCTCGCAACTCACGCCACCTGGAACACCACAACGAAATGGTGTGTCCGAACGTCGTAATCGTACTTTACTTGATACGGTGCGATCTATGATGTCTCTTACTGATTTACCGCTATCGTTTTGGGGTTATGCTTTAGAGACGGCCGCATTCACATTAAATAGGGCACCATCAAAATCCGTTGAAACGACACCTTATGAACTGTGGTTTGGCAAGAAACCAAAGTTGTCGTTTCTTAAAGTTTGGGGCTGCGATGCTTATGTGAAGAAACTTCAACCAGATAAGCTCGAACCCAAATCAGAGAAATGTGTCTTCATAGGATACCCAAAGGAGACTATTGGGTACACCTTCTATCATAGATCTGAGGGCAAGATTTTCGTTGCTAAATTCGGATCCTTTCTAGAGAAGGAGTTTCTCTCGAAAGAGGTGAGTGGGAGGAAAGTAGAACTTGATGAGATAACTGTATCTACTCCCTTATTGGAAAGTAGTTCATCACAAGAACCGGTTCCTGTGACAACTACACCAATCAGTGAGGAAGCTAATGATATTGATCATGAAACTTCAGATCAAGTTTCTACAGAACCTCGTAGGTCTACCAGAGTAAGATCCGCACCATAGTGGTACGGTAATCCTATTCTGGAAGTCATGTTACTTGACCATGATGAACCTACGAACTATGAGGAAGCGAGGATGAGCCTAGATTCCGCAAAATGGCTAGAGGCCATGAAATCTGAGATGGGATCCATGTATGAAAACAAAGTATGGACTTTGGTTGACTTGCCCAATGATCGGCAAGCCATTGAGAATAAATGGATCTTTAAGAAGAAGACTGACGCTGATGGTAATGTAACTGTCTATAAAGCTCGACTTGTGGCGAAAGGTTTTCGGCAAGTTCAAGGGGTTGACTACGATGAGACTTTCTCACCCGTAGCGATGCTTAAGTCTGTCCGAATCATGTTAGATATTGCTGCATTTCATGATTATGAAATTTGGCAAATGGATGTCAAGACTGCATTCTTGAATGGATTTCTAGAAGAAGAGTTGTATATGATGCAGCCGGAAGGTTTTGTTGATCCAAAAGGTGCTAACAAAGTGTGCAAGCTCCAGCGTTCCATTTATGGACTGGTGCAAGCATCTCGGAGTTGGAATAAACGCTTTGATAGTGTGATCAAAGCATATGGTTTTATACAGACTTTTGGAGAAGCCTGTATTTACAAGAAAGTGAGTGGGAGCTCTGTAGCATTTCTAGTTTTATATGTAGATGACATATTGTTAATTGGAAATGATATAGAATTTCTGGATAGCATAAAAGGATATTTGAATAAAAGTTTTTCAATGAAAGACCTCGGTGAAGCTGCTTATATATTGGGCATCAAGATCTATAGAGATAGATCAAGACGCTTAATAGGACTTTCACAAAGCACATACCTTGACAAAATTTTGAAAAAGTTCAAAATGGATCAGGCAAAGAAAGGATTCTTGCCTGTGCTACAAGGTGTGAAGTTGAGTCAGACTCAATGCCCGACCACAACAGAAGATAGAGAGAAAATGAAAGATGTTCCCTATGCTTCAGCCATAGGCTCTATCATGTATGCAATGCTGTGTACCAGACCTGACATATGCTTAGCAATAAGCTTGGCAGGAAGGTACCAAAGTAATCCAGGAGTGGATCACTGGACAGCGGTCAAGAACATCCTGAAATACCTGAAAAGGACTAAGGATATGTTTCTCGTATATGGAGGTGACAAAGAGCTAGTCGTAAAAGGTTACGTCGGTGCAAGCTTTGACACTGATCCGAACGATTCTAAATCGCAAACCGGATACGTGTTTATATTAAACGGTGGAGCTATAAGTTGGTGCAGTTCTAAACAAAGCGTCGTGGCGGGATCTACATGTGAAGCGGAGTACATAGCTGCTTCTGAAGCAGCGAATGAAGGAGTCTGGATGAAGGAGTTCATTTCCGATCTAGGTGTCATACCTAGTGCATCGGGACCAATGAAGATCTTCTGTGACAATACTGGTGCAATTGCCTTGGCAAAGGAATCCAGATTTCACAAGAGGACCAAGCACATCAAGAGATGCTTCAATTCCATGCGGGACCAAGTCCAAGTGGGAGACATAGAGATTTGCAAGATACATACGGATCTGAATGTTGCAGACCCGTTGACTAAGCCTCTCTCACGAGCAAAACATGATCAGCACCAAGACTCCATGGGTGTTAGAATCATTACTATGTAATCTAGATTATTGACTCTAGTGCAAGTGGGAGACTGAAGGAAATATGCCCTAGAGGCAATAATAAAGTTATTATTTATTTCCTCATATCATGATAAATGTTTATTATTCATGCTAGAATTGTATTAACCGAAAACATGATACATGTGTGAATACGTAGACAAACATATAGTCACTAGTATGCCTCTACTTGACTAGCTCATTGATCAAAGATGGTTATGTTTCCTAACCATAGACATGTGTTGTCATTTGATTAATGAGATCACATCATTAGGAGAATGATGTGATTGACATGACCCATCCCGTTAGCTTAGCACTTGATCGTTTAGTATTCTGCTATTGCTTTCTTCATGACTTATACATGTTCCTGTAACTATGAGAATTATGCAACTCCCGTTTACCGGAGGAACACTTTGGGTACTACCAAACGTCACAACGTAACTGGGTGATTATAAAGGAGTACTACAGGTATCTCCGAAGGTACATGTTGAGTTGGCGTATTTTGAGATTAGGTTTTGTCATTCCGATTGTCGGAGAGGTATCTCTGGGCCCTCTCGGTAATACTCATCACTTAAGCCTTGCAAGCATTATAACTAATGAGTTAGTTATGAGATGACGTATTACGGAACGAGTAAAGATACTTGCCGGTAACAAGATTGAACTAGGTATTGGATACCGACGATCAAATCTCGGGCAAGTAACATACCGATGACAAAGGGAACAACGTATGTTGTTATGCGGTTTGACCGATAAAGATCTTCGTAGAATATGTAGGAACCAATATGGGCATCCAGGTCCCGCTATTGGTTATTGACCGAGAATGGTTTTAGGTCATGTCTACATAGTTCTCGAACCCGTAGGGTCCGCACGCTTAACGTTTCAATGACAGTTTTATTATGAGTTTATAAGTTTTGATGTACCGAAGTTTGTTCGGAGTCCCGGATGTGATCACGGACATGACGAGGAGTCTCAGAATGGTCGAGACATAAAGATTGATATATTGGAAGCCTATGTTTGGACATCGGAATAGTTCCGGGTGAAATCGGCATTTTACCGGAGTACCGGGAGGTTACCGGAACCCCCCAGGGGGTTAATGGGCCTACATGCGCCAAGAGGGAGAAGAGGGAAGGAGCCAGGAGGGGGCCGCGCGCCCCTCCCCCTCCTAGTCCGAATAGGACAAGGGAAGGGGGGCGGCGCCCCCCCTTTCCTTCCCCTCTTCCTCCTCTTTCCCCCCTTCTCCTACTCCTACTTGGAAAGAGGGAGTCCTAAGTAGGACTCCCCCCCTTGGCGCGCCCTCTAGGCCGGCCGCCTCCTCCCCCCTGGCTCCTTTATATACGGGGGCGGGGGGCACCCCAAAGACACACAAGTTGATCTACGGATCGTTCCTTAGCCGTGTGCGGTGCCCCCTTCCACCATATTCCACCTCGATCATATCGTCGCGGAGTTTAGGCGAAGCCCTGCGCCGGTAGAACATCATCATCGTCACCACGCCGTCGTGATGACGGAACATCATCATCGTCGAGCTGAACGTGTGCTGAACTCGGAGGTGCCGTACGTTCGGTACTTGGATCGGTCGGATCGTGAAGACGTACGACTACATCAACCGCGTTGTTCTAATGCTTCCGCTTACGGTCTACGAGGGTACGTGGACAAACACTCTCCCCTCTCGTTGCTATATCATCACCATGATCTTGCGTGTGCGTAGGAATTTTTTTGAAATTACTACGTTCCCCAACAGCTCTGTATGGACGCAGATGTAGAACGCCTTTGATGTGGGATGAGGTAGGAGATCATCAGTTGTTTGGACCAGATTTGATCAAGGAATCAGAGGAGAAGGTTAAACTGATCAGAGACAGACTAAAGATTGCTTAGTCCAGACAGAAGAGATACGCAGATTCAAAATGCAAGGAAGTAACCTATGAAATTGGAGATAGAGCTTATCTACGAGTATCACCCTTGAGGGGAGTAAAACGTTTTGGAGTTAAGGGAAAGTTAACCCCGAGATTTGTAGGACCGTATCGTATTTTGGAACGGATGGGAGAAGTTGCCTGCAAGCTGGAGTTACCTGAAGGATTGTCAGGAGTTCACGATGTGTTTCACGTATCACAACTGAAGAAGTGCCATGCTGAGTTGGCCGATATACCGTTGAATGATATAGTACCTTTGGAGGCGATTCAGCTGGATAATAATCTGACCTATCAGGAGAAGCTAGTAAAGATTCTTGATTTTGACAGCCGAGTCACTCGCAACAAGGTGATCAAGTTTTGCAAAATTCAGTGGAGTCATCATACTGAGGAGGAAGCCACCTGGGAGCGAGAAGAGGATATTCGCAAGGACCATCCGCACCTATTTTCTAGCCAACCCGAATCTCGAGGGCGAGATTCATCTTAAGGCGAGTAGGTTTGTAACATCCCAAATTTCCAATTTGGCATGTTATAGCTAGTTCATCCATGCATATCATATTTTGTTGCTTTTTCGTTTGCAATCCTTGAAATCCTAAGCAACTCAAGGACCTTCGGAGAGAGTTGGGGATTTTCCAATTTTCATATTTGAAATTTTTATCAAATAGTAAAGACGAGGATTTGATTTTAATTATTTTCTCTCCAGAAAATATTTCATTTTTAAAAAAATGAGGGGAGATAATATGACTTCTCCAAAACAATTGAAATATCGGAGGAAAAATGTTAAAATCATTTTTGGATTTTATTTGAGATTATTCGGGATTTTATTTGTCCTAGAAAAATGTGCATGTTTTAAAAATTGCATTTTAGGGGCCAAGAAAAGTTCATCTTGTTGTAAATATTTTATTTAGACGGAGAAAACTTGTTTCGGAATTTTTAGATTTTTATTTATTTTTTTAGGAATTTTCTATTCGGCGGAATGTTTTTTTTTTAAAAAAAACCCGAGCCCGACTGAGCCAAAGGCCCAGCCAGGCCGGCCCGCATCGCCGCCGCCTCCCCCGCGCGCGCCGCCGTGCGCCGCACGGACGCCGAGGGGAGTCCGAGCCGGACTCCTCCCCGGGCGCCCCCTTCCCCAAGCCGGAGCAGCCCCCCCCCTCCTTAAATACCGCCGCCCCGCCGCCTCGCCACCACCCCGCCACCACCCGCCACCACCGCCGCCGAGCCCGAGCCCGAGCCAAGCCGCCGCCGCCGCGCTCTGCCCGAGCCGCCGCCGCCGTCTCCCGCGCCGCCGCTACCCCGCCCGACCCCGCCGCCCCTCGCCGAGCCCCGCCGGAGCCGCCCGCCCCACCGGACGACCTCGCCGGAGGTACCCGCCCCGCCGCCGTTTTTTTAAGAAAAACCCTTCGTTTTTTTAAGAAAACCCTAGTTCGTTTTTTTCATATAGATCGGTTTTATTTCTTCGGTCTATTTACTTAGCGAACGTTCGTTCGTCCGTTCGTTCTAATGAACGTGTTCACCGTTTAGATTCTGCTAACGAACGTTCATTCGTTTAGCCGTTCGTCGTTTTTCTTTTTATCGGATTTATTCCGTGATTATTCTGATCGCGATTTCTGAACCGATGTTCAAACCTGTTTATCTTTTCGCTCGTTTATCGGAATCAGGCGATTCAAGCGCCTGGAGTTTCATCTCGAAATCCTCTTTCCGAATAATCAACTCAAACAAGTTTTTATCTCTGTAAAATTTGACCCTAGCTCAGATTAGTTAACGGATCTTGTTTCTTTTGCCATTTGAATTTCGTTGCTCCGTTTGATTTGATTCTTTTTGCAAACCGGAGTTCTTAAGTTGAACTCTCCGGTCAAACTCTTTTATTTGGTGTTCCACTTGTGCATCTCTGATTGTTGCTTATGTATGTTATTGTTTGCTTCCGATAGAATTCCCGGAGTGCGAAGCGTGTTACTACGAGTCTCTAGGATTCACGGATCGTCAGCAAGGCAAGTAACACATTGATCATACTCTTTTCATACCCAGTTTTTATGCATTAGTTTCAATCCTCAAACATTGCATGACTAGGATGCCTTTAACTTGTGGGTTGGGAAGTAGTTGCTGAGGTAGAACCTATTGCCCTATTTATTATCAAACCCTTGGGAGTTACTTGTATGTTATGCTTATTTTGCCATGCTATGCTCGTAGACGTGGATTGGGTTTGAGTGATTTCAATGACAGATGTGAGATTGTTAATTAATGGTTTACTTAAGGTGGCAACTTTAATACACATCTGGGTGGATTGAGGCACCTGGGGTATCCAGTGATTGCCTGTTTTATTTTTGGAGATCCCGGGGTTACCGTGTGATTTTCCTATGGACCGCCACCCAGGCTCAAAGGGAACTGAGTCTATTCATGCTAGAAACATCCGTGTGTAGCCGCAAGCTATTATGGGATCTAGCATAGGTGAGTAAGTTACGTGAAGCTCTTGAAGAGGTGGATCAGCAGGTAGTGGGTTTGTAGGTTTGGTATGGTCTGCCCGGAGTAGAGAGTTAATGTTTCTGAAAGACTGTGTCTCGGTCATCCGCTTCTCAAACACCATGTAGTGCGAGAAATCAACGGAGGCGATCGAGTCTTGTGGGGAAAAGTGCGCAAACCTCTGCAGAGTATACAATCTAATCATGGTTAGCCGTGTCCTCGGTTATGGACAATTCTGAGTATCTAGTACTTGAGTATTCGCATGTATCTCAACACTCTTAATTAATCTTGCTGGGATATTAACTATTTTAATTGGGATCATTGAGTTGGGGTTACCTTCTCAAATGATGTTTCAACCACCATGATAGTTAAATTAAAACTGATTCCTTTGTAGTAGGGAAAAATTGGCTTTTCGCAAAATTGTAACCATAGAGCTTTCCACCAGCCAAATATGGATGTAGTGGTAGCATTATTCTGTTATTGCTCTTTTGTGTTACATTGCCAGCATATTCCATGTGCTGACCCGTTCTCGGGCTGCAACGTATTATGTTGCAGACTTTTCAGACGAGGAGTAAGGTTCGTAGGTCGTTGCCGTGCAGCTCAGCCATGCCGTTGGAGTTGATGGACTCACTTTATCTTCCAAGCCTTCTGCTGTTATCACATTAGATGGCCTTAATGTTGGGGAACGTAGCAGAAATTCAAAATTTTCCTACGTGTCTAATAGTTGTTTGCATGTTTTACGTGGCTGCTATGGGTTTCAAGCAAGAACGTTTCTTACCTACGCAAGAACCACAACGTGATATGCCAATTTCTATTTACCCTTCATAAGGACCCTTTTCATCGAATCCGATCAGACTAAAGTGGGAGAGACAGACACCTGCCAGCCACCTTATGCAACTAGTGCATGTTTGTCGGTGGAACCGGTCTCACGTAAGCGTACGTGTAAGGTTGGTCCGGGCCGCTTCATCCCACGATGCCGCCGAATCAAGATAAGACTAGTAACGGCAAGCATATTGAACAATATCGACGCCCACAACTACTTTGTGTTCTACTCGTGCATAGTAACTATGCATAGACCTAGCTCATGATGCCACTGTTGGGGAACGTAGCAGAAATTTAAAATTTTCCTACGTGTCACCAAGATCTATCTATGGAGAGACCAGCAACGAGGGGAAGGAGAGTGCATCTACATACCCTTGTAGATTGCTAAGCGGAAGCGTTCAAGAGAACGGGGTTGATGGAGTCGTACTCGCCGTGATTCAAATCACCGATGATCCTAGCGCCGAACGGACGGCACCTCCGCGTTCAACACACGTACGGAACGGAGACGTCTCCCATGCCTTGATCCAGCAAGGAGGAGGGAGAGGCTGATGAAGATCCAGCAGCACGACGGCGTGGTGGAAGTAGCGGGATTCCAACAGGGCTTCGCTAAGCGCTGCGGGAGGAGGGAGATGTGTCACGGGAGGGAGAGGGAGGCGCCAGGCCTTAGGTATGGTTGCTCCTCCTTTTCCCCACTATATATAGGGCCAAGGGAGAGGGGGGAGGCGCAGCCCTTGCCCCTTCCTCCAAGGAAAGGGTGCGGCCAAGGGGGGGAGGAGTCCATCCTCCCCAAGGCACCTCGGAGGTGCCTTCCCCCTTTAGGACTCTCCCCTTTTTCTCTTCTCTTGGCGCATGGGCCTCTTGGGGCTGGTGCCCTTGGCCCATGTAGGCCAAGGCACACCCCCTACAGCCCATGTGGCCCCCCGGGGCAGGTGGCCCCACCCGGTGGACCCCCGGGACCCTTCCGGTGGTCCCGTCACAATACCGATGACCCCGAAACTTGTCCCGATGGCCGAAATAGCACTTCCTATATATAATTCTTTACCTCCGGACCATTCCGGAACTCCTCGTGACGTCCGGGATCTCATCCGGGACTCCTAACAACTTTCGGGTTACCGCATACTAATATCTCTATAACCCTAGCGTCACCGAACCTTAAGTGTGTAGACCCTACGGGTTCGGGAGACATGCAGACATGACCGAGATGACTCTCCGGTCAATAACCAACAGCGGGATCTGGATACCCATGTTGGCTCCCACATGTTCCACGATGATCTCATCGGATGAACCACGATGTCAAGGACTCAATCGATCCCGTATACAATTCCCTTTGTCTATCGGTACGATACTTGCCCGAGATTCGATCGTCGGTATCCCGATACCTTGTTCAATCTCGTTACAGGCAAGTCTCTTTACTCGTTCCGTAACACATCATCCCGTGATCAACTCCTTGATCACATTGTGCACATTATGATGATGTCCTACCGAGTGGGCCCAGAGATACCTCTCCGTTTACACGGAGTGACAAATCCCATTCTCGATTCGTGCCAACCCAACAGACACATTCGGAGATACCTGTAATGCACCTTTATAGCCACCCAGTTATGTTGTGACGTTTGGTACACCCAAAGCATTCCTACGGTATCCGGGAGTTGCACAATCTCATGGTCTAAGGAAAAGATACTTGACATTAGAAAAGCTTTAGCATACGAACTACACGATCTTTGTGCTAGGCTTAGGATTGGGTCTTGTCCATCACATCATTCTCCTAATGATGTGATCCCGTTATCAACGACATCCAATGTCCATAGCCAGGAAACCATGACTATCTGTTGATCACAACGAGCTAGTCAACTAGAGGCTTACTAGGGACTTGGTGTTGTCTACGTATCCACACATGTATCTAAGTTTCCTATCAATACAATTATCGCATGGATAATAAACGATTATCATGAACAAGGAAATATAATAATAATCAATTTATTATTGCCTCTAGGGCATATTTCCAACAGTCTCCCACTTGCACTAGAGTCAATAATCTAGTTCACATCGATATGTGATTAACACTCAAGGTCACATCCCTATGTGACTAACACCCAAAGAGTTTACTAGAGTCAATAATCTAGTTCACATTACCATGTGATTAACACTCGATGAGTTCTGGGTTTGATCATGTTATGCTTGTGAGAGATGTTGTAGTCAACGGGTCTGAATCTTTCAGATCCGTGTGTGCTTTACAAATCTCTATGTCATCTCCTAGATGTAGCTACCACGCTCTATTTTAAATTGTTCTACTTGGAGCTATTCTAAATTGTTGCTCCATTATACGTATCCGGTATCTCTACTCTGAGCTATCCGGATAGATGTTAAGCTTACATCGACGTAACCCTTTACGACGAACTCTTTTACCACCTCCATAATCGAGAAAATTCCTTAGTGCACTAGTTACTAAGGATAACTTTGACCGCTGTACTATGATCCATTCTTGGATCACTCTTGTACCCCTTGACTGACTCATGGCAAGGCACACTTCATGTGCGGTACACAGCATAGCATACTATAGAGCCTATGTCTTAAGCATAGGGGACGACCTTCGTCCTTTCTCTCTATTCTGCCGTGGTCGAGCTTTAAGTCTTAACTTCATACCTTACCACTCAGGCAAGAACTCCTTCTTTGACTGATCCATCTTGAACACCTTCAAGATCATGTCAAGGTATGTGCTCATTTGAAAGTACCATTAAGCGTTTTGATCTATCCTTATAGATCTTGATGCTCAATGTTCAAGTAGCTTAATCCAGGCTTTCTATTGAAAAACACCTTTCAAATAACCCTATATGCTTTCTAGAAATTCTACATCATTTTTGATCATTAATATGTCAACAACATATACTCATCAGAAATTCTATAGTGCTTCCACTCACTTCTTTGGAAATACAAGTTTCTCATAAACTTTGTATAAACCCAAAATCTTTGATCATCATCAAAGCATACATTCCAACTCCGAGATGCTTACTCCAGTCCTTAGAATGATTGCTAGAGCTTTGCATACTTATTAGCATCTTTCAGGATTGACAAAACCTTCCGGTTGTATCACATACAACCTTTCCTCAAGAAAAGTCGTCGAGGAAACAATGTTTTGACATCCTATCTACAAGATTTCATAAATAATGCAGTAAGCGCTAATATAATTCCAACAGACTCTTAGCATCGCTACGAGTGAGAAAGTCTCATCGTAGTCAACTCCTTGAACTTGTCGGAAAACATCTTAACAACAAGTCGAGCTTTCTTAATGGTGATACTTACCATCATTGTCCATCTTCCTTTCAAAATCCATATGTACCTAATAGCCTTACGACCATCAAGTAGTTCTTCCAAAGTCTACACTTTGTTTTCATACATGGATCCTATCTCGGATTTTATGGCTTCTAACCATTTGTCGGAATTTGGGCCCACCATTGCTTCTCCATAGCTCGTAGGTTCATTGTTGTCTAGCAACATGACTTCCAAGACAGGATTATGTACCACTCTGAAGTAGTACGCATCCTTGTCATCCCACGAGGTACGGTAGTGACTTGATCCAAAACTTTATGATCACTATCATAAGCTTCTACTTCAATTGGTGTAGGTGCCACAGGAACAACTTCCTGTGCCCTGCTACACACTTGTTGAAGTGACGGTTCAATAACCTCATCAAGTCTCCACCATCCTCCCACTCAATTCTCGAGACAAACCTTTCCTCGAGAAAGGACCCGATTCAAGAAACAATCCCTATTGCTTTCGGATCTGAATTAGGAGGTATACCCAACTGTTTTGGGTGTCCTATGAAGATGCATTTATCCGCTTTGGGTTCGAGCTTATCAACCTGAAACTTTTCCACATAAGCGTCGCAGCCCCAAACTTTTAAGAAATGACAGCTTAGGTTTCCCTAAACCATAGTTCATATGGTGTCATCTCATCGGAATTACGTGGTGCCCTATTTAAAGTGAATGTGGTTGTCTTTAATGCCTAACCCATAAACTATCGTGGTAATTCGATAAGAAACATCATGGTATGCATCATATCCAATAGGGTGCAGTTATGATGTTCGGACACACCATCACACTATGGTGTTCCAGGCTGTATCAGTTGTGAAACAATTTCCACAATGTCTTAATTCTGTGCCAAACTTGTAATTCAGATATTCATCTCTATGATCATATCATAGATATTTTATCCTCTTGTCACGACGATCTTTCAACTTCACCCTGAAATTACTTGAACCTTTCAATAATTCAGACTCGTGATTCATCAAGTAAATATACTCAACATCTTACTCAAATCATCTGTGAAGTAAGAACATAACGATATCCACTACATGCCTCAGCACTCATTGGACTGCACACATCAAAATGTGTTACTTCCAACAAGTTGCTATCTTGTTCCATTATACTGAAACCGAGGCTTTTCAGTCATCTTGCCTATGTGGTATGATTTGCATGTCTCAAGTGATTAATAATCAAGTGTGTTCAAACGGTCCATTTGCATGGAGTTTCATGCATATACACCAATAGACATGGTTCGCATGTCTCAAACTTTTCAAAAACGAGTGAGCCCAAAGATCCATCAACATGGAGCTTCTTCATGCGTTTTATACCAATATGACTTACGTGGCAGTGCCACAAGTAAGTGGTACTATCATTACTATCTTATATCTTTTGGCATGAAAATGTGTATCACTACGATCGAGATTCAATAAACCATTCATTTAGGTGCAAGACCATTGAAGGTATTATTCAAATAAATAGAGTAACCGTTATTCTCCTTAAATGAATAACCGTATTGCGATAGACATAATCCAATCATGTCTATGCTCAACGCAACACCAATCTCGATGGTAGAGGGAGCGTACGATGCTTTGATCATATCAACACTTGGAAACACTTCCAACACATATCGTCAACTCACCTTTAGCTAGTCTCTGTTTATTCCGTAGCTTTTATTTCGAGTTACTAACACTTAGCAACCGAACCGGTATCTAATACCCTGGTGCTACTAGGAGTACTAGTAAAGTACACATCAACATAATGTATATCCAATATACTTCTATCGACCTTGCCAGCCTTCTTATCTACCAAGTATCTAGGGTAATTCTGCTCTAGTGGTTGTTCCCCTTATTACAGAAGCACTTAGTCTCGGGTTTGGGTTCAACCTTGGGTTTCTTCACTAGAGCAGCAGCTGAATTGCCGTTTTATGAAGTATCCCTTCTTGCCTTGCCCTTCTTGAAACTAGTGGTTTCACCAACCATCAACAATTGATGCTCCTTCTTGATTTCTACTTTGGTGTCAAACATCGTGAATATCTCAAGGATCATCATATATGTCCCTGATATATCATAGTTCATCACCAAGCTCTAGCAGCTTGGTGGTAATGACTTCGAGGAAACATCACTATCTCATCTGGAAGATCAACTCCCACTCGATTCAAGTGATTGTTGCACTCAGACAATCTGAGCACAAGCTCAACGATTGAGCTTTTCTCCCTGAGTTTGCAGGCTAAGGAAATCGTCGGAGGTCTTATACCTCTTGATGTGGGCACGAGCCTGAAATCCCAATTTCAGCCCTCGAAACATCTCATATGTTTCGCGACGTTTCAAAACCGTCTTTGGTGCCTCAACTCTAAACCGTTTAGCATTACGCACTGAACTATCATGTAGTCATCAAAACGTGTATGTCAGATGTTCGCAACATCCACAGACGACGTTCGAGGTTCAGCACACTGAGCGGTGCATTAAGGACATAAGCCTTCTATGAAGCAATGAGGACAATCCTCGGTTTATGGACCTAGTCCGCATAATTGCTACTATTAACTTTCAACTAAATTTTTTCTCTAGGAACATATCTAAACAGTAGAACTGAAGCGCGAGCTACGACATAATTTGCGAAGATCTTTTGACTATGTTCAGGATAATTAAGTTCATCTTATGAACTCGCACTCAGATAGACATCCCTCTGGTCATCTAAGTGATCACATGATCCGAGTCAAACTAGGCCGTGTCCGATCATCACGTGAGACGGACTAGTCAACGTCGGTGAACATCTTCATGTTGATCGTATCTTCTATACGACTCATGCTCGACCTTTCGGTCTCCGTGTTCCGAGGCCATGTCTGTACATGCTAGGCTCGTCAAGTTAACCCTAAGTGTTTTGCATGTGTAAAACTGTCTTACACCCGTTGTATGTGAACGTAAGGATCTATCACACCCGATCATCACGTGGTGCTTCGAAACGACGAACTGTAGCAACGGTGCACAGTTAGGGGAGAACACTTCTTGAAATTTTAATGAGGGATCATCTTATTTACTATCGTCGTTCTAAGCAAATAAGATGTATAAACATGATAAACATCACATGCAATCAAATAGTGACATGATATGGCCAATATCATTTTGCTCCTTTTGATCTCCATCTTCGGGGCTCCATGATCATCATCGTCACCGGCATGACACCATGATCTCCATCATCATGATCTCCATCATCGTGTCTTCATGAAGTTGTCTCGCCAACTATTACTTCTACTACTATGGCTACCGGTTAGCAATAAAGTAAAGTAATTACATGGCGTTGTTTAATGACACGCAGGTCATACAATAAATTAAGACAACTCCTATGGCTCCTGCCGGTTGTCATACTCATCGACATGCAAGTCGTGATTCCTATTACAAGAACATGATCAATCTCATACATCACATATATCATTCATCACATCCTTTTTGGCCATATCACATCACATAGCATACCCTTCAAAAACAAGTTAGACGTCCTCTAATTGTTGTTTGCATGTTTTACGTGGCTGCTATGGGTTTCTAGCAAGAACGTTTCTTACCTACGCAAGAACCACAACGTGATATGCCAATTGCTATTTACCCTTCATAAGGACCCTTTTCATCGAATCCGACCCGACTAAAGTGGGACAGACAGACACCCGCCAGCCACCTTATGCAACTAGTGCATGTTTGTCGGTGGAACCGGTCTCACGTAAGCGTACGTGTAAGGTTGGTCCGGGCCGCTTCATCCCACGATGCCGCCGAATCAAGATAAGACTAGTAACAGCAAGCATATTGAACAATATCGACGCCCATAACTACTTTGTGTTCTACTCGTGCATAGTAACTACGCATAGACCTAGCTCATGATGCCACTGTTGGGGAACGTAGCAGAAATTCAACATTTTCCTATGTGTCACCAAGATCTATCTATGGAGAGACCAGCAACGAGGGGAAGGAGAGTGCATCTACATACCCTTGTAGATCGCTAAGCGGAAGCATTCAAGAGAACGGGGTTGATGGAGTCGTACTCGTCGTGATTCAAATCACCGATGATCCTAGCGCCGAACGGACGGCACCTCCGCGTTCAACACACGTACGGAACGGAGACGTCTCCCATGCCTTGATCCAGCAAGGAGGGAGAGGCTGATGGAGATCCAGCAGAACGACGGCGTGGTGGAAGTAACGGGATTCCAACAGGGCTTCGCTAAGCGCTGCGGGAGGAGGGAGATGTGTCACGGGAGGGAGAGGGAGGCGCCAGGCCTTAGGTATGGTTTCTCCTCCTTTTCCCCACTATATATAGGGCCAAGGGAGAGGGGGGAGGCGCAGCCCTTGCCCCTTCCTCCAAGGAAAGGGTGCGGCCAAGGGGGGGGGGGGGAGGAGTCCATCCTCCCCAAGGCACCTCGGAGGTGCCTTCCCCCTTTAGGACTCTCCCCGTTTTCTCTTCTCTTGGCGCATGGGCCTCTTGGGGCTGGTGCCCTTGGCCCATGTAGGCCAAGGCGCACCCCCTACAGCCCATGTGGCCCCCCGGGGCAGGTGGCCCCACCCGGTGGACCCCCGGGACCCTTCCGGTGGTCCCGACACAATACCGATGACCCCGAAACTTGTCCCGATGGCCGAAATAGCACTTCCTATATATAATTCTTTACCTCCGGACCATTCCGGAACTCCTCATGACGTCCGGGATCTCATCCGGGACTCCGAACAACTTTCGGGTTACCGCATACTAATATCTCTATAACCCTAGCGTCACCGAACCTTAAGTGTGTAGACCCTACGGGTTCGGGAGACATGCAGACATGACCGAGATGACTCTCCGGTCAATAACCAACAGCAGGATCTGGATACCCATGTTGGCTCCCACATGTTCCACGATGATCTCATCGGATGAACCACGATGTCAAGGACTCAATCGATCCCGTATACAATTCCCTTTGTCTATCGGTACGATACTTGCCCGTGATTCGATCGTCGGTATCCCGATACCTTGTTCAATCTCGTTACAGGCAAGTCTCTTTACTCGTTCCGTAACACATCATCACGTGATCAACTCCTTGATCACATTGTGCACATTATGATGATGTCCTACCGAGTGGGCCCAGAGATACCTCTCCGTTTACACGGAGTGACAAATCCCATTCTCGATTCGTGCCAACCCAACAGACACATTCGGAGATACCTGTAATGCACCTTTATAGCCACCCAGTTACGTTGTGACGTTTGGTACACCCAAAGCATTCCTACGGTATCTGGGAGTTGCACAATCTCATGGTCTAAGGAAAAGATACTTGACATTAGAAAAGCTTTAGCATACGAACTACACGATCTTTGTGCTAGGCTTAGGATTGGGTCTTGTCCATCACATCATTCTCCTAATGATGTGATCCCATTATCAACGACATCCAATGTCCATAGCCAGGAAACCATGACTATCTGTTGATCACAACGAGCTAGTCAACTAGAGGCTTACTAGGGACTCGGTGTTGTCTATGTATCCACACATGTATCTAAGTTTCCTATCAATACAATTATAGCTTGGATAATAAACGATTATCATGAACAAGGAAATATAATAATAATCAATTTATTATTGCCTCTAGGGCATATTTCCAACACTTAAGCCATATTATTGTAATAAGTTCTCTTTTGAGACATTCGATGTAATAAGTGTGTGTTTGCTACTCTATTATAAATCCTTCGAGTACTATGTGTGTCAGCATTACCGATCCAGGGATGACACGGAAGCACAGAGACTTGACCATCTGAGGTCGGGTCGCCGACCCCAGGAAGGGGGGCCTTTGGTCCCGGTTGGTGGCACCAACCGGGACCAAAAGGCATCCACGCGTCAGCATTCCAGTGGCTGGGGTTTTTGTTTTTTTAAAGGGGGGGGGGGGGTTGGGGGTTTGGGGGCTTAATTTAGGTGTTTCATATATTGTGTTAGCTAGCTAATTAATAGAGAGAAGTGTCCTCTCTTATGTCCATGCTTGGTCGACGCTACGTACTATATACATATAGCCCTCAACACGCTAGCTAGTAAGAAAATGAAGGGAACCATCGAGTACAGAAATTCGTCATGCATACCGAGAGAAATGATCGATCGACCTCTCCTTCTCCGAGAGATTGGTCGAACAACAAGTTTTCGTATCATGTCCGTCCGAAGCTACTGGCTACATACATGTACAATATATAAGATCTCTCAATTACAGTTCCCTAGCATTTGAAATCAAGTTCTACATGGTATTCTCCGGCTTTACTGATGACGTGGTCAAGAAAGAATCCCGCCAATTCCTCTTGAATTGCTTTCATGCGATCTGGTTCTAGGAGTTCATTCCGCATCTACCACGTCTAATTTGAAGAAGGGGGTTAATTAATACATATATATATATATATATATATATATATATATATATATATATATATATATATATATATATGAATGAAACTCAACAGAAATAATGGTGTAATAAAATGAAATTGTGAATATTATTAATTGCTTACGCACTTCATATTGTCTTTGAGAGTAGCCTCGCTTGTTTTTCAAAGTCGTGGTGTGGATGAACTCGCACACGTAGTATCCACAGAAATCATTCCCTTGTTCCTGCCACAAGCACTTTACGAGAAATAGAGGTCAATAAAATTGATAATGAAGCATTATAAATGGCATTGATGAAAGTATAGCTATAGAATCAACGGGAGATGCGCACAACTAGCTAGCCAGTAGTACTTACTTTCGGGTATGTATATGGCAGCTCCTTCGGCAGTCCCGGAGCTTGTGCGGTGAACTGTTTCCAAACCCTGCAAGACAAAGAAAATAATAATTATTACTTGAGATATCAAGAAATGAACAAAAAGTTGCCGATATGGTGCGATAATGATTGATTGAACTTACTTGCTGAGCATTTCAGTCATGTCCGCATAGGTGCTGGGATCTTTACATCTCGAGTCTAAGACGGTTACTAGTCCACGCTCAAGCTTAATCTCCAGAAGAATATAGTGGTACCTGCGCACGCATGCGTAACTCATCAATTACATTACTATAACCTCGCTCGAGTAATAAGGGAAACCGAATATGCAAACGATCAGTAACACTCACTTGCCGTTGTAAGGAAAGAGTATGGTATCTTTGTTTTGATTTTTGATCAACGATTGTAGCATGTTGTCCTTGGCCTCTTTGACGTCCTTTTGAACCAGAAACACATCTATGATATTTGTGTTAACGAACCCAATATCATAGATTTCATTTTTTTTGCACTCGACGATCTTCAATCTGCATAATATATTGAGGATAATTAATTATAAATACATGCAATGAAAGAGCCGAGCTATATATAGAGACTTAATGAAAGAAATAGTACTTACAGGCAGTAGCAAAAGACCGTTAATTTATCGAGGGCCTTTTGATTGAAGAACACGAAGAACTCCTCAAATGCAACAGGCAACAGATCATTTCCAACGAGGTCGTGCTCCTCTTTAATGTGCAGATACAAAGTATTCGTCCCCCCAGACTCTCTGCAGGTTTTCATGTACCAAGTATGGAATCTTCGCATCATCGTTGTTAGAGATTTTTCATCTTTGACGAGAGGCTTCCCGTACTCGTATCTGTGTTCTTCCACCTTCATGAAATCAGGAAGTGCATCGTCAGGCAGGTAATCTTTTAGATTGCCATAACCGGCCACCATCCCCGAAACATTAGCGACGATGTTGCCGCTAGACACATTGAGCGGGGGGCACGATTGGTTTGCTTGTTCGCCGAGCTGGTCAATTTTTTTCGCAGCTGCTCATTCTTTTGCTCTTTGATGTCTGACAGTACTTCCCGACCGCTCCGCTTGGAAATATGTCTGTTCAGTAATGCGCTCATAGTTGGTTCTCGGCAGAGACTTTGCCGGTTTCCTCAGGGCATCAAGAGTGCGCTTTGCTTTCACCGGATCTACCTTCTCCTCCGGAGGTGGATGTCTCTTTGCTTTCACCCCTTCAAAGAACTCCTTCACGTGGGTCTGCACGATCGTATTGTTTTCCTCCTCGGTCCTCTCATACGGTAACTTCTCTACAGGCTTTAGAGGTGGACCGTATCTGTATTGCCTCTCTCCTCTTCTTGTGCTACTAGACGCCGGAGCAGACGGAGCGGCTGCGGCGTCTGTCTTCTTTCGTGCTTGCTTACGAGGCGGAGGAGAAGGACTGCGACGCGCCGGAGCAGCCGGGGCGGCGGCGGGTCTCTTCCGCCCTTGCTGGCGAGGCGGAGAAGGAGGAGGCTACTGGCTGCTCGGGAGTGCCGGCGCAGGCGGAGAAGGAGGCGGAGTGCCGCCACGCGCCGGAGAAGGAGGCGGAGTGCCGCCACGCGCCGGAGAAGGAGGTGGAGTGCCACCACGCATGCCCTGATCGTCACTCGCCGGAGGAGGAGGCGGTGGAGGAGGCGGAGTGCCCTGACTCGCCGGAGGAGGAGGAGGAGGCGGAGGCGTCCAGTTCAGAAGGTTGATGAGCTCCTTCCGCCATAGGCATGGAGTCTTCAGAGCAGAACCCAGACTAGTCTCCCCTTCACCGGTAGGGTGGTCAAGCACGAGGTCCTCAAATCCCTCCATTATTTCATCCACCATCACCTTAGCATATCCTTCTGGAATCGGCTGGCAGTGATAAGTTGTGCCGGGTCCACTAGGATAAACTTGGCCAACAGCCGCCTTGACCTTCAAATTCATCCATCGCGCCATAATGTGGCAATTTTGAGACTCCGTGATACCATCCACGGGATAGCTGGCAGGAGCCGTCAAGACATGCTCCGGCTGAAGCAGCTTGGTGGAAGCCACGCTGCTTCTCTGCTGAGATGGCGAGGTAGCTTTGGAGGAAGCTTCGGCAGGTCGTTTGTTGTGATCTGCTGCTTCTCGTACGTCTTCTCGTTCCTCTAGCCCCATTACCCTTTCGTGCAGCGCCTGCAGTTGGTCCTGCTCCAGTTTCTTCCTCCTCTCATGGGTTTTGTAACCCCCTGCATCCGGAAAACCAACCTTCCACGGAATGGAGCCTGGCGTGCCTCGTGTCCGTCCAGGGTGCTCAGGATTCCCAAGGGCCATTGTGAGCTCGTCCTTCTCCCTGTTTGGAAGGAACGTCCCTCACTGCGCTGCATCGATATAGTGTTGAAGGTTCTTGATGGGTATTTGCAGTTGCTCTTCCATCCACTAGCACTTCCCTGTTACAGGGTCCAAGGTTCCGCCAGCCCCGAAGAACCAAGTCCGGCAACGGTCTGGCCAGTACATTGTCTCTAGTTCGATCCCTTTTTCAAGCAGATCATGCTCAGCCTTGGACCACTTAGGCCAGGCTTTGAGGTAGCCACCTGACCCCGTGCGATGGTGAAGCTTCTTCTTTGCAGCATTTTGCTTGTTTGCCATCGACATCTTCTTACTCTTTTCCGATGTCTTGTGGGCCACAAATGCAGGCCAGTGATCTTTGATCTTCTCATATTTGCCGATGAGTTCTGGTGTCTTTTCTTTCTCGACAAACTGGTTCAGCTCTTTCCTCCACCTCCTCATTAGGGTTGCCATCTTCTTAAGAGCACAAGACTTGATTAATTGCTCTTTAACTGGCTTCTCCGGATCCTCCTCTGGCGGTAGGGTGAAATTTGCCTTCAGCTCAGTCCAAAGATCTTCTTTCTGCATATCATTGACATAAGACACCTCAGGGTCTTCCTCCTTAGGCTTATACCATTGATGGATGCTGATCGGGATCTTGTCCCTAACAAGAACCCCGCACTAAGCAGAAAATGCCTTCCTTGTCCGGATGGGTTCAATCAGTTCACCGTCGGTCTTCCTCCTTCTCAACTTTTTCTTCGGGCCTCGTCTCCTTACCGAAGTTGTGCTCGATCTGGAGGGCTAGAAATTATAAGGAAGAAAGATGAGAGTAATTAATATGTGTACATATACCAAAACAATGGATGCATCAATTAACTAGTCAGCATGGGCTTAACTAATATATATATACCTGGTCGGACTCGGTTCGGTCACCGGAGCAGTCAGCACGGTCTCCTTCTTGTACCTCCATTGTGTCACCGGAGCCATCATGAACATAGTCCTCTTCTTGTACCGGCATTAATGGGTCGAACCCATCATGAACACAGCCCTCTTCTTCACCCAGTCCTTCCTGACCATCGGTCTCGTTGAGAAATGACGCAACTTCATCACTTCCTTGTGCGATTATGTCCCCCAACATCGCTTCTGTTTCTTCGTCTCGGGAGTGCTCCATAGTTTCTGCAAATATTTACAACATGTCAATTATTATTCAAACATGGTACAGATGGATATATATATATATATATATATATATATATATATATATATATATATATATATATATATATATATATATATATATGTTAGTGGCAAACGTAGAACTAGCTAGCTAATCACAATAAGGAATCATGTTAGTGGCCTCGACGCTGCTTCTCTAGGGTTTGGGGTCGCCTCGACACAACGCTTCAAGGGTTTGGGTTGGCCTCGACGACAACGCTCTTTTAACTTGATAAATTTGGGTGGCCTCGAAAGAGTTAATTTGTCAGGTAGGGGCACGGCGGGAGGGGGTAGGAGACCAACATCGTTTTCTCTCTAGGGTTTGGGTGTCCTCGAGAGTTTTGGTCGAGCGAGAGGGCCGAGGGGGGTGCTGCCGTTGTATAAGTTATCACGGTCGAGAGGGGGTATATATATCGACCGCCCCTCATGTTGAAGTTATCTCGAGGGGGTTATATCGACAACGACGCGACATACATATACATGGGAAAATAATGTTATCGGGGAGGGGGTATCGGTACCCCCCCTCGTGTTGAAGTTTCTTCTTTCTCCTCTATTCCTTCTTTCTTCTTCTCCTCTTCTTTTTCTTCTTCTCCCTCGAGAAAGGAAAATAATTAAGGAAAAGGAAGAAAAGAGGAAGAAGGAAGTAGGAAGAAGAAGAAAAAAAAAGAAGAAAAAAAAGAGGAGAAGAAGAAAGGAATAGAGGAGAAGAAGAAAAAATAGAAATTTCTTCTTTTTTCTTCTTCTTATTTATTTCTCCTCTTCTTTTCCTCTTCTCTTCTTCTTTCTTTCCTCTTCTTATTTTCTTCTTTCCTATCCTTCTTTTTCTAAATTTGTAACTTTTGCATATATAAATCTTTTCTAAAATTGTAACTTTCTATATATGAACAAAAAACTTTCTATGAACAAAATTTTTTTAAACATATATACTTAGCAAATTCTATCCACATACATCACATACACATATACATTATAGCCACATACACATATACATCACATATGAACAAAAAAATAAACTAATAAAAATGAAAAAACATATAGCAACATATGAACAAAAACATATAGCCACATACATACACATACATTATATATATATGAAAAAAATTAAACTAATAAAAAAAACAGAGCCAGGCAGAGGGGCATGGCGGCAGCGGTGGCGTCGGTGGGGCAGGGCAGGGCAGGGGCGCGGGAGCGAGGCAAGGCAGGGGCGCGAGGCAGGTGCGCTCACAGGGGGGTGGCGGGGCACGGCGGGTGGCGTCGGGGCAGATGGCGTCGAGGGCGGCGGCGACGGCAAAGTTGAGCAGCCTGACGGCGTCAGAGGCGGCGACGACGGTGAGGTGGACCAGCCTGACGGCGTCGGAGGCGGCGGCGACGACGAGGTGGAGCAGCCTGACGGCTTGGCGGCGACGGCGACGAGGCAGAGCAGCGGGCGTCGGGCGGAGAAGAAGGCGGAGAAGAAAGTGATGGATTTTGGAGAAACTGCTAAGTGCTGCTTATATAGCAAAGCCTTTAGTCCCGGTTGGTGGCACCAACCGGGACTAATACACCCTTTAGTCCCGGTTGGTGCCACCAACCGGGACCAAAGGCCTCTTTTTCGGCAGCCCAAAGGGCGGGAAGCGGCGGCCTTTGGTCCCGGTTGGTGCCACCAACCGGGACCAATGCCCCCCCTTTAGTCCCGGTTGGTGCCACCAACCGGGACCCTGTGCTGCCCGCGTCGGGGCCAAAGTTTAGTCCCACCTCGCTAGTTGAGAGGGGCGCACAGTGGTTTATAAGCCCCACTGTCGCACCCCTCTCGAACTCCTCTCCACCGCAGGCTTTCGGGCCTACTTGCTATTGCTTTGCCTAATGGGCCTTCTGGGCCTACTGCGGGCCTGAATCTTGGCCCATAGTAGGGTTTTATGTCGTATTCAGGCCGTGGGGGCCCAGTAGGAGGCATTTTTTTGTTTTTTTTGTTTTCTTTACCTATTGTTGCTATTTTTATTTTTTTCCAGTTTTTTTGTTTTGTTTTCTGCATTATTTATTGTCTTTTGTTTTTTGCTTTATTTTTTAATTCTTTTTGCTTTTAGTTTTAGGAAAATTATAAACTTTCTGTTAGTGCCATTACTTTTCAAATTTGAAAACACTTTTTTTTCTTTCTTGCTTTATTTATTTTATTTTGTTTCTACTTACAACAAAATACTTATTATTGTTTTTTTGTTTTGTTTTCTGCATTATTTATTTTCTTTTGTTTTTTGCTTTATTTTTCAATTCTTTTTGCTTTTAGTTTTAGGAAAATTATAAACTTTCTGTTAGTGCCATTAGTTTTCAAATTTGAAAATACTTATTGTTGCTATTTTCAATTATTACGAGGGCTGAACCATAAGACATTAAAGCATTTCAAATGAACTCTGAAAAAGTTGAAAGTTGGCATGGTATCATAAATTGACCCACATAGCATGTGCATGTACAAAACGGACAATGGTATCATACTCATCAGTTACAAAGTTGGCATGGTATCATCATAATAATTGCGGGAGAAAGTCTTCACTTTTTCTTCGCTTGTGTCATTTGCTTATTGCGCCGTAACCATGGATAATCTTCATCGTTTATCAGGATGCTGGGGTCAGCCTTGACTTTGAAGGGAGGAATTTCATGAAACTTTTCATAATCTTCAGACATGTCTGTCTTGTCCTCCACTCCCACGATGTCCCTTTTTCCTGAAAGAACTATGTGGTGCTTTGGCTCATCGTATGATGTATTCGCTTCCTTATCTTTTTTCTTTCTCGGTCTGGTAGACATGTCCCTCACATAGATAACCTGTGCCACATCATTGGCTAGGACGAACGGTTCGTCAGTGTACCCAAGATTTTTCAGATCCACTGTTGTCATTCCGTACTGTGGGTCTACCTGTACCCCGCCTCCTGACAGATTGACCCATTTGCACTTAAACAAAGGGACCTTAAAATCATGTCCGTAGTCAAGTTCCCATATGTCCACTATGTAACCATAATATATGTCCTTTCCCCTCTCGGTTGTTGCATCAAAGCGGACACCGCTGTTTTGGTTGGTGCTCTTTTGATCTTGGTCAATCGTGTAAAATGTATTCCCATTTATCTCGTGTCCTTTCCAAATCAATACAGTCAAAGATGGTCCCCTGGACAACAAGTACAGCTCATCACAAACAGTGTTGTCACCTCTGGTACGTGCTCCCAACCAACTGCTGAAAGTCCTGATGTGTTCACATGTAATCCAGTCGTCGCACTTCTCCGGGTGTTTGGAGCGCAGACTGTTCTTGTGTTCATCGACATACGGGGTCACCAAGGTTGAGTTCTGTAGAACTGTGTAGTGTGCTTGAGACCAAGAATATCCGTCCCTGCATATTATTGAGTCCCTTCCAAGCGTGCCTTTTCCAGTCAGTCTCCCCTCATACCGCGATTTAGGGAGACCTATCTTCTTAAGGCCAGGAATGAAGTCAACACAAAACCAGATGACATCCTCTGTTTGATGGCCCATGGAGATGCTTCTTCTGGCCTAGCGCGGTTACGGACATATTTCTTTAGGACTCCCATGAACCTCTCAAAGGGGTACATATTGTGTAGAAATACGGGGCCCAGAATGACAATCTCGTCAACTAGATGAACTAGGACGTGCGTCATGATATTGAAGAAGGATGGTGGGAACACCTATTCGAAACTGACAAGACATTGCACCACATCACTCCATAGCCTTGGTATGATTTCTGGATCGATCACCTTCTGAGAGATTGCATTGAGGAATGCACATAGCTTCACAATGGCTAATCGGACGTTTTCCGGTAGAAGCCCCCTCAATGCAACCGGAAGCAGTTGCGTCATAATCACGGGGCAGTCATGAGACTTTAGGTTCTGAAACTTTTTCTCTGCCATATTTATTATTCCTTTTATATTTGATGAGAAGCCAGTCGGGACCTTCATACTAAGTAGGCATTCAAAGAAGATTTCCTTCTCTTCTTTGGTAAGAGCATAGCTGGCAGGACCTTCATACTGCTTTGGAGGCATGCCGTCTTTTTCATGCAAACGTAGCAGGTCCTCCCGTGCCTCAGCTGTATCTTTTGTCTTCCCATACACGCCCAAGAAGACTAGCAGGTTCACGCAAAGGTTCTTCGTCACGTGCATCACGTCGATCGAAGAGCGGACCTCTAGGTCTTTCTAGTAGGGTAGGTCCCAAAATATAGATTTCTTCTTCCACATGGGTGCGTGTCCTCCAGCGTCACTCGGAACAGCTAGTCCGCCGGGACCCTTTCCAAAGATTACGTGTAAATCATTGACCATAGCAAGTACGTGATCACCGGTACGCATGGCGGGCTTCTTCCGGTGATCTGCCTCGCCTTTGAAATGCTTGCCTTTCTTTCGACATTGATGGTTGGTCGGAAGAAATCGACGATGGCCCAGGTACACATTCTTCCTGCAGTTTGCCAGGTATATACTATCGGTGTCAAGTAAACAGTGCATGCATGTGTGGTATCCCTTGTTTGTCTGTCCTGAAAGGTTACTGAGAGCGGGCCAATCGTTGATGGTCACGAACAACAACGCCTTTAGGTTAAATTCCTCCTGTTTGTGCTCATCCCACGTACGTACACCATTTTCATTCCACAGCTATAAAAGTTCTTCAACTAATGGCCTTAGGTACACATCAATGTCGTTGCCGGGTTGCTTAGGGCCTTGGATGAGAACTGGCATCATAATGAACTTCCGCTTCATGCACATCCAAGGAGGAAGGTTATACATACATAGAGTCACGGGCCAGGTGTTGTGATTGCTGCTCTGCTCCCCGAAAGGATTAATGCCATCTGCGCTTAAAGCAAACCATACGTTCCTTGGCTCACTTGCAAACTCATCCCAATACTTTCTCTCGATTTTTCTCCACTGCGACCCGTCAGCGGGTGCTCTCAACTTCCCATCTTTCTTACGATCCTCACTGTGCCATCGCATCAACTTGGCATGCTCTCCGTTTCTGAATAGACGTTTCAACTGTGGTATTATAGGAGCATACCACATCACCTTCGCAGGAACCCTCTTCCTGGGGGGCTCATCATCAACATCACCAGGGTCATCTCGTCTGATCTTATGCCGTAATGCACCGCATACCGGGCATGCGTTCAGATCCTTGTACGCACCGCGGTAGAGGATGCAGTCATTAGGGCATGCATGTATCTTCTGCACCTCCAATCCTAGAGGGCATACGACCTTCTTTGCTGCGTATGTACTGTCGGGCAATTCGTTATCCTTTGGAAGTTTCTTCTTCAATATTTTCAGTAGCTTCTCAAATCCTTTGTCAGGCACAGCATTCTCTGCCTTCCACTGCAGCAATTCTATTACGGTACCGAGCTTTGTGTTGCCATCTTCGCAATTGGGGTACAACCCTTTTTTGTGGTCCTCTAACATGCGATCGAACTTCAGCTTCTCATTTTGACTTTCGCATTGCGTCCTTGCATCGACAATAACCCGGCAGAGATCATCATCATCGGGCACATCGTCTGGTTCCTCTTGATGTTCAGCAGCTTCGCCCGTTGCAGCATCATCGTGCACATCGTCTGGTTCCTCTTGATGTTCGGTAGCATCACCGTATTCAGGGGGCACATAGTTGTCATCGTACTCTTCTTCTTCGCCGTCTTCCATCATAACCCCTATTTCTCCGTGCGTCGTCCAAACATTATAGTGTGGCATGAAACCCTTGTAAAGCAGGTGGATGTGGAGGATTTTCCGGTCAGAGTAAGACTTCGTATTCCCACATATAGGGCATGGACAACACATAAAACCATTATGCTTGTTTGCCTCAGCCACTTCGAGAAAATCATGCACGCCCTTAATGTACTCGGAGGTGTGTCTTGAACCGTACATCCATTGCCGGTTCATCTGCGTGCATTATATATAATTAAGTGTGTCAAAAATCATTACAGAACATCATGAATAGATAATTAAGTGACCAAATTAATAGAAGTTCATCATCACATTAAAACCAAAGTACATACATAGTTCGCATCTAACAACATAAAGCTCTGCAGAGCATCTAAATTAATTAAACCATACACTGAAACTATGTAAAACATTTCAATGCGAAAACAAATGCGATCATAATCGCAACCAATGTAACAACTGATCCAACGGCATAATAATACCAAGCCTCGGTATGAATGGCATATTTTCTATTCTTTCTAATCTTCAAGCGCATTGCATCCATCTTTATCTTGTGATCATCGACGACATCCGCAACATGCAACTCCAATATCATCTTCTCCTCCTCAATTTTTCTAATTTTTTCCTTCAACAAATTGTTTTTTTTTCAACTAAATTTAACCTCTTGACTATAGGGTCGGTTGGAATTTCCGGTTCAACAACCTCCTAGATAAATAAAATCTACGTCACGTTGGTCGGCATAATTGTCATAAACAATAAATGAACCAATAGTTATGAAAAGATAATATATACCACATCCGAATCATAGACAGGACGAGGGCCGACGGGGGCGGATACCAAAACCATCGCACTATATAAGATGCAATAATAAAAGTAAGAAAATTATACAAGTATCTATATAAACATACAAGTAAGATTTTTTTCCTTTCAGAAAGAAGATAAGAACAAAAGGCTCACCACGGTGGTGCCGGCGACGAGATCGGCGCGGGCGATCGACGACGGTGAAGACGGGGACGGGACGTGACGTACCGCTAAACCTAGACAAATATTAAGGAAAATGGAGCTTGGAGGTCGAGCTTGGAGAGGAGAAAGCTTAAGTAGTGTGGCTCGGGCATTCCATCGAACACCTCATGTGCATAGGAGGTGAGCCAGAGGACCACAAAGCTCCCCCCTCGCCGGCCACGAAAAACAGAGCACTGGGAGTGCTCTGCTCGCGGGCGAGGGGTATATATAGGCAACTAATTGGTCCCCGTTGGTGGCTTGAACCGGGACTAAAGAGCAGCCTTTGGTCCCGGTTCAAGCCACCAACCGGGACCAATGGTGGTGGGCCAGGAGCGAGGCCCATTGGTCCCAGTTCGACCCACCAAGCGGGACCAAAAGGTCCAGACGAAACGGAACCAATGGCCCACGTGGCCCGGCCGGCCCCCGGGGCTCACGAACCGGGTCCAATGCCGTCATTGGTCCCGGCCCTAGATTGAACCGGGACTAATGGGCTGGTCGGGCCTGGACCATTGCCCCCTTTTCTACTAGTGTTAGAGGAACAAACTCCCTAGGCTACCAAATGATCCTTAACTCATAAGCTAGATGACCATAGGCTGACCTAGAAAGAGTATCACCCGAGAGGACGGCGTTTGAAGAATCTGATTGTACAATCACATGCCTATCTGAGTGTTGAATGGTCAGTGCCATACCTTTCATATGAGCATGAATTTTCAATTTTAGGGGATCATTAGAGTGGAAGATATATCTGTATGCCACAAATATCAACGAACCATTCTCCCTGCGCAGTACCATGCCAGCCGCAGCGCGACCATCCTGACTTGAAAACGATCCGTCAACCGACAGCGCCACCCATCCCACTGGCGGAGGAGGCCAAGGCGCAGGGGACCGTGTTGTAACACATGTTGTCCGGTCATCATCATACTTCGGCATCTTCCCTTTGATGAGTTCCTATGCTATAGTTCCCGACCAGATTTAGCGACTTATAATAATTATCAAGATAATCCACAGTTACCTCTACTGGGGTCTCGTTCTTCCCGTGCGTAATATAATATCACGCCAGATGGTCATGATTACTAAATCCGTGGCCTGGTCTGAACATTTTGACAGAAGCTGCAATAACCAATCGTTGCCCGATTCCAGTAGTAGTGAATCATCAGGAAGCGGCCAGATTGCTCGTAGCCCCTCCCATATCCTACGTGCATGCATGCATGTAATGGGTGCATGCAGTCGCAAAAAAAAAAAGAAGTAATGAGTGCATGGAAACTGCTTTCTCTCTCCGTGATTGGAGCAAGCCCTGGGCATAATTTTTTCTTTCGCCGCGAGGTAAAAACTTAATATCCATAAGGCTATAGCTGCCACAAAAGATTCCTCTAAAAAAAAAAGCTACCACAAAAGATACCCATATAAAATATGGCTAAACTGCACAAATAATTTATAATTTAAACTCAGTGCTTGACATACAACAGCATAGATAAAAACATGACAAAAACTACAAAAAAGGGTACGTGATACAAAAGATTACCAAATCAATAGTATGCTTCATAGTGTCTCCCATAACCTCATCAAGGGTGGAATAAGAGCAACACCTTCAAGACATCAAAAGGAAAATTTCATAAGAGAATGCATAAACATGAAGTGATACAATTATCATTGATACAAATCTGAAATGTTAGGTGTAGAAACTCTCTTGCAGACATCGGTGAAAAAAATCTCTTCATCTTCTTTTTCTACAATATATAAAGTGTAACTCGCAATTACATCAATTTGTGTTCAACAATAGCATGTATACTTGGGATACATCACTGAATACACACATAGATTATTTCTAGTTCAAAAATACCAACGTCAGCCAGAAGCAGCGGCAGTCAAGCAGGCAGTAGACCAAAGCCGATCATGCGCACGGTGGCTAGGAGCAGCGCGGGCGAGCAGAGAGCAGCGGAGCAGGGACTAAAGAGGAGGGTGGTGGCCGGGAGCAGTTCGCCAGGGCCTGCCTGGGAAAGTAGGGGGTTGGGCAACAGCCTGGACGAGGAGTCGAGGATGACGGCGGCCAGTAGAGGCGGCGGCGCGAGCGCTGGATCAAGTCTCCGAGCGTCCTGTGTGCGTGCGTCCTGCAAGCGAATTAGGTCGTGGGGTGGGTCGTGCTCGTGCGTGCGTGGAAGGTGGATCGCTGGTGGGCTGCACTACAAGAAAATATATCATTTGCCACCAGATATTTTGTCACCAAGCAGTTTGGTGGCTGAAGATGTACTAATTGCAACCAGCTAATTAGTTCCTTGGTCACCATAGGCCTATGTGTTGTACACTCACGACTTTGTATACAACGGAGAAATAGCAACCAAGGACTAATATGCAAAAAGGCAAGTCACCTTCCTAGCGTCTCCCCAAAATCCCCCAAATCAGATCGTCTCTGGCGGCGGCCGACGCGTTCCTTGGTGTCTGACTCGTTCCTGCCCGCGGAGGGGGCGGTGGAAGGCGGAGGGCGCGCTCCTCGCGGCTGCTGGCGTGTTCCTCGCGGTAGAAGAGAGGGGCCTCGTGTTCCTCGCGACAGCAGCGGCGGGCGTGTTCCTCACGGCGGCAGCAGCGGGCGTGTCCCTTGCGGCGGTGGTGGCAGCTCGGCTGCGTGGGAGAGGTGAAGCAGCGGCGGCAGCGGCCGCGTGGTCGAAGGGAAGGGGCGCCTTTCCTCCTTCCCCAACCCCATCCAGCTCTGCAGGAACCAACGCCCCAAGCTCGCCAACGAGATCTCGCTCTCACCATGACCATGTTCATTATCCAGCGATTTCTTAATGTTGGTTTCACACCGATTCGTTAGTTCATTATCCAGCGATTTCTCTTGGTGGACAATTGGATAGTTATTGGTTTCGACCCATGGGAGTTGGAGAATAATGTGATTCAGTGTTAGCTACATATTTCTATGCCTGTTATCATCCACAAATGAACTTTCATAACTAAGACTGATAGTAGAAATTAAAAGTAGGTAGGTGGCACACTTTCCTGTGTATGTGTGCAGTTTTTCTTCCTGTGATGTTGTTGAGCTTCTGAGCTATGGCAAAGCTGATCAAGTGACTGGCAATTTGGTTTCTCTAGCTTAGTTTATTGGCATGCTTGCACTCTTTCTGATGTTTGTTATGTCTGATGTTGTTAATGAAATAACATGTGCTCTGGACACCATTATATAGGAGATGACCTTGGAGGAGCAGCGGAAAGCAATACTCGAGCTAAAGACTGAGAAGAGAAAACTAGTTGGATCTAAAGAAAATTCAGTGTACAAATGCTAAATGTAATGTTTGGATCATATTGGGGTTTACTTATTGGATCATATGTTCAGATCAGTACTAAACATGGTACTGTACTTTGCAAATGCTAGAGTGGTATTTCCTACTTGCAAAACAAAATTCAGTTTAGCATGTAATGTTTGGATCATAAGTTTACAAATGTTGATTCTGAACTTCTTACTGCCAAATGTCTAAAATTCTGAGATTTCTTGCATACTGCAAATGTCAGCGTGTGACAATATATTGTACCTATGATATAGTTGCTTTCTCATGCCTGTAGTTACCAAGGTTTACAATTTTTTGTTACAAAAGATGTCTAGTCTCCAACATGTAGCTGGTCTCTACATTCTTTTAGTCATCAAGCCTTGGCTGGTCACTTGTTATCTCTAGCCACTAACCATGTACATGGTGGCTGTACATTTTTAGCAACCAAGTCGTCCATGGTCTCTAGATGTCATCAGTCACCAAGTCTCCCTTGGTCCCTAGATGCCATTAGTCACCAGATTTGGTTCGTAGCTATTGGTATGATATTTAGTGACCAGGGTTCTCAATGTTGGTCGCTCAATATCTATAGCGACTAGACTATAGCCACCACGAAGCGACCAAGTAGCGTTGGTACCAATAGACCACTAGCCATCAATTTTGTATCTTTAGCAACCGATCACCTTGGTGGCTAAAACTCATGTCTCTAGTAGTGCTGGTGGGAACTGATTTTTGGTGAGCCGGTCAATCAGGCTTTGAGCCTCCTTCCTTTTACTGGGCTGCACCCCGGGCCTGTAGAAAAACCTATATACACGTAACAGCTTGATATTTTTTCCATGCCCCGGGCCTGGGCCCTGGGTGCCCGGGGCCCAGCTCCGCCACAAGCACTGTGCGTTGGAATATGACGATGAACTTTACCCAGACTAGTCGGCAGTGCGCCCGTCGCTGTCTTCTATGCCATAATACGCATATTTTAGTGGAACTTTTGATTTCCAAATCGAGCTCCAGATAGATCTATCGCCGTCCGGTCTAGCGTTACATGCACCTCCAGAAAAATTCTCGTCATGTGTTTCCGGAGCCAGCCGGTAGGCACTCTTGATAGTAAGGTTCCCATGCGGCTCCGGGAACCAGCCGATGAAGTCTTGCCGATTTCTAGGAGATGTACGTATCTTAAGAATTTCAGCAATATCCATTGGCCAGAAAATGCTCCTCAAGACGGTCCATAATCCAAGCACCATTAGTGTCTAAGAAATCAGAGACACGATTAAACCGACAATTCCTTTTAGGAGTAATTGGGCGAAAATCATATCCTCGAGGGATCCAAGGGTCCCTCCATGTTCTAACCGATGCCCCGTCACCAATCCTTCATATTATACCTTTCTTAACAAGCTCCAAACCATGTAGAATGCCTTTCCAAACAGCCGATGAATTTGTGTGAGAACACCGTATCCAGAATACTTCCATTGGGAAAATATTTTGCCTTCAACAAGCGAGCACATAAACTTTCAGGAGACTCAATTAATCGCCACACTTGTTTTGCCAACAATGCTTGGTTGAAAGCTCTCATATCCTTGAAACACATACCACCTTTACTCTTAGGTAGTCTCAACTTATCCCAGCTGAGCGATGTCATCTTTCTCTTGCCCCTCTCCACTCCCCACCAGTACTACCTCATCATTCTTGTTAGATCATCACACACTGAAGTAGGTAAACAAAACACGCTCATAATATATGTGGGGATAGCCTGGGCAACAACTTTGATCAATATCTCTTTATTACTTGAGGACATGAACTGCTCACTCCAGTCCACTAGTCTCTTCCTCAATCTTTCCTGGGTAGTTTCAAACCTACCTTTATGCATTCTTCCCTCAGGTACCGGCAAACCCAAATATTTTGGTTCAAAAGCTTCACTAGTAATCTTCAACAACCTCTTTACTTCCACAGATACCACCTCAGAACAACCTACAAGGTGCCGAAGCTGCCACTACAATTGATCCACTACATTGTTACATGTCTCCATGTGTAGTGAGATTGCCTAGTGGTCCCCCAAATTTTCACTGAGAGTTTTTCACGAAAAAAATTTGATTGCCGCCAGTCAATTGAAACAATTATAATCCGCGTGTTGAATCCCGTGTGTTTCCCATGTTGGGGAACGTAGTAATTTCAAAAGATTTCCTACGCACACGCAAGATCATGGTGATGGCATAGAAACGAGAGGGGAGAGTGTTGTCTACGTACCCTCGTAGACCATTAAGTGGAAGCGTTATGACAACGCGGTTGATGTAGTCGTACATCTTCACGATCCGACCGATCCAAGCACCGAACATACGGCACCTCCGTGTTCAGCACACGTTCAGCTCGATGACGTTCCCCAGGCTCCAATCCAGCAAAGCGTCGGGGATGAGTTCCGTCAGCATGACGGCATGGTGACGATGATGATGTTCTACCGGCACAGGGCTTCGCCTAAACTCCGCGACGATATGACCGAGGTGGAATATGGTGGAGGGGGGCACCGCACACGGCTAAGGAACAATCCGTAGATCAACTTGTGTGTCTCTAGGATGCCCCCCCCCCCCCCCCCCGTCCCCATATATAAAGGAGCAAGGGGGAGGCCGGCCGGCCCTTGTGGGCGCGCCAAGGAGGAGGAGTCCTCCTCCTAGTAGGAGTAGGACTCCCCCTTTCCTACTCCTACTAGGAGGGGGAAAGGAAGGGGGAGAGGGGGAAGGAAAGAGGGGGGCGCCGCCCCCCTCCTAGTCCAATTCGGACCAGAGGGAGAGGGGGTGCGCGGCCCACCCTGGCCGCCCCTCTCTCTTTCCACTAAGGCCCATGTGGCCCATTAACTCTCCGGGGGGAGGGAGGGGGGGTTTCGGTAACTCTCCGGCACTCCGGTTTTCTCCGAAATCATCCGGAACACTTCTGGTGTTCGAATATAGTTGTCCAATATATCAATCTTTATGTCTCGACCATTTCAAGACTCCTCGTCATGTCCGTGATCACATCCGGGACTCCGAACAAACTTTGGTACATCAAAACTTATAAACTCATAATAAAACTGTCATCGTAACGTTAAGCGTGCGGACCCTACGGGTTGGAGAACTATGTAGACATGACCTAGAACTATTGTCGGTCAATAACCAATAGTGGAACCTGGATGTTCATATTGGTTCCTACATATTCTACGAAGATCTTTATCGGTCAAACCGCATAACAACATACGTTGTTCCCTTTGTCATCGGTATGTTACTTGCCCGAGATTCAATCGTCGGTATCCAATACCTAGTTCAATCTCGTTACCGGCAAGTCTCTTTACTCGTTCCGTAATACATCATTTCGTAACTAACTCATTAGTTACAATGCTTGCAAGGCTTAAGTGATGAGTATTACCGAGAGGGCCCAGAGATACCTCTCCGACAATCGGAGTGACAAAACCTAATCTCGAATTATGCCAACTCAATATGTACCTTTGGAGACACCTGTAGAGCACCTTTATAATCACCCAGTTACGTTGTGACGTTTGGTAGCACACAAAGTGTTTCTCCGGTAAACGGGAGTTCCACAATCTCATAGTTGTAGGAACTTTGTATAAGTCATGAAGAAAGCAATAGCAACATACTAAATGATCAAGTGCTTAGCTAACGGAATGGGTCAAGTCAATCACATCATTCTCCTAATGATGTGATCCCATTAATCAAATGACAACACATGTCTATGGTTAGGAAACATAACCATCTTTGATCAATGAGCTAGTCAAGTAGAGGCATACTAGTGACACTATGTTTGTCTATGTATTCACACATGTATCATGTTTCCGGTTAATACAATTCTAGCATGAATAATAAACATTTATCATTATATGAGGAAGTAAATAATAACTTTATTATTGCCTCTAGGGCATATTTCCTTCATCCCAAGCCTAATAAATAATTAAAGAAGCACATGACAAATTATGATTCAGCTTCTGCTTATGTACACATATCTAAATTTTTATATTTTCCCTTATTGTGCTATCTAGCACCAAGCTATCTCAACTCTCAGATCTCAACTCATCATGCATGTAGTGCATGTTGTCCACCATGTCACCGGTGGCGCTGGACACAGTTCTCCCCTATCGCCGTATCCATGTGCGCTCGAGTCCTGTGGTGGTATGTGGGTGTGATGGGCTCACTAAAAAAAATGAGCTAGAGCACCGATAAAAGCATGATATATATAGCGTATAGCGTATAGCAGGTATAATGTGTGGCTAATAGCATGCTATAGCGTGATATAGAACGTAAGTAGCGTACTCTAAGGCCGACACTATTTTGCTTAAGCGTGCTATTTTTCATTGGATGAGCTACACGCTGGAGTGGCCAGACTGCCATGTACATGATTGCCAAGGTGATATGCAAACATTGTTTACACCCATGAACTGCAGTGGATCCTGTCACTTGGTCGAAGCCCAATTCCATGCGGATGATAGGAGTGGCAATGCCCATGGAAGGGGCAGGTCCATCGGAGCATGCTCCATTGGACGTTGGTCATGAGGGAAGTTGATGTGGTTGTGTAGGTCGGGGCCATGAAGGCTTTCGTGGCTGCGCGCAGTCCGCAGTAGCTCCTCTGCTGGTCGGGGACATACCCCATCGACGTTGGCGCTCGTTGCCTTGCACGGCTCACACAATGGCTAGATGAATGATTGTGCTCGTGCTGCCGGCAATGTTCACGCACCAGCCGGCAGACTAGGAAACATTGGGCGGATGGCGGCCACCTTGAGATGCTACGGGATTGGTGGTGGAGACGGCCTCCGTTCGACATAGCGGTATGGGAAATGATGGCCACATCATGTGAGGAGTACACAAGGAGTCGGCAGCGTCCTTCGCTGGTCATTGCAGTGGGGGCAGCAGCCCTCGATGACCGCAACAATGAGGTCAGAGGGTGTGACGACGCATTTACAGACGCATCGGCATATCTATGGGCACAATTGTTGTGGTCACGTGCAGTATTGTTGGCGCTCGTGCGCAGCACGAAGAATATTTTCGTCTGGTGTGAGTGCAGCACTGATCACACGAGGAGGTTCGTGGTGCCTACACTAGCGTCTGGTGCTTACGTGTAAGGGGTGCATCGATAGTTCCCCACTGGAATCTAGCACCAGGTAATGACTCCGATGGTATGGTTGATGTAGAAGTGTGACACATGACGGTGTGGAGTGGTAGGAACCTGACCCGAGACAAGACATGGTCGGCCCCCTAGCCATGGTAGTGGTCAAATGTTGGATGATGTCCCACTGATTGGCTACTGTATTTTTGTCCTGTCCTGGAATACCGGCGAATGCGACTATGGAGTGATTTGTTATCAAGACGCTGACTAAAACACCACTTCATATCCGGAGTGAAACCTGTTGTCCTGGCCTCTATTGGTCTGGCTCAGCAACAACAAAATTGTGTCATTGGGTTGTTGAGGGCCAGGCGTTGTCTACATGATGTTGTTCTATTCTTCCCTTATCAGGCTTGGCTACCAGGATTAAAACCTTTGTGCAGGAGACCCCCGATCAGACGTAGCGGCGGTAGCGTGAGGACATTTATCCCTTCCTCAAGAAATTCTTGCAGAAGAAGTCGACTACGTCGTAGGTGTTGATCTCATATCTTGTAATTGTTCGACTGTGGTTGTATTTGTTATGCACTGTGCTTAATAATTAACAAGAATGGTGTGTGCATAATGATGCGGACGGCGGAGGTTTAACCTCCGTTGAAGAAAAGAAAAAGAATATTTCAAGTTGAATCAATTTGTTAAGGTCAAAATACGAGGACATCGATCGTGAAGTATGTTTATACATCTCAAAGGGAAATAAGATTTGACCAAACCACTAGTTAACGCGTGTTGCCCGCTGCATATGGGTATATGTTCTTCGTTAGGAAGATTGAAAACCAGAACAATAATTGCAAGTTAGAATCTTTCCTATTCATCCTCTCTTTGAATGCATGCAATGGCATACGTGTGAAGTATATGAGCTCCTCCCAACAGAACTTGTGAGGCCGTGAGCCATGCAGCGGCCAGTTGCCCAGCGTCAACAGCTATATATACCCCGCGTGGGAGCTCAATTTACATGCCGCCAACTTGACCATGGGACCCCGAGGTTTGGTTGTGAAAGCCAAAACCTGGATGCTAAGGAGTGTTGAGCATAATAGCCTTGTAAGCTGTCTGCCGGATGAATTGCATATATGCCTTCTGGGAGCTCCTTCCTGAAGCGTGTCCCGTGCAAACTGGTATATAGTGTGACCTTCACACCAAAGAAGAATAAACACAAGATTCATGTGCACTCTATACTCCTCATGCTGCATACTGTATACAAACACACACTATGGCATAGTGGTATGAGGTACTCATGAAAGACATGCACGGCCTGAATTCCCTGTGCCTCCCAAGCCCCAACCCGACAACCCTAATATGATCAAGCCGTGCATATAGAAGCAAACAAGAGGGTCTTGCATGTCGGCTTAAATGGTACCAACTATCCTACTCGATTGGTGACCATGGATGTGATTATGCTAGTAGTAGAGACATCTATCATACATGTATTGTCTTATTATCTAAAAGAACATATATGATCGTGTGATTTGGATCCCAAAATCTTCTCGTGTGTCTTTCTTGTATATGGATATCGGAGCATCATGTAATTAGTAGTGGTAGTAGTTGGCAGTAAGTGAACTTTACTGCTACATCACACGGGTGTGGACATGTGCCTATCTAGCAGCACGGACCTAACGTGTACTCGACACTATGGGTGTATTTTACTTTCACGAATATGCAAGGATGCATATCGTTCCACTGGTAGGTAGAGGAGAAAATTTACAGGTATCGTTCCACTGATAGGTAGGGTAGAAAATTTACAGGGGTGCTACTTTTGGTAGCGTACACACATATGGCGACACCAAAAGTGCAGTTTGAGCAGAGAGGGGTGAGGTTGCTCAGCGTCGGACAGTTAAGTTCAAGTTGCATGCATTAATCTATCCAGGTCTTTGGCACCGGCTCTAGCCCATAGTTGCGCCTCCTACTTAATGTCATCGGATAGCTAGTAGGGTCGAGCATCGTCGAAGAGTGTGGTGTTCCGGTGCTTCCAGATAGCCCATGCTGTTAGAATGACCGGGGAATTAATACCCTTACGCAGGCAAGCCGGTGCAGTTGATGTTGTTGTAGACCACCAAACGAAGAATCCTGTCGCGGGTGGCACCAGGCCATCATGTCGTGCCAAGCGATGCGAGAGAAGACGCAGTCCACGAGCGATTGGTGAAGGGTCTCGTTCTCCTAGTTGCAAAGTATGCAAACTGGGTCGTGCGGGAGATCACGGCGCGGGAGTGACGATCGGCTGTCCAACAGCGGTTGAGGGAGGCTAGCAAAAGAAATATTTTGCATTTGTCAGTGCCCAGCTTTTCCAAATGAACTGCGAGTAGGGGGAATTGTCGCTCCATTGAATAGCGCTCTATAGCAAAGCTGGTTGTGTATGCGCCATTCGATGTCCATTTCCAGGAAAGCTTGTCCGGATTTTGAGTGTGCACAATCCCCTGAATCCATCTTCATAAGTCGACATATTCTATGGTAGCCACATGGTTGAGCGTTTCATGGATGTGGGCAATCCAAACTTGTCCGGTAAAAGCTTAACATACGAGCCAACATTTCCGGTGTTGGCACGGGATGAGCGTGGATATGTTCGGCATGATCTTGGGGATGGACTATGATGGTGTCCCGGATTAGGGGTAACTCACCATGTCGTTTCCCGGCCAGGTGGGCCGGTCCGATGACCCCCATGTCGGTTCACCAACGGGCCACGTCAAGACAACGCATTGCACGTAGAAGGAATACTCCAGAAGACTTTGACGTATGCTTCAAGACTTAGAGGTTGTCTATAATACGCTTACTTTCTAAGTAGCCGATCTTGTAAAGCCTTGCCCCTGGGTACCTATAAAAACCAGGGAGTAGGGCTCGTAGACGAGACATAACGATCTCATGGTAGATCAGCCCATACTTTGTACTCCATTAAAATCAACTATAACACAAGAAGGGTAGGCGAACCTGGATAAAATGACCATCACATCTAGGCCACTAGCTCGGGACCCCTTACTCAAGATGTGTCAGAATCAACTCCATCATTGGTGGCAAACGCAAGTACCCGCTGAGTAGCTACAAGGGTTCTGTGGGGATCCACATGGGCGAGTAGATTGGCGCCGACATGACTTTCGTGCTGGGCCAAATCTTCATCTTCGGCAGTAGTCTAGCAACATATATTGCTCTCTGGTGATTAGTGCTACAAAGGTTTACTTACAAACTGATGTGGAGAATTGTGTTTGATAATAGAGGGATGAGGGGGCCAACCCCATTTAAAATCAGGGGTGAGGGGAAGAGAGAATTAGTTTTGAAGGTTAAGTAAACCTTTGTAGGTCTTTGTAGGCTCACTAGTAGAAAACCATCCATTAGTCCCGGTTCGTAAGGGCCTTTAGTCCCGGTTCATGAACCGGGACTAATGGGTCGTTACTAATGCCTCCACCCATTAGTCCCGGTTCAAACACGAACCCGGACCAATGTGCCTCCACGTGGCCCTGTGCGCCGAGCCCAGTCAGGGGGCCTTTGGTCCCGGTTGGTGGCTCCAAGCGGGACCAAAAGTCAATTTTTTTTTACAAAAGTGGCTGCTTTAGGGGTTTTGGGGGTTATTTTTTGGTTGTTATTATAGCTAGCTAATAGAGAGAAGTGTCCTCTCTTATCTTCGTCCTTGGTTTATCAACGCTGCTGCTATGTTCATTGCACCTGCAGATATAACATGCTCATGCATGCTTTGCATCATACATCATATATATATATATATATATATATATATATATATATATATATATATATATATATATATATATATATATATATAATAACAAGTCCTACTAATCATGCATCATCATACAACTTCTACTCGTTATTAATAATAAGTCATACGATCATCATCCTCATAGTCATCGAACCCAACCCTACATAATTGTTCTTAGCACATGATCATCAGTATCAGGTAGGACCTAAACACCCTTAAGGTAAAATAGCATAAAACAATATAGACCCTAACTCTCCATTATGAAGAATGGCGATCATCCTGTCTCCAATTCTTGCCCTTCGCTGCTTATTGCTTCCAAGAAGCTCCTTACGACTGTCCATACATTTTTTCCATTCTTTGATTGTTATGTCTTCACTTCTTTTAGAAACCCGGTATGGACAGTTGAGATTCGTAGGACGACCTGGTCGTATGTTCAAAACATGAAGGCTACCATGCGTATACATCAGATGAGGCACACAATCATTCGGGATTATCTGTTGAAAAACATAGTAATAACTTCGTAGTTAGCAATGATGTACTAGTTTTAGAAGTGTGCAAAAAGATGCACGGATGTTGTAATAGTAAAAAATAATCTTACCAGGGTATCTCCATGGTAGTTACCGTAGTTCAACACGTGCACTAGTGACGCGTATTGACCATAATGTTGAGGAGTTTGATTGTAGATATTGTAATTCTCAAGATCAGTACAAAATCTGACCAGATGATTTTTCTCCTGATAAGTTAATTCGGAGCCTTCGGTGTAGTACGTTCTGTCTACCATCTTCCGCACATCTTTGAAGAATGAAAATAAGCTGTCAATGGAGATAAGTTGTCAACTATATATTTTGAAATAAACAATACAAATTACTTATAACTATGTTTAGCTCACATGAGGGAAGAACTGGAGGTGTATCCACAAGGACCCAAATCGAAGGTGTCTCTTGCTCGATTGTAGGATCACCAAGATCCATGGTGACAAGCATACCCTCATCAAGACCATACATCTTGCAAAATGCATCCCAATTTTTGCAACCAAAATGGGTTACACTCTGAGCATTGTACAACTTTACTTGAAAATCCACACCATGATGGGTACTTAGGATAATTTTTTTGGTTTCGAAATTTTCATGGTCTTCAAAACCCATCCTCTCTAAGACATGGCGTCTTGCAAAGCATGGGATAAGCTAGTTGAATTGGAAAAGATGAAAAATACACGTTAAAATAGTTGAAGTCGTGCTTAATTACGAAAAAAACTATTGTCGTCGTTGCGTACCGTATGAACATCGCAGGTCTCCTCGAGCTTAATGCTGAAGCGCCGATCTTCGTCCAGCTCAATGCACCTGTCGCAGATACCTCGGTCGTCGTGGCACCAGTCGCACTCCCCCGGGCGGTTTTCGTCGTCCGATGAGTACGACATTTCCGGCCTACATTCATAATTCAAATATTAAACTAGATCATTATTATTAATCACGGGTTGACTATCGATGATCGATGTACGTACGTAGCTCCTCTTTCATTCCCGAATGCATTATTATACCAAATTGTCTAGCACACGGGAATGAAGGAGAACTTATCCAATATGAGCATTCAATAAGCAAAACCAAATCATTAAATAAGCAAAACCGAATCATAAAATAAAGTATAGTATTCAAATTAGCATGCATTCAATAATTATAAGCAAAAGTACATCATCTCTTGGTGTCCGTACATCGTCGAATATTATCACTAATACAACTAGAACTGTAGCGCCCGACAGGTATCGACGCGGGTGGTGGACACCCAAAGATAAGGAACCATCACAGGATCATAGCTCCAGTGAGATCCCTGAAGAACCTGCCATGTATTGTCGAATCTCCCCTCCAATGCAACCATGTAGCGACGGACGTGCTCGTCCTCCTCGCTGACACGGTGACGTACCACCTCCGCGGTGTCCGGATGCCTCACCACCGTCACTGGCCCACGCGACCGCCACCAAACAAGGATCGGGTCAACAACGGGCTGCCTCCTCACCAACCTACGTCCCCCGAAAGGTAGCACCTCTCAATACCAACCCGGCGGAGCCCAGTCCCGAACATGGCCCTGATCAAGCAGGCCTCCACCACTGAGTCGACGACGACGAGGATGCGGGATAGGCATCGCCGACGTCGACGCGGGAACTACTTCTATATATAGTTAAATAAAAGTAGTTTTATTAATTAAATCAACTATCTAGTTCAACTACTAAGCACTTACTATAAATAAATAAGTAGTACTTACTAAAAACAAACTACTTCTATATATAGTAAAATAAATTAGTTTATTAAATCAACTAGCTAGTTCAACTATATATAAACTACTTCTTATTTTTTTTCCTTTTTCTAAATACTATGAACAAAAAAATCATTAAAATTCTATGAACAAAATTAATTACACAATCTAAATATCACCCAAAAAATCTATTAACAATAATATCACCAAACATGCATATTCAATAATAATATCACCCAAAAAATCTATTAACAGAAAAAAAATCTAACATAATATGAACAAATTAATTACTACACATATCTAATCTAACAAAAAAATCTAATTAATCTAACAAAAAAATCTAACATAATATGAACAAATTAATTACCACACATGTAATCTAACAAAAAAATCTAATCTAACAAAAAAATCTAATTGAATCAACTATCTAGTTCAACTACTAAGCACTTACTATAATTAAATAAGTAGTACTTAATTACTAAAAACAAACTACTTCATTATATAGTAAAGTAATTAGTTTATTAAATGAACTAGCTAGTTCAACTATATATAAACTACTTCTTCTTTTTTTCCTTTTTTTAAATACTATGAAAAAAAAATCATTAAAATTCTATGAACAAAATTAATTACACAATCTAAATATCACCAAAAAAAATCTATTACCAATAATATCACCAAACATGCATATTCAATAATAATATCACCAAAAAAATCTATTAACAAAAAAAAATCTAACATAATATGAACAAATTAATTACTACACATATCTAATCTAACAAAAAAAATCTAATTAATCTAACAAAAAAATCTAACATAATATAAACAAATTAATTACTACACATGTAGTATAACAAAAAAATCTAATCTAACAAAAAAAATCTATGAACTACATATCTAAATTACTACACATCTAAGCTAACAAGAAAAAATCTATGAACTACAAAAAGAATCTAAAAAAATCTAACAAAAATAAAAAAACGCTCACGTCGGCGTCGAGGCGGCGCGGGGCAGGGGCGACGACGGGCTCGGGGCGGTGCGGGGCAGGGGCGACAAGGACAGCGGGCTCGGGGCGGCGACGGGGACGGCGGGCTCGGGGCAGGGCGGGGCAGGGGCGACGGCTGGCGACGACGTCGGGGCGGCACGGGCGCGCGACATGACGGGGCGGCGCGGGGACGCGGGCGGCGATGGGGGCGGCGACGACGTGCGCGGGCGACGACGGCGGACTCGGGGCGGCGACGGGGACGGCGGGCTCGGGGCGGCGCGGGGCAGGGCTCGGCGGCGACGGCGACGAGGAGCAGAGGCGTCGGGGCGAGAAAGAGATGAGTTTTGGCAAAAACTGCTAAGTCCAGTATATATAGCAAAAGCATTGGTCCCGGTTGGTGGCTCCAACCGGGACTAATGCCCCCTTTAGTCCCGGTTTGTGCCACCAACCGGGTCCAAAGGCCTCTTTTCAGCAGCCCAAAGGGCGGGAAACGAAGATCTTCGGTCCCGGTTGGTGGCTCCAACCGGGACTAAAGATGAGCATTCGTCCCGGTTGGTCCAACCAACCGGGACCAAAGAGTGGCATTGGTACCGGTTGGTGCCATGAACCGGTACCAATGGACCCGTGTAACTACTTTTTTATTTTCTGCAGCTATTTTTTTGTTGATTCTTCCTGAAGTTGTTTTTTTAGTCCCACCTCGCCAAGTGCAGAGACGATGACGAAGAGGCTCAATGCTCCTGCACGTTGGTTAGCTTCAAGCCTTGAGAAATACGGTAGACTGCACAGAGCTATGTGCAGTGCAGTGGACACTATTCCAAAAGGCTTGAAGCAAATTAACGAGCATTGCGCCTCTTTTTTTTAATGACTTATTACAACTCAGAAATAAAAAGAAAAAAATAAATATAGCAGAAAAGAAAAAAACTATATAAAAAATCACTCAGAAATAAATAGAAGAAAAAATAATTTTGATTAACTTTACTAAAAAAACAGCATAGATCAGATCTGTTCTGATCGTTGCAGCCGGCGATGGTGGTCATCTCTTCCGTCAGAGGTGGTCGGCCTAAGGCTGGGTGTTCGGATCTCGGGATCCGTCATCTGGCACCAGCTGCGAGTCGGCGGGGAGACGTAGTTGCCGGTGAAAACCGAGCTGACGGCGGGCGATGGCGGCGTTCCATGTCGTTACCATGATGAAGGCATCGTCGTGTGACTACCGTTGACCCACTCGTATTGCTCCGGGGGAAACCCTAGGATCTGGTGTTCCAGACAGGACGATGTAACTACTTTTTTATTTTCTGCAGCTATTTTTTTGTTGATTCTTCCTGCAGCTGTTTTTTTAGTCCCACCTTGCCAAGCGAGAGGCACTCGAGCTGTTTATAAGCCCTGAGTGCAGAGACGATGACGAAGAGGCTCAATGCTCCTGCACGTTGGTTAGCTTCAAGCCTTGAGAAATACGGTAGACTGCACAGAGCTATCTGCAGTGCAGTGGACACTATTCCAAAAGGCTTGAAGCAAATTAACGAGCATTGCGCCTCTTTTTTATTTTTAATGACTTATTACAACCCAGAAATAAAAAGGAAAAAATAAATGTAGCAGAAAAGAAAAAAAAACTATATAAAAAAGCATTCAGAAATAAATAGAAGAAAAAATAATTTTGATTAACTTTACTAAAAAAATAGCATAGATCAGATCTGTTCTGATCGTTGCAGCCGAGGATGGTGGTTATCTCTTCCGTCAGAGGTGGTCGGCCTGAGGCTGGGTGTTCGGATCTCGGGATCCGTCATCTGGCACCAGCTGCGAGTCGGCGGGGAGACGTAGTTGCCGGTGAAAACCGAGCTGACGGCGGGCGATGGCGGCGTTCCATGTCGTTACCATGATGAAGGCATCGTCGTGTGACTACCATTGACCCACTCGTATTGCTCCGGGGGAAACCCTAGGATCTGTTGTTCCAGACCGGACGATGTAACTACTTTTTTATTTTCTGCAACTTTTTTTTTGTTGATTCTTCCTGCAGCTGTTTTTTTAGTCCCACCTCGCCAAGCGAGAGGCACTCGCAGCTGTTTATAAGCCCTGAGTGCAGAGACGATGACGAAGAGGCTCAATGCTCCTGCACGTTGGTTAGCTTCAAGCCTTGAGGAATACGGTAGACTGCACAGAGCTATGTGCAGTGCAGTTGACACTATTCCGAAAGGCTTGAAGCAAATTAATGAGTATTGCGCCTCTTTTTTATTTTTAATGACTTATTACAACTCAGAAATAAAAAAAATGTAGCAGAAAAGAAAAAAAACTATATAAAAAACCACTCAGAAATAAAAAGAAGAAAAAATAATTTTGGTTAACTTTACTAAAAAAATAGCATAGATGCTTATTTTTAATGACTTATTACAACTCAAAAATAAAAACAAAAGAATAAATATAACAAAAAAGAAAAAAAATAGAAAACTACTCAGAAATGAATAGAAGCAAAAAATAGTTGTGATTAACTGTACTAAAAAGGAGCATTGCTTATTTTTAATGGCTTATTACAACTCAGAAATAAAAAGAAAAAAATAAATATAGCAGAAAAAGAAAAAAACTACTCAGAAATGAGTAGAGATGCGCTTATAGAGGAAATTCAACTTAAATTCATAACGAATTTCAAGAGAAATCCGTATGAATTTATGCTAAATTCCCTATATATTGGCATCTATTTTCATTTTCAGAGGAGCTCAATATGTTAGAGAGGGAGGGGCTTATAAACCGGTCCGATTCCCCTTCGGTTGGCGAGGTGGGACTAAACACTGGCTGCAACGAGGACCAGCCCTTTAGTCCCGGTTGGTGGCATGAACCGGGACTAATGGGCAGCCTTTGATCCCGGTTCAAGCCACCAACCGGGACCAATGGTGTTGGGCCAGGAGCGAGGCCCATTGGTCCCGGTTCGTCCCACCAACCGGGACCAATAGGTCCAGACGAACCGGGACCAATGGCCCACGTGGCCCGCCCGGCCCCCGGGGCTCACGAACCGGGTCCGATGCCCCCATTGGTCCCGGTTCTGGATTGAACCGGGACTAATGGGCTGGACCGGCCTGGACCATTGGCCCCTTTTCTACTAGTGGCTCTAGTGAAACCGTGCCCTGAACAGCATGAAGAGAGGCCGTGCTTGAGGAGAACAGAGAATTTGAAAGGGAAAAGATGCAACTAAAAGAAAAGGAAAGAGAAAAAAATGGAATTAGCCGAATCGCGATGAGGGCACGTCGGCCGCACGCATTTTTTATTCGAGTTACATGCTTTTTTTGTAGATAGCTAACCACTCTTGCTGAGTGGTTATTGGAGCACAGGTTTATTATTATTGCTATCTACAAAAGTGCTGCCTGAGCAACCAATTGCTCTAGTGTGCATGCTGAACAAGCTCGTGAGCGTTTAGTTCTCTCCATAAATTGCAATTATAGATGGTGGTTTATTTTAGGTAATAACAACATGGTGCTTGAATATGCCACGGATGTTCATCTTAGTGACTAAACTTAAATGATATGTTGAGATGGGTTTAAAACTTGGCATGAACGTGCAAATGCCATTCATAGATGTAAAGTATGTTCGCGTGGCACCGTATTTGGCTGACGTAGCATAGAGTCCACTTGTAATGACGAAACAGGATTTTAGTTGAATACTACTCAATAATCGGCCTCGTCTATCAGTACATAAGAAAATTGAAATGAAAAGTGGTGCCAAAGGTTTTTTTTTTCTGCAGAGACCTCCTACATCTCTCATTCTCCATGGTGGCAAGAAAAGAACAAAGGAAATAGCCAAAGAAAAGACAAATCAGACGAAATGAACCCTAAACTCACAGAGGTTCGACGAAATGAACCCTCAAGTCGAAATCTCGGCCGATTGCACCCTGAACTATGCAATCCCGGTCTAAATCGAACCTTGACATCGTTTGAGGCATAAAAACACCGACGTGATAGGGATTCGTCTGGCTGGCGGGCCTAGGAGCGACACTGTTGATTACGGTGCGCACCCATCCTTTGCACTGGGCCAGCCCATTTGTATTTTTTTGTCCATTAAAAAATGTCATTTTTTTCTACTACATTGCTAAAAACGGTACGTGGCGCACCCGTCTTCCATGCTGGGCCAGCTCATTTGTATTTTTGTCTGTTAAAAATGTTTTTTCTCCGTTACATGCTAAAAATAAGGAGCGCTGCAAACCTGTCCTTCGCGCTGGGGCAACCCATTTGTATTTTTTTTGTCTGTTAAAAATGTCTCCTTTTTTGTTACACTGCTAAAAAAAGGTCGGCGCACAGAGTGATTCGAACTCGTGAGTCGTGACCTCCCCTTTTGGTGCAAACTGTTCTAAGCAACGACGTCGTCTCACCTCTTGTGAATAATTTATTCCAATTTCTTCTTTTCTTCTTTATTTTATTCGTGGAAGCACCTTATACAGTTTTTCCTTTTTTATCTAATGCGTAATATGTTTTCAATTCATTTTTTAAAATTCATGAACCTTTTTTACAAAACTCGAAATAAGCTTTTGCCCTGCTGTATTAATATAGCAACCACACAATATAATTATTTTCAAATCAGTGAACTTTTTTCAAATCTATGAACTCTTTTAGTTTTACAATTATTTTCCATCCGTGAACTTTTCTTTTTAAAATCCGTGAACTTCTTTGCAAAATTGTTGAACTTTTTCTAAATCTATGAACTTTAAAAAAATCGTGAGATTTTTCCTAAAAAAAATCTCATTCACAATGTTCTTTTTTGTTTGTCTGCTATTTCCTACAAAGATGGCCACGAATTTAAGAAAAAAAAATGAAAAACGAAAAAAAAGAGCGAAGAAAACGGTGCTAGTGAACACAAGAGATGGGCAGTCCTTGTGGTTACTTTCGTCTGACCAACAACTGGTGGGTTACCTTTAAAAAATAAAGGTAAACGTTTGTGGCCGGTGGACCGGCCGAAGCTTGGGCCAGTCATGCACGGCACGTATGATACCTTTAGGCTGGTCATAGGGGAGAGTAACTTAGACTACTAACATGCATATGTTATTAGTCTATGTTACTACCTCTATAGTGCATAGTGTCATAGATTAGTATCATAAGTGGTCTCATTTATTGCCATGCATGACACATAGTAGCATCACATTTATTATCTTATGGTATTTATCTGTGTTACTATAACCATCTCTCTCTTCTTCAGTTGCCTGCCACATAAGCATTTTTGCGAGTCTCAAGTGCATGATACTACTTATGTTACCCCCACTATGGCTAGCCTTACACGCGATCGTCCCTCGTGCACCTAGCTTCCCACGTGGTCCCACGCATCGTGGTGACATCGTTCCTATCCTTATCTCACTAGCCAGCCTTATCTTCTCAAGAGAAAGCCAAAGCCAACCGAAGAAATCCCCATCCCCTTGCCTCGGTCTCTCCTTTCTCTATGTGACTCCCTTGCTACCGCCGGCGGGCAGCGCGCCGATTAATCCCGTCAAAACCACGACTCACTGATGCTCTCTCAGCTACCGCGTCGTGTGGCACACTGGGAGACATGGGGGAGCTGCAGTAGCCTGCATCTCTGATGCTGCAACCAGCCATGGCCGGAGCTGGAACCGGCCTCACCGCAAGCTGCTCTTTGTAGTGCGCCACAGCTGGACACAGATCAGTGCGACGGCAGCGACGGCGGGATGCTACAGTCGACCTGGTGGGATGCTGGAACCGCGGCCAGGCGGAGCTGCAACCGTGGCCTAGAAATGCTGGAACCGTGCCAGATGCTGGCGAGTGCTACAACCATGGCGGCCAAATTCTGGAACCCGCACAAATTTCTGCTTTCATGGGCGTTTTTGTTGTTTTTGCTGAAGCTAGCATCCTTTTTGCTTTTTTTTGCTACCACTATTTTGTATTTTGCTGGAACCAACATCAATTTTTGCTACCACCGGGTTTTTGATTTGCTGGAACCAACCCTCAACTTTGCATCTTTTGCTACCATCGGCGTTTTTAGTTTTCTGGAGCACACGGATGCAACAACCGTTGATGCAGGAGCTGCAATCGCACCTGATTTTTGTTGAAACCGCCGACCACGGCGAGCTGTAGGGTGAGCACGGTGAACCGCAGGGTTACCATGACAAGTTTGTGTAGAGGGGCGGAGGGTGCTACAACGACAACCAGGTTTGCTGGAAGCGATGAATCATTTTGCTGGAACCAACACGAAAAACTGCTTCCACCAGAGTTACTTCTTCGTTCTTTGCTGGATGAGCGACTTTTTGCTACAACCTTATCTCCAGGTCGTTTTTCAATTGATTCAACAGGGGCGGCAACACAAAGCATATTTTTTCGACAATTTTTTTGTTTGCGAGCGTCGACAGCGAGCGTTGCCATCGAGCACGGCGGCGACTGTCAACGGTGATGGCAAACGGGGGAAGGCGACGGCGCGCTGCGCAACGCGGCGATGGGGGCGGCCACCATGACCTGCGGTGGTGCTTTCTTCAGATCTGAAAACGTGACGGGGTGACAAGCGCTGGGGGAAGGGCGCGATCCGATGGCTATGTGAGGACGCATCTAACGGCCAGGGTTGGACCGGCCCAGAGTTTGGGTCGGTGCACCGGCGCAGAGTGTTGCCCAAAAAAAAACTAGTGGGTTCGGGTTCAAGTCACCTTGGGTGCATATTTTTGCGGTTTTAAATAGGGCAAAAAACTGCACGTTCTAAAGAAGGAAAAAAAATCTGAAGCGGGCCGGCCCAAAAGGGAACATTGCGAAAATGGCACTAATCCCAGCCATACTTTGACAAGTCGACAATCCTCGTTTGTCAAACGATGCTAGGGTTCAATTTAGATCGGGATTGTATAGTTCAGGGTGTAATCGACCGGGATTTTGCCTTGAGGGTCCGTTTTGCCGAACCTCTACGAGTTCAGGGTTTAAAACGGACTTTTTCCACACAGGAGGTAGTACATCTCATGGACACGATCGCTCGGTTGTGACATGTCACAGTGCAGTACACCAATAGACACGCTTGGCTATGTGACAGTTTCTCGAAGGAGCCATGACTCTGATAGTAGCGCCCCTTAAATCCTGGTCTCCTCTCATGCCTAGCGAGATAGCTCGAACATGCATAGTGAAAACAAAGGGCGGTGCGAAAGGATGTTTGAGCTACTCATATTCAGGAGGCTCAGTTTACTTCCATGCATACCATGTACTCCCTCCGTTCCTAAATAATTGTCTTTCTAGATATTTTAACAAGTGACTACATACGGAGCAAAATGAGTGAATCTACACTCTAAAATATGTCTATATACATCCGTATGTGGTAGTCATTTAAAATCTCTAAAAAAACAAATATTTAGGAACGGAGGGAGTAAGACCCACCACTGAAGAGAAAAGCCTACTACAAATTGCTCTTTGATAGCTTCTCGACATATTCCCCATGTTTGGAATTTATAGAGCTACCGGTGTTTCATTAATCGACGCACCTAGACAATAATTTCTCATAGGAAGATCTGGTATTAATTGGCCTTAATTATAGTCCCTTTGGTTGGTGATAAGTACTCCCTCCGTCTAGGTGTGTAAGTCACCGCCGTCTAGGTATTTTGATGACTTACACACCTAAACGGAGGGAGTACTAAAGGGGAGGCGACCATGCTTTGGAGTAGATGGAGCCGCGCCGCTTAATGGCAGTGATAGGAGGGGCTGCGAGTCACTAACAGATCATGATTCCAAAAAGAAACTAAATATAGAAAAGTCCAGAGTAGTATATATTGTCAAGTTTCAACACGTTTCGAGATCTGAACTTACGTATTGCAAATTTTTAGGCACACCTCTTACTCCCCTTTAATTAACGTATGGTAATCCGACCACTGATAAGAATTCAAAGTCCTCATAGCATTTGCTATAATGCCTACAAATACATCTTCTCCATTCTATGGCTCCATCGAACTGCAGTAAATCGAATTCAATCATGGTAGGAGTAGATACCGAGGCCATGTGTGCATGAACGATGCGTTCAACCTTGCTGATCAACTTGTACATGTAATGGATCCCGTGACGAGAGACCTCAGAACTGTGAAACATGGGTGAGCGAGATCGAAAGGAGCCGGAGGAAAGTTTGGCGACAACACTAGTTAATTAATTTACTTGTAACATGGGTATTGCTTGTCTACAACACTATGCAATACCTACACCGTTCGTTTGGTTTATTCAGGCCTGAATCGTCAGTCATGACTCATGACACCATTGTAATCAGCAAAATGGATGTTCGAGGATAGAATATACAAATATGAGAATTGCTTTCTGCTCTTAACTAGTATTGCCATACATGGGAGGCGGGGTCAGGGTTGTCTCATGCTTGCCCGGTGGCTATGTGGTGTGGTCTGTCATGGCAGCACCGGTTCGGGATCGGGCAGATCTGTGTGGCGTTTATTGTGGTTGGCTAGACGCTCCCGGTGGTGTTCTCACTATGCTCCAATGAGGTGGAGCTCCTTGGTTGATGGTGCTGGCAGCTACGAGTGTCGGCGCGGCACCTAATCTTTACCTGGGAACACGCCGGCTGGGAGCTTGCTATGGCCCATATATGGGGCTAGCGGGGCTCTATGCCTGACTGGGAGGATCAGCCGGTGGTTGTTGCCGCCATCCTCCTCGCGAGATTGTCACAACAAGGGGTGCCGGTGGCTACTTTCTCCGGCTTGTGTCCGGAGGCATGTTGCCCGAGGTGCCCATGCGTATCCAGTGACGGAGTTATGTACCTAGGGTAGGGTCATAGACCTGATCTAAGTACCCTACCTAAGGACACCTTTAGAAGAGACTACCTTCCAGTCGACCAAGGAGGACTTCACTCGACAGACTTGAAGTACTCGACCATGAAGACTCACTCGACCACCAGGAGGTCAAGAAGCACTCTGTACCATAACGGTCTGTAATTAAATAGACTTTATGGTATTTAGGGCACTTTATGTGAAGCGTTACCAGTAGCGCCTAGTGTCGTGGTTCTAAGTCTGACAGTAGAGTGGGGTAGGATAACGGAGCATGATCTATCGAGATGCATATGGGTGACACGGTGGTTTTAGCGAGTTCGGGCCTCTCACGGTGGAGATAACAACCCTACGTCTCGTGCTCCGGAGAGGCTTTGTGTATCTGAGTATATATCCGGAGATTACAATGTGTGTGTGAGAGAGAGGAACGGATCCCCATGCCTGAGCTAAGTCCTGAGACTAATGGTGAAAAGAGAGAGAGGTGGAAGAAAAGAACCTCCTAAGTCTAGTGGTGGGGGGTGGCTTATATAGAGTGCGCCACCCCCTCACCTCCTATGTTACAAAGTGGAGTATCATTGCCATAATACATGGCCACTACAAAACCGTCATGCTGACTATTGGTCTTCGCATATCCGAGTGAGTTACACTGCCGAGTGGAATGATCTCGTCGAGTGGAGTGCTGTGCTCCGAGTGGTTGTTGCCGTCCGAGTGACTTTGAAGCTGCGGTACGTCTGGACGGCGATCTGGCCCAGGGGCCCAGTACAAAGTGTATGGTGTCCATGGGTAGGGTCTTTAGGTCAGGCCTGTTACCCTACCCCTAATACATGTCCTCGTCATTAGCCCCCGAATCGGTCGAGGTTGAGCGGGTCGAGTTGAGGTGAATTCCCAGATGAGTCGAGTGCTACGGAGGCACTTATGAACTTCCTCTGGTCACCCGGTGGTCTTATCTCCGCGTGTTGCCTTGACGGATTCCAGAATGCACGGTGTCCGAGTGAAATGAGCTCAATCGGGTCCACGGAGGAGCGTTGAACTCATCTTATAGCAATTTTTTTTGGAGTGATTTGGAGCTGGTCCTGCATCGAGTAACTGATTACTTGGAATTTCTTCACGCCTGGAACGTGTCTTTTTTTGTTTGGCCGTCACTTGGACCGGGCGGACCGTTCCGAGTGGATACCTTTCCAGTGGGGGCACGCTGAGTGCACCCACTGGGTGTAGTCCCCGAGACTGCCGTCGACTGCGGGCAGTCGGCGGGAGTCTTAGAGCCTGTATTTTTTGTTGTTGTGTTCATCACTCGGACTAGTCAGGCCGTACCGAGTGGAGATTACTCCAGTGGGGGCACGCTGAGTACACCCACTAGGTGTAGTCCCCGAGACCGCCGTCGACTGCGGGCAGTCGGCGGGGGTATGAGAGAACTAAAACTCTTCTTAGCTGGTACTGGTCGAACTTGTTCTTTTCTGACTCGGAGGTCGAGTAATACTGGAGATGGATTTGCGTCGAGCAAAATGTTTCTTTCTGAGTTCTCTTCCAGTGGGGGCACGCTGAGTGCACCCACTGGGCGTAGTCCCCGAGCCTCTGTCGGACTAGATGAGTCTGGCAGAGGGTTTAAGTCTCTCGGTAAACCTCCATGCAGTTGGCACGACAAATATCTTTGTCTGGAATTGAATCAATCGGATGGATGCGTAACGAGGTGGTTATACGAATGACGTTCGACGAGTAAGGTCGCCTGTACGATTCAGCGATGGCGCTTCATTTTTACCCTTTTGCATGAAAGGGGTATTTATCCAAGTGGACGTGCTTCACTTATAGATCTTCGGCGAACCGAGTATGTATGGTCAGAAGAATATTCCTGATGTGATCAACAGGTTGACCAAATGGGCGTAACCCCTGAGGGTGACATGGCCAACCGCCGTGTGTAGCCCCCGAGTGATGCTCAAAGGAGGTAAGCTTGCTACAGAGATATGAGGTTTGACCATATGAGTAACTTAGCCGTTCCCGTGCTAGGGGTGTAGAGGTAAATACATGTCCAACTGATGGTGACGCGCGAGGCGGCAGAGGGGCGATGATGTGTACAACCGAGTGACGATGCACGGGGCGGTCGAGTGGTGAAGACGCGCGCAACCAAGTGGTGACGCGCAGACGAAAATAACAGAATGCAAAATGACTTAGCTGTCTGAAGGCGCGCGGGGCGGTCGAGTGGTGATGAGGTGACCAACCGAGTGGCGACGCGCGGGGCAGCCGAGTGGTGATGAGGTGACCAACCGATTGACGACGCACAGGGCGGCCGAGTGCTGATGAGGTGACCAACCGAGTGGTGACGCGCAGAGCGGTCGAGTGGTGAAGACGTGTGCAACTGAGTGACGATGCACGGTACGGTCGAGTGGTGAAGACGCGCGCAACCGAGTGGTGACGCGCAGAGCGGTCGAGTGGTGAAGACGTGTGCAACCGAGTGGTGACGCGTGGGGCGGCCGAATGGTGATGACGTGTACAACCGAGTGGCGGCGCGCGAAGCGGCTAAGGCGAAGTCGTGTGTCACCGGACGGTGAAAATGGTCTTCGGAGGACTTAGTCGAGTGCTTTCGAAGCTTATGTAGTGACGAGTTTGGTGTAGTGTGTTTGCGACGCAACAAGACCAGCGTGACAACTGAGTCTGAGTAGGAATGAAGATGGCGTGCAGAGCGTCTGGGTGATTATAAAACTTGTCCAAGTGGCGGATCGAATGCACTTGTTGAAGTGAAGGATCTGACTGGTGATGAAGTACTCGACCACTCAGGCGAGTGTCATTCCAAATGAGGTGCAGCCCCCGAGTGTGGCGTAGCCCCCGGGCATACTACAGGCTTCGACAACGGACATGCCGGAATATGAGAAATATAGTCTTGAATGGATGATTTGCAATTCATCGAGTCGGATTTGGGTAAAGATGAGGAGAAGCTTCCGAGTGATGCTCGGAAGAGGCAAAATCGCAAAAGAGTGAAGTGTGAAGTTTAATTATGAAAGGGACTTATCTGTCTCATGCCCGACGAGGTCTATATCATTGATACGATGAAGAGAATTCCATAGAGGGGTTGGCCGGGCGTGTTTGAAGTCAACAGAGCGACAAGGTCAGTGTTGTGGTGCGCTAGGACCAGTATGGTGACTGAGTCCGAGCAGCGATGAAGTTGGCGCGTAGGGCCATCGAGTGATCGCGTAACTTGTGTAAAAAAATGGCACAAGTCAACACAATAATTTCTTGAGGAAATTTGATGTGTGCTGAAATGATTTGTGTGAATAACACCTATAGACACCCACTGGGAGTGCAAGGGGCTTGCTGGTTGACCAGCAAAAGTCTAAAAGAGCGAAGGATTCGTTCGCACTTGTCGAAGCGAGAGAACCTACTGAACTCGTTGGAATATTGGCTAAAATAAAACGGAAGTGTAGTGTTTCGACTGAGTTGCAGCCCCAGAGGACCGATGCAAACTCTAAATGAAGAACGACACATGGTGTTCGTGAATGATATATGCGAAAAAATGGAAGTTGGGCTTGGGAGTCACATAACCAGTACTAAGCAAGTATGTGAAAATAAGTAGTCGAGCGTAGAGGTACACTCGGTGGTGTGGCCTCCGAGTGAACGTGATGTGTGAATTATGGAATACTCGGGAAGACAAAAATAACAGAATGCAAAATGACTTAGCTGTTTGAAGGCGCGCGGGGCGGTCGAGTGGTGATGAGGTGACGAACCGAGTGGCGACGCGCGGGGCAGCCGAGTGGTGATGAGGTGACCAACCGATTGACGACGCACAGGGCGGCCGAGTGCTGATGAGGTGACCAACCGATGGCGACGCGGGGCGGTCGAGTGGTTATGAGGTGACCAACCTGTTGGCGACGCACGGGGCGGCCGAGTGGTTATGAGGTGACCAACCTGGTGGCGATGCACGGGGCGGCCGAGTGGTGATGAGGTGACCAACCGCGTGGCGACGCACGGGGCGGCCGAGTGGTTATGAGGTGACCAACCTGGTGGCAACGCGCGGGGTGGCCGAGTGGTTATGAGGTGACCAACCTGGTGGCGACGCACGGGGCGGCCGAGTGGTTATGAGGTGACCAACCTGGTGGCGACGCGCGGGGCGGCCGAGTGGTTATGAGGTGACCAACCTGGTGGCGACTCATGGGGCGGCCGAGTGGTTATGAGGTGACCAACCTGGTGGCGACGCACGGGGCGGCCGAGTGGTTATGAGGTGACCAACCTGGTGGCGACGCACGGGGCGGCCGAGTGGTGATGAGGTGACCAACCGTGTGGCGACGCACGGGGCGGCCGAGTGGTTATGAGGTGACCAACCTGGTGGCGACGCGCGGGGCGGCCGAGTGGTTATGAGGTGACCAACCTGGTGGCGACGCACGGGGCGGCCGAGTGGTTATGAGGTGACCAACCTGGTGGCGACGCACGGGGCGGCCGAGTGGTGATGAGGTGACCAACCGCGTGGCGACGCACGGGGCGGCCGAGTGGTTATGAGGTGACCAACCTGGTGGCGACGCGCGGGGCGGCCGAGTGGTTATGAGGTGACCAACCTGGTGGCGACGCGCGGGGCGGCCGAGTGGTTATGAGGTGACCAACCTGGTGGCGACGCACGGGGAGGCCGAGTGGTTATGAGGTGACCAACCTGGTGGCGACACACGGGGCGGCCGAGTGGTTATGAGGTGACCAACCTGGTGGCGACGCACGGGGCGGCCGAGTGGTTATGAGGTGACCAACCTGGTGGCAACGCACGGGGCGGCCGAGTGGTTATGAGGTGACCAACCTGGTGGCGACGCGCACGGGGCGGCCGAGTGGTTATGAGGTGACCAACCTGGTGGCGACGCACGGGGCGGCCGAGTGGTTATGAGGTGACCAACCTGATGGCGACGCATGGGGCGGCCGAGTGGTTATGAGGTGACCAACCTGGTGGCGACGCACGGGGCGGCCGAGTGGTTATGAGGTGACCAACCGCGTGGCGACGCACGGGGCAGCCGAGTGGTTATGAGGTGACCAACCTGGTGGCAACGCGCGGGGCGGCCGAGTGGTTATGAGGTGACCAACCTGTATCGTGTTTTTGAACTTAGGCGAGTACTGGACTGCATCTAAGCCCCCGAGTGGGAGGGTTGCTCTCCACTCGGCAGAATTTTTTTGAAACTTAGGCGAGTACTGGACTGCAGCTAAGCCCCCGAGTGGGAGGGTTGCTCTCCACTCGGTAGGATTTTTTTGAAACTTAGGCGAGTACTGGACTGCAGCTAAGCCCCCGAGTGGGAGGGTTGCTCTCCACTCGGTAGGATTTTTTTTGAAACTTAGGCGAGTACTGGACTGCAGCTAAGCCCCCGAGTGGGAGGGTTGCTCTCCACTCGGTAGGATTTTTTTGAAACTTAGGCGAGTACTGGACTGCAGCTAAGCCCCCGAGTGGGAGGGTTGCTCTCCACTCGGTAGGATTTTTTTGAAACTTATGCGAGTACTGGACTGCAGCTAAGCCCCCGAGTGGGAGGGTTGCTCTCCACTCGGTAGGATTTTTGAAACTTAGGCGAGTACTGGACTGCAGCTAAGCCCCCGAGTGGGAGGGTTGCTCTCCACTCGGCAGGATTTTTTTGAAACTTAGGCGAGTACTGGACTGCAGCTAAGCCCCCGAGTGGGAGGGTTGCTCTCCACTCGGTAGGATTTTTTAAACTTAGGCGAGACGGATTCGCAACTAAGTCACCCACTGGGGGATTGAGAGCATATAAAAAGAATAACAATCATTTATGAGATTGTAAAAACTGTGTCGCGGGGTTACCGAGTGGTGATGAGGTGACCAACCGATTGACGAGGCCCGGAGCGGTCGAGTGGTGATGAGGTGACCAACCGATGTGGGGCGTCCAGGTGACGTAGACGCGTCCCGTAGAGTGGCGACGCATGAAGCATCCGGATGATGTAGATGTGTGCAGCGGAGTGACGAGGCCGTGGCGTCCTGGTGAAGTAGAGGCGTCCCGCGGAGTGGCGACGCGCGGGGATCCCGAGTGAAGTAGACCCATCCCGCGGAGTGACGATGTGCGGGAAGTTCGAGTGAAGTAGACGCGTCCCACGGAGTGACGACGTGCGGGGCGTCCGAGTGCCCGGACATTGCTTGTCCGAGTGCAGAACTCACCCGAATGATGTTAGACGTTTAATTGTTTGTATGTAAAATATATGAGGATGAAATATAAAATTATACTTAGCTTGTGAGCAAGCCGATGAAGATCGTGTCTTCCGAATGGCGGCGCATGGCGTCCGAGTGTAAACTCCTGTCCGAGTGTACGGGAGTACGGGCCCGGAGAAGGGAGGCAGCTGAGCCGGAACACAAGCTGCATGTGCGCTGGAGGCTTGCCCAAATGGCCCCGGAAAAAGTGGACTAACGCCAGATTAATCGTGAGGCAGGCGCAGGAGGCAGCCAATTAATCTCGCATTGAAGACCACCACGTCTTTCCGTTTCCTGTAATTGGGCGCATTTACCTGCATGCACGTAATCAAGGCGGACGTGGCCGACTCACCTTGCATGGTTAAAGGAAAAGAAAGCTCCATGGCCAGCAGCCGGCGACGGAGGGAAGAACCGCCGCGCTCGGAGGCCTGACGGGCTTCCTATTTCCTCGTCGCATCAGGTCTGCAGGCACACCGCGGCGACCATGTCGAAGAAGCTGATGAGGGAGGAGTGTGCAGCGCGCCCGCGACATCGACAGGAGGAGCGCTTCCATCGTGGAGATCACTGTCGAGCGGACTAATATTGACTTCATGGAGACGTCGGCAGTTGGTGATGAAGAAGACAGGCGACATCGGACTGGCCATGTCGGGAGTTCGGCCTCCATGGCGCTCGTCTGAACGGCACCCTTGTTGCTTGCGCTCTCTGGTTGATGTCAAAAAGAGGAGCGGCCATCCTCCTCGTGAGTACATGTACATACAGAAGAAACACAACCATAGTTAGATTAAAGATCTGATGTAAAGAATAAGATAGTATGGTTTGGGACTTCCTGATCCCTCTGTACGAAGAGTATCATGACTCCTCTGTGAATGGAGTGATGTCTGAAACATCCTGGATCAGATCCTCCATTGATGATCGTTGATCGGCAGACGAACATTGAAGAAAGAAAACCATTTGCATCATGGCTCGATAATCGCCATGCCCCATGGTGGGCGCCAACTGTCGTGGTTCTAAGTCTGACAGTAGAGTGGGGTAGGATAACGGAGCATGATCTATCGAGATGCATATGGGTGACACGGTGGTTTTAGCGAGTTTGGGCCTCTCACGGTGGAGATAACAACCCTACGTCTCGTGCTCCGGAGAGGCTTTGTGTATCTGAGTATATATCCGGAGATTACAATGTGTGTGTGAGAGAGAGGAACGGATCCCCATGCCTGAGCTAAGTCCTGAGACTAATGGTGAAAAGAGAGAGAGGTGGAAGAAAAGAACCTCCTAAGTCTAGTGGTGGGGGGTGGCTTATATAGAGTGCGCCACCCCCTCACCTCCTATGTTACAAAGTGGAGTATCATTGCCATAATACATGGCCACTACAAAACCGTCATGCTGACTATTGGTCTTCGCATATCCGAGTGAGTTACACTGCCGAGTGGAATGATCTCGTCGAGTGGAGTGCTGTGCTCCGAGTGGTTGTTGCCGTCCGAGTGACTTTGAAGCTGCGGTACGTCTGGACGGCGATCTGGCCTAGGGGCCCAGTACAAAGTGTATGGTGTCCATGGGTAGGGTCTTTAGGTCAGGCCTGTTACCCTACCCCTAATACATGTCCTCGTTACCTAGACTTAATGTACTTTAAACCCCGCATTACTGAGGGCCGGAGGGGTCTGGTAGGCACTATATAAGCCACCCCCTCCTCAGTGTAAAGGGTTCGCACCCCTGTAATCCATACACACATAATCCACTCGACCGCCTCCGGGCTCCGAGACGTAGGGCTATTACTTCTTCCGAGAAGGGCCTGAACTTGTACATCTCCTGTGCGTACAACTGCTCCATAGCTAGGACCTTGCCTCTCCATACCTACCCCCCACTCTACTGTCAGACTTAGAACCACGATAGTTGGTCCCCACCGTGGGGCAGGTGTCTTAGCGATTTTTGGAGAAGTTGCGATCCTTCCGACTACTTTCATCATGGTTGTTGGTGGAGTTTTGGTCGAGGGTCACGAGATCCGTCTCGGCGCGCTCACCTTCATCGCCGACGACTCCGCTTGGCTCCAAGAGGCTCCACTCGACGTTGATGCGCTCCCCGTCCGCGGTGCGACGCATTTTCGCGCATGTGTCCGCGGCATTCTACTGCGGCAACCGTCGACTCCATATCGGTCGACTCCCTTATCGATCACCCTCCCGGTCTTTCGCCAGCGCAAGCGCTCTGGTCGGTCGAGGCTCCAGCGGTGGGTGAGGCATGCGGTAGCTCGCCAGACGGCCACCACCCAAGTCGCGGCAATCGAGCCCGACGAATCCCTCTACGGCCTGTTCGATCTGTCGACTGGCTTCGTAGAGACTGCATCCGAGTGCAATAGCAGTGATCCGGCGGCGAAAATCTTGATGGTTAACGGACCTCACAGCCCTCCCGGTTTTGCCCGCGAGGACGGGGTAGACGGTGGAGGCGACCCCGCACAAGTCCACGAAGAGTACCAACCCGAGCCACTCAATTTCCTGCAAAGGGAAGAACTTCGCCGCAGGAACATGGATGCCCTACATACTCCCATCGTAGGAGAAACTCCCGAGGCTCGCGCCTTGGAGGAAGCACGTTTGGCCAACTTGGCTGAACGCGCTCGTCTGGAGAATCTTCAGCGAGCACTCGACGAGCGCGTGCGGCAACGAGTACCCGACGCCAATCGACGTCAACTCTTCCCGCCGACTCAGGTATATCGAACCCCGATTCAGAATTTAGCAGCTGCAACCCGTATAGCAGAGTCCATCCAGCCCTCTCAGTCGGAAGCTGGCAGAGGCTTGATGCAGATCAGGGATTTGCTCCGGGCAGCAGGAGATCAGAATTCAGCCGTGTCGCAGTCACGCAGCAGAATTCACAGTCGATCCATCGCTGCGAATACGGTTCAGTCGGCTCACAGTCCTAGATCGCCTCTGCGGCGTGAAGGACGCGAGAATCGGCGAGACCAGTACGGTGACCGACATGATCGTGATGATAGGCATCGAGTGCCCACTCCCTCCCCGAGGGGTGGGTCTTACGCTCCTCGGCAGCAGGATGACAGGCGTCAACTCAGTGTGGGGCGAAGAGCTCCAGTCGACCCGCGGGAACCAGGCTTCGACGCACGATCCATCATCGTGCAAGGCTTGGTTGACCGAAACAGAGCCCATCGGGGCGGCCCCGACAGAGATGCGCCCACAAGTAGTCGAGTGCATGTCTCTGGTCCAGAATGTTTTAGCAGGGCTATCAGAGCTGCGGTGATTCCCCCCCAACTTCAGGTTGGCCACTGGAGTAAGCAAGTTCACTGGTGAGTCTAAGCCTGAAACCTGGCTTGAGGACTACCGAGTGGAGGTTCAGATTGGTGGCGGGAATGACGAGGTGGCCATGAAGCATTTGCCCCTCATGTTGGAAGGTTCTGCCAGAGCATGGTTGAATCAGTTACCTCCTAGCAGCATTTACACTTGGGAAGATCTGTCCCGAGTGTTTGTCAGAACATTTGAAGGAACTTGCAAGCGACCAGCTGGATTGACAGAGTTGCAAGTCTGTGTGCAGAAGACGAATGAGACACTCAGAGAGTATATTCAGAGATGGATCACTTTGCATCATACCGTGGAGAACGTGTCGGATCATCAGGTAGTCTGCGGCTTCAAGGATGGTGTTAAGAACAGAGAATTGAGTTTGAAGTTTGGTCGAACCGGAGACATGACCCTGAGTCGCATGATGGAGATTGCCACCAAGTATGCCAACGGCGAAGAAGAAGACCGACTCCGAAGCGGCAAGTACAAGCCGAGTCAGTCGGAGAAGGGAAACACCAGTCGGAAGCAGAAACGGAAGGCCGAACCAGCAGCTCCTGGAGAGGCTCTGGCCGTGACTCAGGGCAAGTTCAAAGGGAAACCCAAAGGATCCTGGAACCCTAAGAAGGTGAAGGATAAAGAAGGAAATGACGTGATGGATATGCCGTGTCACATCCACACGAAGAAAGATGAAGAGGGTAATATCATCTATCCGAAGCATACCACTCGCCAGTGTCGGCTCCTGATCCAGCAGTTCCAAGGAAAACAGTCCAAGGACAAGGAAAAGGAGTCGGACAAAGCCGAAGACAAGGAGGACAGTGAGGGAGGATATCCACATGTCAACTCCACTCTGATGATTTTCGCGGATGTGGAAAGAAAGAGCCGACTGAAGGTCATTAACCGTGAGATGAACATGGTTGCCCTGGTGAAACCAAGTTATCTGAGATGGTCCCAAACACCCATCACATTCGACCAGTCTGATCACCCGACTCATATTGCCACCCCTGGGAGGCAAGCTTTGGTGGTCGACCCGGTTGTCGAAGGCACTCGGCTGACGAAGGTGCTAATGGACGGTGGTAGCGGACTGAACTTGTTGTATGCAGACACGCTGAAAGGAATGGGCATTCCGATGTCCCGACTGAGCACCAGTAACATGAGCTTTCATGGAGATATACCAGGAAAGAAAGCCGAGTCACTCGGTCAAATAGCTCTGGACGTGGTGTTTGGTGATTCAAAGCATTTTCGCAAGGAAAAGCTGACGTTTGAGGTCGTGGATTTTCAGAGCGCATACCACGCTATTTTGGGGAGACCAGCTTACGCACGGTTCATGGCTCGACCATGTTACGTCTACCTCAAACTGAACATGCCCGGCCCCAAAGGAGTGATCACTGTCACTGGTGATCGGAAAAAGGCAGAACAGTGTTTCCAGAAAGGCTCAAAGATTGCCGATTCCCAGGTGACAGCGGCCGAGTTTGAAGAATATAAGCAAAATGCAGATCCGAGTGATTTGCTGCGAGCCAAGAAGCCTGCCACAGAGTCTGCATTTCAGTCATCCGGTGAGATGAAGCCTGTCCACATTCACCCGACCAACTCCAATGCAGCCCCGACCCACATCTCCACAACACTCGAACCGAAATAGGAAGAAGCGCTCATCCAGTTCCTCCGTAAGAACTGGGACATTTTTGCATGGAAGCCAACTGACATGCCGGGTGTTCCCAGGGGACTGGCTGAGCATCGTCTTAGAGTCGACTCAGCAGCAAAACCAGTTAAAGAGCATCTTCGGCGGTCCGCCGTCCAGAAGAGAAAAGCTATTGGTGAGGAGGTGGCTCGACTATTGACAACAGGATTTATCCGAGAGATATACCACTCCGAGTGGCTCGCCAACGTCGTCATGGTTCCTAAGAAGGACAACTCACTCCGAATGTGCATTGATTTCAAGCACATCAATCGGGCCTGCCCAAAAGATCATTTCCCTCTCCCTCGCATTGATCAAATCGTTGACTCGACCGCGGGATGCGAGAGATTGTCTTTTCTAGACGCTTATTCCGGGTACCATCAGATCCGTCTGTACGGACCCGATGAGATAAAAACAGCTTTCATCACTCCATTTGGGTGCTTCTGCTATATCACCATGCCATTCGGCCTCAAGAATGCCGGAGCCACGTTTATGCGAATGATTCAAAAGTGTTTTCTCACTCAAATCAGTCGGAATGTGGAAGCGTATATGGATGATATCGTGGTCAAATCGCGCAAAGGTTCCGACCTGCTCACTGACCTCGTCGAAACATTTGCCAACCTCAGAAGGTATGATATCAAGCTCAATCCATCAAAGTGCACATTCGGAGTTCCTGGTGGCAAGTTACTCGGTTTTCTCGTTTCCGAATGAGGGATCGACGCTAATCCAGAGAAGATCGGCACTATACTCCGAATGAAACGCCCCGTGCGAGTGCACGATGTCCAGAAGCTTACTGGATGCTTGGCCGCTTTAAGTCGATTCATCTCACGAATCGGTGAAAAGGCATTGCCTCTTTACCGACTGATGAAGAAGGCAGACAAGTTCGAGTGGACTCCAGAAGCTGATGCAACGTTTGCCGAGCTAAAAGCTCCGCTCTCCACCCAGCCGGTGCTTGCTGCTCCGATCAGCAAAGAGCCTCTGTTGCTTTATATCGCAGCCACAGGACAAGTCATCAGTGCAGTACTTACGGTCGAGCGGGAAGAAGAAGGGAAAGCCTTCAAAGTTCAGCGCCCAGTGTATTATTTGTCTGAAGTTTTGACTCCATCCAAGCAGAGATACCCTCATTATCAGAAGCTTGTGTATGGGATATACATGACCACGAAGAAGGTTGCTCATTATTTCTCTCATCATTCCATCACAATCGTCAGCGACGCTCCACTTTCAGAGATTTTGCACAACAGAGATGCAACTGGTCGAGTGGCGAAATGGGCGATTGAACTTCTTCCCCTTGATATCAAGTTTGAGGCAAAAAAAGCCATTAAGTCCCAGGCAATAGCAGATTTCCTCGCCGAGTGGATTGAACAGCAGCAGCCGACTGAAATTCACTCGGAGCATTGGACCATGTTCTTTGATGGCTCTAAGATGTTGAATGGTTCTGGTGCTGGGGTTGTCCTGGTTTCCCCCAGAGGAGATAAGCTCAGATATGTGCTCCAGATTCACTTTGATTCCTCCAACAATGAGGCAGAGTATGAGGCCCTCTTGTATGGGTTGCGCATGGCCATTTCACTCGGTGTCCGTCGCCTTATGGTCTATGGCGACTCAGATTTAGTGGTCAACCAAGTGATGAAGGAGTGGGATGTGAGAAGCCCAGCCATGACTGGATACTGCAATGCAGTGATGAAGCTGGAAAAGAAGTTTGAGGGGTTAGAGCTCCATCATATACCCCGACTGAAAAATCAAGCAGCTGATGATCTAGCAAAGATAGGTTCCAAGAGAGAAGCCATTCCGAGTGGTGTGTTCTTGGACCATATACATACTCCATCAGTTAAAGAAGATCCTTTCACCGAAGAAGCCCCGCAGCCCAAGAGTGTCACAGATCCGACTGAAGTAGAAGTCCCAGCAGTGGTCGACTTGGTCATGGAGGTCTTAGTGGTCATTCCCGACTGGACAGTTCCATATATCGCGTATATCCTGAGAAAAGAACTCCTGGAGGATGAGGAAGAGGCTCGACAGATCGTCCGTCGATCCAAGGCCTTTACCGTAATCAAAGGACAGTTGTACAGAGAGAGCGCGACTGGAGTTGGTCAGAAGTGCATAACGCCAGAAGAAGGTCGAATCATCCTTGATGATATCCACTCGGGGACCTGTGGTCATCATGCGCCCTCTCGGACCATCGTGGCCAAAGCATACCGAGCCGGATTTTACTGGCCAAAGGCAAATGAGATGGCAAAGGAAATAGTGGACAAGTGCGAAGGATGTCAGTTCTACTGCAATATGTCACACAAGCCTGCGTCAGCTCTGAAGACCATACCACTCGTCTGGCCCTTCGCAGTATGGGGGTTGGATATGGTAGGCCCCTTGAGAACAGGTCGAAGCGGTTTCACGCATGTATTGGTTGCAGTCGACAAGTTCACCAAGTGGATTGAGGCTAAACCCATCAAGAACCTCGACGCCGGTACTGCTTTTAGGTTTATCAGGGAACTGATATTCAGATATGGAGTCCCGCACAGCATCATTATAGATAATGGGTCAAACTTCGACTCGGAGGAATTCAGAGATTTCTGCGCCTCTCAAGGCACACGGGTCGACTACGCATCAGTCGCCCATCCACAGTCGAATGGACAAGCGGAGCGAGCTAATGGCTTGATCCTCAAAGGGTTGAAACCCCGACTGATGCGTGATCTCAAGCATGCGGCTGGAGCATGGGTCGATGAACTTCCCTCAGTGCTTTGGGGTCTGCGGACCACACCGAATCGGTCGACCGGGCGAACTCCATTCTTCTTGGTCTATGGAGCTGAAGCGGTCTTGCCGAGTGATCTTCTCCACAACGCTCCTCGAGTTGAACTTTACAACGAAACTGAAGCTGAACAAGCGCGGCAGGACGCAGTTGACCTTTTAGAGGAAGAAAGAGAGATGGCTCTGATCCGATCGACCATCTATCAACAAGACTTGCGTCGCTTCCACGCCAGAAACATGAAGAGTCGAGCCTTCCAGGAAGGAGATTTGGTTCTCCGAGTGGACCAGCAGAAACAGCACAAGCTTGCTCCTTCTTGGGAAGAACCCTTCATCGTCACCAAGGTTCTCCACAACAGAGCATACCGTATCTACAACGTCAAGCACAATATCGACGAGCCCCGAGCTTGGAACGCAGAGCTACTCCGCCCATTTTACACTTAAGTTTTCACTCGGATGAGTTGTAATAAAAATACTTCTGTAGTTCATGGGTTACAAAGTAATAGTGTCATAACTTCCCCGATGATGTTTGTCACTTTTATTTCATTCAGTAAAATTTTCCCCCTCAGTGGGTGACTTAGCTGCGAATCCGTTTCGCCTAAGTTTGTAAAAAAAACCTTGTCAAGTGGTGAGCCAGACTCCCACTTGGGGGGCTTAGCTGCGAACCCGTTTCGCCTAAGTTTAAACAAAATCCTTCCGAGTGGTGAGCCAAACCTCCCACTCGAGGGCTTAGCTGCAGCCCAGTGCTCGCCTAAGTTTAAATAAAATCCTATCGAGTGGTGAGCCAGACTCCCACTCGGGGGCTTAGCTGCAGTCCAAGTACTCGCCTAAGTTTAAATAAAATCCTATCGAGTGGTGAGCCAGACTCCCACTCGGGGGCTTAGCTGCAGTCCAAGTACTCGCCTAAGTTTGAATAAAATCCTACCGAGTGGTGAGCCAGACTCCCACTCGGGGGCTTAGCTGCAGTCCAAGTACTCGCCTAAGTACAAATACAACGTGCGCTCGCGAGGAGGACGAGGTGCAGGTCGACTGCGACCCTCTCCTCTGAGCTACGCCACAAGTACAACGTGCGCTCGCGAGGAGGACGAGGTGCAGGTCGACTGCAACCCTCTCCTCCGAGCTACACCACAAGTACAATGTGCGCTTGCAAGGAGGACGAGGCGCAGGTCGACTGCGACCCTCTCCTCTGAGATACGCCACAAGTACAATGTGCGGTCGCAAGAAGGACGAGGCGCAGGTCGCCTGCGGCCCTCTCCCTTGAGCTACGCCACAAGTACAACATGAAAATCCTACCGAGTGAGGAGCAAACCTCCCACTCGGGGGGCTTAGCTGCAGCCCAGTGCTCGCCTAAGGTATAAAAATCCTGCCGAGTGGAGAGCAGACCTCCCACTCGGGGGCTTAGCTACAGCCCAGTGCTCGCCTAAGTTACAAAAATCCTACCGAGTGAGGAGCAAACCTCCCACTCGGGGGCTTAGCTGCAGCCCAGTGCTCGCCTAAGTTACAAAAATCCTACCGAGTGAGGAGCAAACCTCCCACTCGGGGGATTAGCTGCAGCCCAGTGCTCGCTTAAGTTACGAAAATCCTACCGAGTGGCGAGCGCACCTCCCACGTTGGGGCTTAGCCGCAGCCCAGCGCCTGCCTAAGTGAATTGAAGAGAAAGTCGACTGCAGTAAGCATCTTGCTTTAAAACCTGCAAAAGACATTACAAGCCAAATGCAAGCGTATTCAAGCGTCGAATCCAAGTTCAGATGGATACCTAAAGGAACCGAAAGTGCTCAGGCACTAAGCCTGTTAAGGTTTATCGGTTACAAAATCACTCGGCATACCGAGGCAAATTTAAAGTGTCGAGCTCAAAGAAGTTTTTTACCCCTCCTGTGGAGGGCTGGAAGGTGCGACAAACTCATCAAGATCAATTCCGTTCGCGATCCGAGTGGCAGCAGCGATGAAGGTCTCCATGAAGGACCTGAAGTCGTGTTTCTTGGTGTTGGCCACCCGAAGAGTCGCCAGCTTGTCTTCTCGCGCATCCTTGCAGTGTACTCGAGCCAGACACAGAGCAACATCTGCACCACACCTAGCAGAGGACTTTTTCCACTCCTGCACTCGACCAGGAACTATGTTTAGTCGAGCCTTCAGAGACTCGAGGTCGTTCTGGAGTGTCTCCCTGGGCCAGAGCGTGGTGTCAATGCGGGAAGTGGCGACCTTCAGCCTTGCAAGATAATCAACGATAGCAGCAACGCGAGACTCAAGTCGGAACACGTTCATGGCAACTTCATCGTTCACCGGAGAGTTGATGGGGTCCAGGTTTGGTTCCAGCCGACTAGTTTCCTCTTCAAAGTTTTGGCAGAATTCTGCAAGTACAATCACTGAGTCAAGGCAATGGTCGAATGAAAAGATCACTGTAAAAATGATTGTTTGATGCAAAGGATTACCTTCGAGCATGAGGAACAACTTCTTGGCGAGTCCACTCAGATAGGCCTCCAGATTGTTCTTCTTCCCAGCCAATTGACTGGCCTTGTCATTCAGAGTAGCTTTGTCGTTTTTCAGTCGACTGGCCTCCTTGTTGGCAATTGCAAGAGCAGCTTTCAGATTAGTGTTTTCTTCTTCAAGCTTGGTGACGGAAGCTAACTTCTCGTCAACAAGCTTGGTCTTCTCAGCTAACTCCAGGTCTTTCTCCTTCTGGGCTTCCTTCACTTTGCCTGCAAAGTTACAGCAAGATCAGATTTTGAAACAAATGAAGTGCAAAAGCAGTCGTCGAGGCCTCACCAAACGTACCTTTGGTCTCCTCCTTCGCCTTCGTCAGATTCTCCTGGACCAGTTTCAGATCGAGCTCGAGCTGGATATGCTTGTTCTCCAGCTCGGTATAACGAGCCGCCAAGTCGCAGGATTTCTACGAAGAACCAATCGGCAAAATGTTAAAGATAATTCACTTCCGAGTGATTAAGAGAAAATCATGTGTTTCTAAGACTACATCCGAATGCAAACATTCGACCGTAGTCTCGGGGACTACACCCAGTGGGTGCACTCAGCGTGCCCCCACTAGTTTTATTAAGATAGAGTCGAACAGTCGACCAAAAAAAAGGGAGGTATTCTTCAGACTGTAACCGACTGCCAGCAGTCGACCACAGTCTCGGAGACTACACCCAGTGGGTGCACTCAGCGTGCCCCCACCGGTTTGAGAAATCCATTCGACCTAGTCGACTGACGGAAGAACTTAACTTATGGGGACTACACCCAGCGGGTGCACTCAGCGTGCCCCCGCTAAACCGGAGTTTCAATCGACACACCCAACGGGTGACTGCTATGGATTCCGGAAAGAAAGATTTTCAGATAGCATATCCTAACAAAACAGGCGATGATCGACTGACCTGAACGTTGCTTTGAAGAGCAGAACTGGCGTCGTAGGCTGCCTGGCTTGCCTCCCGGATGGCCTTCACCTGCTCCATCATGACTCCCGCCTGGCATATCGCTTCCTTTGCAGCACTGGCTTGGTCCTCTGGGACGTAGTGGGTTGAGAAGAGCGAAGGCTGTGCGGCACTCGACGACGCGGAATGAGCACTCGTCAGTGGCAGCGCGAAAGATACGGTGTGCCGAGTGGTGTTTTCCTCCTCCGCGACCAGAGTCTCGGGTGCCGTCACATCCTGAGCCACCCTGCCGGCAGACGCTTTCCTGCTCCTCCTGTGCTTCAGCGGTTCCTCGTCGTCGTCGTCGTCAGGAAGGGTGATAACGACATTGGATGGAGCTGCAGAAAAGAATCAGAATTAGAGACCAAGAGTCAATCCACTAAAAAACGGAATTAAGAGAGTGGTACCAGGTTTTGAGGTTGCAGCATCCTCCATCTCATGATCGTCGGCCCTGGCTGAGGTATCGGAAGTAGCAGCACTGCAATTCCAAAAATCAGTCGGTTAACTCAATTGTTGATCAAAGATAAACTCGTATAAAAGCAATAAGACTCAAGCAACATTTTTACCCTGATATGGTGGGGATTGACACCTTCATCTTTGGCAGGACCTTGGTTGGCTTCGATGGTGCCACCCTGGATTGCTTCGGAGCCTTTTCAGTTGGCGCCGGGGAAGTGGTCCGAGGACGCTTGGTCGACTGCACGACAGTCGCCACCCCCTTGCCACGTTCAGTCGCAGGGTCATGGACAAGCTTCGACCGCCTTTCCGAGCGCGGTGGCACGACCTCCTCCTCCTCCTCCTCTTCTTCTTCATCATCATCATCATCATCATCATCATCATCATCATCATCATCTTCAGCAGCATCCGAGTCCCACTCCTCCTGGCTTTCGCCCCCACTCGCTTCTCCCTCCTCAGTCGGAGTCTGCGCTCCATTAGGCATCGAGTATAGGTCGGTGAGGACCTGTCAGGCATCAAGACAAATATCAATCGACCAATTTGCGGCGAAGACGGAAATAAGTATGGCAAGAATACAATTGGAGGCAAAGTGGGCATACCTTGTCTGGAGTGCTGGAATGGTCGAGTGGAGGGATCCTCCTGGCTCCACGAGGGTTATCCTTGTTCCCAGTGACCGCGGCCATCCACCTTTCCAGCATGGCATCGTCGACTGCTTCTGGATTGATCCGAGTCTCATCTTCGGTCCCGCAGTACAGCCACATGCAATGGCCCCGGTACTGAAGAGGCTGGATACGTCGCCTAAGAAAAACCTCCAGGAGATCCATACCCGTCACTCCTTCCCGAACCAACTGGACTACGCGCTCCATCAGCATCTTCACGTCGGCTTTCTCCTCCAGGAGCACCTTCAGAAAGGAGGGTTTGTTGGCTCGGTCCATGGTAAACGGAGGGAGGCCACTCGACTGCCCCGGCGTCGACTCGTTCTGGCAGTAAAACCAAGTCGATTGCCAGCCTCAGACCGACTCGGGGAGCGTCATGGCTGGAAGGTGCTCTTGTTCCTCATCTGGATCCCCAGACCTCCACACATCTGGATAACCTTGGTTTTATCATCATCTGGACTCGCCTTCTTCACGGTCTGAGAGCGACACGTGAATATATGCTTGAACAGCCCCAGTGCGGTCGGCAACCCAGAAAATTCTCACACATGGACACAAAGGCAGCAAGGTAGGCGATAGAGTTCGGATTGAAGTGGTGGAGTTGTGCTCCAAAGAAGTTCAAGAAACCACGGAAGAAAACACTCGGCGGCAAAGAAAACCCGCGGTCAACGTGGGTAGCCAGAAGAACACACTCACCCTCTTCCGGCTGGGGTTGCCACTCGTTCCCCGGGAGCCTTGCTGCTCCGTGGGGGATCAGACCGTCGTTGGCCATGTCGGTGAGATCCTTCTCCGTGATAGTCGACCGGATCCAATCTCCTTGGACCCAGCCGTCGGCAGACGAGATCTGGACGAAGACCCGCCCCGACTGGTTGTTCTCCCTTTCGCCTTCCCCGTCGCCGACGTCTTCTTTGCGCGTTCCAGCGCCGCCGTCTTCTCCTTCACCATGGCTACCAGCGAAGCGTACAAGGAGCGATTGCGCGGAGGCGGGAGCGGGCGCAGCGGGCGGAGGCAGGGAGGGCAGAGAGAGAATGGAGAGATACTGTTCAAAGGCCCTCGCCGGGCGCCTTTATAAGATCACTTTCGAGTGGATGACAGGTGGGCCCGGGAGATCCAATCACATCCCGAAATAGTCGCGCATACGCGATACGTGGCGAAAAAGGTGGCGCGAGAATCGAGGCGTCTATGCCCTATCCCATCCGAGCGCCGCGGTCCGCCCCGCTTCGCGCGCTTCCCCAAATTTCATATCCCACAAAATCCGCGAACGGCAGATCGATCTGTCAGGCGCGAGATTTCCTGCGATCCGTCGCTCGGGAATTGTTAAGTTCAAAAGGTCACTCGACGAAAGAAAAGAATGGATCAAGTCGACTGAAGAAAAGTTGCTGATTATCAACGAAGAGATTATTGGTCCAAGACAACACATATCCAGAACGCAAAAGCAGGTCGGAAATAATATCAACTCCTTCCTCACTCAAGCCTCAATCCATTCGGGGGCTAATGATGGAGTCATGTACCTAGGGTAGGGTCATAGACCTGATCTAAGTACCCTACCCAAGGACACCTTTAGAAGAGACTACCTTCCAGTCGACCAAGGAGGACTTCACTCGACAGACTTGAAGGACTCGACCATGAAGACTCACTCGACCATCAGGAGGTCAAGAAGCACTCTATACCATAACGGTCTGTAATTAAGTAGACTTTATGGTATTTAGGGCACTTTATGTGAGGCGTTACCAGTAACGCCTAGACTTAATATACTTTAAACCCTGCATTACTGAGGGTCGGAGGGGTCTGGAAGGCACTATATAAGCCACCCCCCTCCTCGGTGTAAAGGGTTCGCACCCCTGTAATCCATACACACATAATCCACTCGACCGCCTCCGGGCTCCGAGACGTAGGGCTATTACTTCTTCCGAGAAGGGCCTGAACTCGTACATCTCCTGTGCGTACAACTGCTCCATAGCTAGGACCTTGCCTCTCCATACCTACCCCCCACTCTACTGTCAGACTTAGAACCACGATACCCAGCTCCGAGGCCAGGTGGGGAGCGCTGAGACGGAATCACGGTCGTGGAAAAGGGAGTTGTGACCGCCATCTTCCGCTCATGGTCCGTGTACCAATCGCGGGGTTGACCTCCCTAGCTTGGTGTCGTGGGTGAAAGATGGTGGTGCCGGCAAGGGTCGTCTTTGTGCCATCTCTGACTAGCACATTCATGTCGGCTAATGGTGTCGCAATGTGGTGGGTTCTCCTAGATGTGGAGGCGGTGGCCTTTGGTGGCAGTCCGTCAGATTGGCTTCTCAGCAAGCGTCTTGGCGGCGGTGCTGGTGGCACGTTTTCGTCGTGTGGGCAGCAAAGGATGTTGAGATCAGCGATCTTGGTGTCGGTGGTGCTTTGGCAATGGTTGTGCTCACATCATGTCCTGGAGATTGGGTTTGGCATGTTTACCCTCAGGGTGTGCAGGTGCTGGAGCTTCCTCGTGTGCCACGGGTGAGATACTCTAGGTGAAAGCCTTGTGCTCCAGCACCAGTGCCAATGATGCTCGTTGGTGTTGCGTCCCTCTTGGGGGCGTCGATGTGTTCCCTCTCTGAGCAAGGCCGCGAGTGAAAATCCCTGACCATTTATTTGATCTTGGCGATGACAACGTAGTGTATTATCTCCCTCCCGGGGAGTCGTCGTGGAGTCCAGGTTACCTTACATGCGTCGCGGCGTCATCGGCCGACATTTTCGGATTCTAGCTTGAAGATTCTTCGGCTCTGGCATAGACAGTCGCTCTTGCCTCCTCATCATTTACACGGATCCTCGTTGTTGCTAGTCGTGGTCCTTGTTGTCCACAGGCATGCTGGAGCTCCATGATCCTGAGGGGGGCGGCAGGGGGCCCTCCTCGGCGACAGCTTGGCATGAGCAGTGCAACGAGGTCCGGCAATTTTTCCTTGGAGATGGGCTCCTATTTTTGACAATAGTTTGGGTTGCTCTGTGTTAGGTTGTGAATCCTTCTATTTTACTTGTTTTTTTTTTCTTTTGATTTTCTCTGTAAAAGGGTCTCCTCATCACCTTGTATCGGTTTGGGCGTGGTGTTATACATACAAAGCGGGGCAGAAGCCTTTTTTCGGCAAATAAGGCTTAGAGTTTAGGGCATTAGGTGTTGTAGACAGTGTCATGTTTCTCTTGTGCTCAGTATACCGTTGTCGAGGAAGGCCTTAAACAGACAACACACATGTTTTTTCTAACTCTGAAATTTGTTTTTGAGACACCATGCTTTTATCTCTCTTCAAAACCGTGATCTATAAGCACCAGGCATTTACATGGCCTAAACTGGGTTCTGGCTAAGACTACACACGAGCGAAGCTGAGCGGGTTTGACCCTAGTTTCTTAGCCAGACTTCGAAGGCCTCGTCGCAGAGCTGAACGCCACTGCAGTAGACGCTAACCTTGCCAATCCAGTTTTCTCTGTGAGGTCAGCCCACTAACAACAGCATGCCGCGCGCTGTGCCTGAACTGCTTGGCCAATCCCGTCATGCGAGCGAGAAGAGCCTCCATCGACTCACCATCAACTAACCTAAATAAATCTAGGGAATCCTACTTTGTGTCAATATAAGGCATGATTTAGCCAGTTGGACCTCTGTCATGGTAGAGCTCAAAGCGTGCTTTAGTTCCTCATTGCCTCTCAAGCCTACCTAGTTAGCTCCAACATGAAACGATAGAGAGAAAAAGTCATGTGCGATGCATTACTTAAATAAAACAAAATCCTAGTTACTCTCCCTAGCTTACTAAAACAACTCCCGACATTTGCAATTTATAGAGCTACACCTCGTGTTTCAATAATACACACCAACCATAATTTCTTAAAGAAGTTATAAATACTAGGTACTTGTCCTATAGCTTTAGTTCGAAATAATAAAAGGGGAGGCTACTCTGGAGGTTATAGATAATTTCCAAAGAGGTTAAATGTATTAGTATGTACTCCTATTTCTTATGTTATCTCCCTTTCCATGTTAGTTTCTCTTCTTTTTTTGCGGCAACGAGATCACGACATGGAATCGGTATCTTGGTTTCGCTTGAAGCTATAAGTACATCATCCTTGTCATCTGAACTAAGGCAATTCAGTTATGGGCTTATGGCAGGAGACGCTGTGTTCATGGACGACACTCATGGCCTTCCCAATCAGAAAAACAAAGTGGATGACCAGTGACAACTACTTTTCAATGTGAATCCAATAGGGAAACGTTTTTCGTCGGGGCACCGGCCGAACGCTGGGCCGGCTCCGTGCCTCGTCACGCACAACATGCACTCACATATAGCCACGTCTCCCCTGACGTGGGCCCCGTGCAAACCGAATCCAGTTCCAACCTTATCCATCCCTCCTTGGTTCATTCTCATCTTCCTCCTCTCCTTCCCACTCCACGCGCTCCCCACACCGTTCCACCGTAGCCCCGCCATCCCTCCCATCTACTGCTGTTTCCTTGCTGCTCAGCGCGCCGGCGGCAAGAACTACGGCGAGCACGCCAGCGACTACACCCTGGCACTAGCGGCGAGCTACTACCTCGACCAGCAGGCCCGACGATGAAGCACGTAGATGCTATAACTGGCTGTGGAGGAAGCTGCAACCCCATACTGGTTTTGCTGGAACCAGTGCGGCGAGCTGTGGGGGTTCACCCTGGCCAGTCGCGGAGGTCGCCACGGCAAGTTGGACTAGAGTTTGGCAGGGCGCTGCTGCAACCATGGATCAGATTTGCTGGAACCGGCGGAATGTTTTGCTGGAAGTAGCCCCAAAAATTGCTTCCACCGTAGTTGTTCTTGCTGGACAAGCAATTTTTTATTACAACCATATCTTTTTTGCTGGAAGTAGCCCCAAAAAGTGCTTCCACCGGAGTTCGTTCTTGCTGGACCGGCAATTTTTTTGCTACAACCATATATTTATTTGCTGGAAGTAGCCCGAAAAATTGCTTCCACCGGAGTTCCTTTTTTTGAATGAACCAGCGATTTTTGCTACAGCCGTAGCCTTGTTTTGCTGGAACCACCCTTTTCAAATGATTCAATGGGGCCTCCGCAGATGGTTACTTTTTTCCGGCAACCTTTTTTTGCTGCAGGCGTCGACGACGAGCATCGGCGGCGAGCGTTGACGGCGAGGTCAAACGGGAGAGGGTGGACCATGGACACGTGCTGCGCGATGCAGCGGCGGTGAAGCGGCCGCCATGAACCTGCGGTGTTTTTTCTCAGATCTGATACACAAGCGGAGGGTGAGAAAACGATGGGATAGGGCGCATCTGACGGCTACGCGTGGACGCATCTGACGGATCGCGTACGACCGGCCGAACTTTTGGGCCGGTGCGCCGGCGCTCAGTACTCCCCAACCCAATAATATATATTTTGGTAACCTTGTAATCACTGCACTGTTATATTTCTTGGAATGGAACTACTATTATATTGATCAAGGTCAGTTGTTCTCAAAGCCTTCATGCATTCTGGCATGATGCCTATGATATTTTTTTCGTTCTTACGAAAATTACACGAGAATATTTTGTACACTCGCTAGCACTTCATTTGGATCAATTCTGGAAAGGAGAGCATGTGGACAAGTACCATTGCTTTCTGAAGTCTCTTCTCACGTTGCATATATTTTACACTACTGTAATCTGGTTTAGTGCCGACTGCCGAGTTCATTCTATCGGGAACTCGGTAAAAATTTGTCTGCTGAGTTTGATTCAAAATTGGACTCGGAAGTGATAAGCAACTCCGCAGAGCTCTGTCTTTGCCTAGTTTCAACGAAAAATGACTCAACAACAAAAACAACTAAGCACAATCACAACTTTGCCGAGTTCCAGACAGAAGTAACTCGGTAAATTCTGACAGGTGTGTTATATTTGTGTCGAATATACTATGTACGCAAGGGGTTACATGGACTTGGAGTTGTAATTGGTGTGGTTAGGTACGAGTTGTGTAGGAGTCGGACACTTGCATTCTATGTCTCTTATATACGGAGGGGCACCACACGTTGTAACTCATGACGACTTGATAGCAACAGGTACGCGGGGGAGCTGACGGCTTGTGCCGGCGCCCAGGCGGCCGGTGTTGCGGTATCTTGGGGAGGAGCGCCCGTAGTCATGCCCCGGGGATGTAGCCAAATCGGTGAACCTCATTAACAAATATCGTGCCTCGGTGTCGTCTATGATCTTGCATTAGCGTTTTATTCTAACAAATGGTATCATGAGCAAGGTTGCGAGAAGGCTATGCGAAAGATCATCCGGAGGTGCGAGGATCATGCTTGACGGGTGCCATGGAACGTCCGATTGGTGCAAGGTGGAGCATGGCGGCGATCGTGGATGCGGTCGGTGGTGTCGGACACTTCGGGCAGGAGGCCTGGACCGTTCGATGGGCTGCGGTCGGTAAGGATCGGCTAGACGTGGCGATCGGACCAGCGTAGTGGCTGTTGAAGACGTTGCGGAGGCGACGGATTCGGCTCGCGATCAGACCGGCGACCAGACGTGGGGGATGGCCGGATAGATCGAAGTGTGAGAGCATCAAGATGATGCGCTCGGTGTTGTACAAGGGCGGCGGCGCGGCACTGCGGACGGATTGTGTCGGCGACGCGAGTGGCCAAGGTACGGCACGGCTCGTGCACGAACGATGCGCGAGGTGGCGTTTGTTTCGGCAGGTTTGGCATACGGCGAGTACGCTTGGCAGGGCAAGTTACAGTTCGCTGGCGAGAACCAAGAATCGAAGGCAGAGGCTGTTGTCGGAAGTAGCAACGGATTATTTTTCGATGAAACACGGAATCAAGGTAAGGAAAGGTTGCGGTTGCTGGGGTTCGTACGGAAGACGGGCCTCGTGTGGCTGTCGGTCTCGAGCAGCGGGACACGCAGGCAAAGGGCAACACAGGATCAGCAGGTCTCCTCGGATGTTGTGCAGCACAAGGAAAGGAAATCAGAAACGAATTCGTGACAGGGCAGGAGTCCAGGGAGTTAAACATGCATGCGATTACGGTGATGTACATGTTCGTTCAGGGGACAAGTCTGCTGCCGGTCATTGATCTCTACCTAATAATAAAGCATGTAGGGTTTCTGTCGTACGTCGTCATCAAATTTACAAAAAAGTCCCTCTGTTTCTGCAAAATCAACCCGCAGTCCTATTAAGTGGATCTGGGAAACTGTTCGTTTTAAAAAAAACTGACGTCGCGGCGGTGGCCTTGGCCGGCATGGAGGCGAGCTCGCGGGCGCGCTTGCGGTAGGCGAGCCTAACCAGCAAGTCCTCCCGCTGCTTGGTGAGAGCCTTGGCCTTCCTGCGCGCCTTGTCGGCCTGGACGCTGGCCTTGGTGGGCCGAGGCGTCGCGGAACGGGCGGCGGATCTCGGCTGCTCTGCCGTGGAACCGGCAGCAGACAGATCGAGACGGGAGACCATCGTGGATCCCGCGGCGGACGAATCGAGATGGAGAGGCGACGACCTCCATGGCGGGCTACGAGGCAGAGGAGGCAGGGTCTTGTGGCGGCGCTCGCCTGAGCTCCTGGCGCCGGGAAGATATCGGGAATGGACGAAGGACTGCGAGGCAGGTCGGAGAGGGGCCGGATCCGGTGATTCCCGACGACGGATGGTCGGCTCGAAGTTCCTGCATCGGGCATGGTGGTCTTCCTGTTGAAGAAAATACAGAGGGTTTAGAGAGAGAAGAGAGAGACAGGGGAGAGATAGAGAGGAAGAGAGGAGGCGGGGCAACGTCGCAGTGCAGCTGCTACTCACCTAGGCGACGAGGTCGGTAGGGCCGCCGGGGCATGGGTCGGAGCGGAGAACCTCGGGCGTCCATGACGGCCTCCCTGCAACAGAGAGCAAGAGAGATAAGAGGGAGATGAGAGTAAACGGGGAAAAGTGAATAAGGGAAGAGGGAGATGGCGGGGAAAAGAATGCAGGAGGACGACGGGGTCCTGCTCAGTGGCTTCGGTCGTCGGCGGAAGAAGGAGCTCGGGGACTAGGTGGCTGTGCTCGGGAGCAGCAGATCGAGCAGGAGAAAGGAGGGGATAGAATGAGGCGATGGAATAAGAACGAACTCAGAGAAAGGAGGGGATAGAATGGGATAAGCTTCAACGGTAGAGAAAGGGCCCAGCAAATTTGACGCCTTAAGACGAGACGTACACGTGATGGTGTACGTGGCCTCCATTCTTTTTTAATTGGGTACGTGGCCTCCACCCGCATAGCAGTGATGGGCAACAAACAAAATTTTGCTTTTTTATGGTGATGATGGGACTTGGGCCAAGTTTAAATAAAGCAAAAAAAAAGAACCTAACATAATCTTGTAAACCCAACAACCAGCATTTTCTAAAAAATAGTAAACATAATAGAAACATGTTTCATTTTGAATATTAACAACAAATAATTCTTTATAAACAATCCCACTTGAATGCACCACTACTCTTCCATCCAAAAGAAATTCTTTTGCATTTAAATCCTCTGAAAATCAGAAGAATTTTTTTGAACTATTTATTAAACCTCGAATGGTATACTATTATTTTGTCTGTATATCCCGCTAAAAACACTTACACCATTCCTCTTCCACCTGATGATAGTGGCAAGTCGAAGGAGGAGCCATCAAAGGACATCCCTATGACTTTCTCAACTTTATACACATGATCTGGACACCAACAATCATGTTTTAAATTGCGAACATTCGAGTGTGTGTGTGTTTTTTAAGATAAAGGGTGTTTCAAAATCTTCTTGCTTGAAAAAAAAATCATGCTTTTAAGTATGCTCACGTTTTTTAACAAATGCACAAAATCCTAAAAAATCCAGCTTAAACAACTATTTAAATTTTATCACAAAATTTTAAAATTTCATATTTAAAAAGACATGTGGTCAAAACATGTTTCAATTCTAATAAAAAATATTAAAAATTTCAAAATTGTTCATTTATTTTAAAATAAATAAATATTAGTGTTTTCCTGAAAAGTAAATAAATAAAACCGATTACTAGACTACTCCATGCACCACTACTCTTCCATCATATTAATCCGAAAAATGATAACAGTATAAACTTATTACTGATGTTTTTGAGAACTGCGTATAAGAAATGGCGTGTAGGTTTTACGATATTTTCGCCCATTGCAACGCACGGGCATTTGCACTAGTGATTAAAGAAAAGAAAAAGAAGAGACGTGTGCATGCAAAGGTCTGTGGGAGACTTGGCTTGTCAAAGGCCGGGCGAATCGTGGAAGCCTGGAACTCGGTTTTCCGTGTCTGAGAGGAAAAGTAAGGCCGGCTGACCCAGAGGTAATAAAAGGTTGGCGACGCGAGGCAGCGAAGGCACCAAATAATTAGTCTGCAAGTTCGGGAAGAGGTGGAGCGATTCGGCTACGGCAGATATCGGTCTGTTTTACGGCGAAAGGCTCCACGTCAATTCCTGAAGGGCGGACAGGGGCGGTGCAAGTCAGATTTCTTGGTAGATCGCGGACTGTGGCGTGGCTTCAGACGAGGAATACGGGATCGGTGATCTTTTTCGTGAGGAAGTCGCAGAGGAAAACAAGGGCGGTAAGACCAGCGGCAACAGGTCGGTTAGATCGCGGCTCGGCATGGCGCCGGGGTTCACCAAATTTGATTTGGAGAAATTCGATGGCACGGGTAACTTCGGTCTATGGCAAACAAGAGTCAAGGATATTCTGGCGCAAGAGGGAATCTTGAAGGGTTTGCAGGAGACGAAGCCGGCCAAGGTTGACAATGATGTGTGGGAGGATATGCAAGTGCAGGCGGCCGCTACCATACGGCTTTGTCTTGCGGATCAGGTCATGTATCATGTCATGGACGAAGATACTCCTAAGGGAATTTGGGACAAGTTGGCAAATCCTTATATGTCCAAGTCAGCGACCAATAAGCTGTATTTGAAGCAAAAGTTCTATGGGCTGAAGATGCAGGAGGGGTCGGATCTTGTGGAGAATGTGAACGCCTTTAATCAATTGGCCACGGATCTAGCGCGTCTGGATGTGAAGATTGATGATGAGGATAAGGCACTACTTCTTCTTGTTTCATTGCCACCGTCCTATGACCATTTGGTCATTACATTGACACATGGAAAGACAACCATCAATAATGAGGAAGTCATTGCAGCGTTACTTGGACATGAGTTGATGAAGCAAAAGAATGCTGCAGAAAGGAAGAGTACTCAAGGTTTGGGGTTGACAGTTAAAGGTTATCAGCTCAGGAAGGGACAAGAGGTGGAGAAGAAAAAGAAGAAAAATGTGCAGTGCTACAGGTGCAAGGATTGGGGACATATAAAGAAGGAATGCCTGAAACTGAAGGGTGGGGCAAGTGCTAATGCGGCTACTCGTGGTGATGACTCGGACAATGATAGTGATGTTCTCGCTGTATCAAATAGACGGTCAACAAAAATTGAAGCGTGGATGTTGGATTCAGCTTGCTCTTTTCATGCGACGCCCAACAGGGAGTGGTTCTCTTCGTACAAGTCTAGTGAGTTTGGTTTAGCTTATGTGAGCGATGACACAGGTTATCGTGTTGCTGGAGTAGGTGACATCAAAATCAAGATGGTTGGCGGAGTTGAGCGGATGCTTTGGGGAATCAGGCATGTGCCAGGGCTAAGGAGGAATCTAATTTCGCTTGGTGTTCTTCATGATGGTGGTATGGAATTCCGTTGAGATCGGGATACGAAGACCATGAAAATCATGGAAGATGGGGTGACTGTGATGATAGAAGAGAGGACGGCTTCACATCTTTACAAGTTGCAAGGGAGCACTATTGCAGGTGGAGCCATTGAGAGTGGAGCTGCAGGAGTAGCCGTGGAGTCCCACGGTGGCGGCGGATCTGGCCCGTCGGGTAGCTCTCAGTAAGCTACGAAGGAGACAACCCAAGTCCGGAGTACATGGAGGTTCGAGCATGGACAACTTCTAAGTGGTGGAGAATATTTGCCAAGGTGGAGTTTGTTATATTTGTATCGAATATACTATGTAAGCAAGGGGTTACGTGGACTTGGAGTTATAATTGGTGTGGTTAGGTACGAGTTGTGTAGGAGTCGGACACTTGTATCCTATGCCTCTTATATACGGAGGGGCACCACACGTTGTAACTCATGACGACTTGATAGCAACAGGTACGCGGGAGAGCCGACGGCTTGTGCCGGCGCCCAGGCGGCCGGTGTTGCGGTATCTTGGGGAGGAGCGCCCGTAGTCATGCCCCGGGAATGTAGCCAAATCGGTGAACCTCATTAACAAATATCGTGCCTCAGTGTGTCGTGTATGATCTTGCATTAGCGTTTTATTCTAATAAGGTGGGTTCTGCTGTAGAGCAGGCGACGGAGCCTTGACGGCGGACTTCCTTTGTCAGCTTCTGGCTAACGGAGAGTCGGTAATTTGTTTCCCGGTTTTAAGTTTCTAAAATCAGATGTTCAGGAATCACGTGTCGTGTTTCGGCCGACGAAGACTTGGTAAACATTTTATCTTTTAAAATCGGAAAGCCAGGGGTCACAGCTTGTCTTGAGTCCCTGATAGAATGAAATCGGCAAAGATAGGACCCTTCGTCTACCGGACGACATATATAACTAGTGGTTTACTCCCACCTCACTGCACGAGGAGCGACGCGACCGGCTTCATTAGTTGCATCGTTCAAAAGAAGTAAGCTACGCTCATCATTGTGACGGATACGAACTATCGCTAAGAAGCTTCTCTTCTTATACGCAGAGAAGATTCATTGTATTTGCCAAGTGGATACAAAGCATTATGAGTAACACCAGGCCTCTGCATAACTAAGATGCACACAGCCAAATTCGAAAGTCTGACAAAAAATCATGAAATAAAATTGACAAATCGGCAACAATAGAGTCCTTGACTGACACTTTATATGCCTATGTCGAAGAGGGTGGTGGATCGATCCGTAGGTTATGCTGCCACCCATGTTGGGAAAATCCTCCGTAGCCACCTGCTCCAATCGCGTAGACACCGTCATGAACAGCAGTTGGTACTCGGGCCTTTGACCACATACATAGCGAGTGCGTACACCGAAAAATAACCTGTAGAGGAGAAGCATTTTTGTCATTAAAAACCAAATCATTTCTACATAGCCAAAGCAACCAAACTAAGGCATACGCTCCCACCCTTATTAGTCTTTTGAACCTATTTGTAATACCGTCCAACCAATGACCAAAAATATTGGCAACACTTGTGGGCGGATACAAATTTGACGCTATTTGGATGATTGACCACGTAGAGCGTGCAAATTTGCATTGGAAAAAGAGGTGTTTGATTCTCTCGTCATGAGTACAAAAAGAACACTTCTTACTCCCTCGTCAGTTGGGTCGTGCGAGATTGTCTTTGGTTAACACAACTCCCCTAGAAAGATACCATATGAAGATTTTCACTTTTAGTGGAATCTTAGACTTCCAAATTTTCTTATTATTACTTGTTGGTACCTCAGAATGCATGAGTGCGTGGTACATAGAGGCTACTGTGAAAGACCCTGATGTAGTAAGGTTCCAGCGAAACACATCCCGACCTTGTGTCGGGTTAATCAAATCCAACCAGGATAAAAGATTATGTCATGACACAAGTCGGGGCCCAATCAAATCCCTCCTGAACGAAATATTCGGCGGGGTAGAGCCGAGCACGTGTGCAATAGTATTATTCTTATGGAGAGCGCTATTATATCAGGCCGGATATTGTTCTCTAATACTGGTATTGCCTAACGAGATGTCTTCCCAGAAACGAATCTCCGACGAGTCCTTTATCGCGAAAGACCCAAAGAGAAAGATATGTTACTTTGCCACCATTAGGCCAGCCCAAAAGTGCGAGTTGCCACGTTTCCAATATGCCTGAGATACCACCTTTTGGTCTAGGTACTTGTTGCGCAACATGGTTTGCCAAACACCATCCTTGGTAAGAAGTTTAAATAACCATTTACTGAGAAGGGCCTCATTCTTGACCTGCAGGTCATGAATTTAAGGGCCACCTTGGTCTTTAGGCCAACAAACCATGCTTCATTTGGCCAACCTGTATTTTTTTTCACCATCTCCTTGCCAAAAGAATCTGGATCTAAAGTAGTCGAGTCTTTGCAGGACCCCTTTTGGGAGTTGGAAGAAAGAAAGCATATAGAGAACCTTGTTTGTCCGGACGGAGTTAATCAAAACCAGCCGACCACCAACTGAGAGCAGTTTTCCTTTCCAACTGCTCAATCGTTTCTCTAGACGCTCCTCCACATGCTTTCACTCTGCAATGGTGAGACACCGATAATGAACTGGTATTCCCATATATTTAATCGGGAATTGGCCAAGTGGGCAACCAAACAAGTCAGCATAATTGGCCGCCGCCTCAACGGCTTCTCCAAAGCAAAAAAATTAGCTTTTATGGAAGTTCATTTCGAGGCCCGACTTGCTCAAACGCTGAAAGCAATAGCTTCAGATTTCGAGCTTTGTTTAGGTCATGTTCCATAAAAAGAATCGTGTCATCGGCATATTGCAAAATAAAGAGGCCACCATCCACAAGGTATGGCACTACTCCTACAATCTGTCCATCCTGCTTGGCGCGCTCAACCAGAATAGCCAACATGTCAACAACAATGTTATATAACATTGGGGACATATGGGGTCACCCTGTCGTAGTCCTTTTTTTGTCTGAAAGTAATGACCTACATCATCATTGACTTTGATGGCCACACTACCTCCAATTACAAAATTCTGGATCCACTGACGCCATTTATCGGAGAAACCTTTCATCCTTAGGGCCTATTGGAGAAAAAAAACACTTGACCTTGTCATAGGCTTTTTCAAAGTCAATTTTGAATACCACTCCACTCATGTTTTTTCGGTGCATCTCGTGGATGGTCTCATGAAGGATAACTACACCATCTGGTATATTCCTTCCTTGCATGAAGGCCGTTTGAGATGGTCGGACAACATGGTCAGCTATCGAGTTTAACCTATTCGTAGATACTTTGGTTAAAATCTTGAAGTTGACATTGAGGAGGCATATTGGTCTGAACTTTTGGATTCGTTCGGCCTTTTTAATTTTTGGCAACAAAACAATCTCGCCAAAATTTAGCGTAAATCGGTCAAGTTGATAGGCATGATGACACTTAAACAACTCCAGAAGGTCAGCCTTGATGATATCCCGGAAATTCTGATAAATTTCTATGGGAAAACCATCAGGGCCTGGGTCTTTGTTGTGGTCCATTTGGAACACCGCCGCTCTCACCTCCTGAAAATAAATCAAAATGCTCTGACACCTGCTGGAGCTTGAGGATGTTGCCGTTTCCACTCAAAACCCCAGGGTGGAAGATGGCGCCATTGCTGAGGACTTGAAGATGGTGAAAACTTGGACCTAGAAAAGCCTCGTTTTACTGTCGTGGCAACACTATTGGATGCTGCATCAGTTCAGATTAGAGACCAAATGAGTCCATTTAGGCTTTAACGACTATGATTGGGTGGTTGCTCCAGCTAGTCGTAACACAATTCTTTGGAGCTTCTTCAATTGTTTGTTGAGAGTTGTCTATGTCTAGCCATCACACTGCTAAACCCTAAGTAAATATATATGCCCCTATGTTAATCCTGGTTACGTACAATATTCTTATAAGGTGCATTGGGGTATGCAAATTGATGAGTGGCTTTTCAAAAGTTCCTGTTGCCAGTTATGTATTTTTATTTTTTTGATAATATAGCCATCGCATGATCTGTAGTTTACGCAAGGTCACCTCGTCGTTATGATGCTTTGTAAAATGTCCACCCTTGATATAAGAACAGGCTTGTAACATGTTGTATTATATGGAGAATCTAGCAAGCGTACGCACGGTCAGATTTGCACCTATCCATGTAGCAATTTGCATTTTTGTTATGAGCTGTAGACAGACAGAACACAACAAAAAGTTTGATTTGCTGCTATATGAAAATTGACATGCTAAATGCTGAGTTCTCACCTTTTATTTCCCTCCGCCTGCCAACTAGGTACTATTTGGGTTGATTATTCACATTAGCTGAGTTTATTGTACCGGGAAAGCTGAGCGTTATTGCAGCCTTTGGATGCATAATGGATGGCATCAAGTCTTCATGTGCTAGAGAGTCTGGCTCATACTAGTGGAGGACGTGTTCCTTGGTATTGGTCGAACCGAGTTAATTCAATGACCCTGCACCATCAATAACAGAAACGAAAAAAAATTATAGGAAAAAAAGGAATAATTGTTCCTAAAAACTATATCAAATCACTGAGAGAGAAAGATTATATGCAGAGCATCCAGCCAGCTCGCCGAATGTGGAAATGTACTCGGCATAGTGTATGCCGAGTACTACACTAGGCAAAGGTGACTAGGCATACACCTGGGTGGCATGGCACACTACTAAAAAAAGGGCTATAGATGGTATTGACACTAATGACGCACCAGACAAGCGGTGCGCCATAAGTATATACTAATGGCGCACCACCTTCTGATGCGCCATTAGTGTTGAAACTACTAATGGCACACCAGGCCCACGGTGCGCCATTAGTACCAATTTTTTTTTGAACTAGTGCGCCTGTCCAAACATACTAATGGCGCATCCGCGGTTAGTGCGCCATTACTAGTTGTAACTAGTAATGGCGCACCAGCCAGAAAGTGCGCCACTAATGTTATTTTTTTATTTTTTTTATTCCTTTTTTTGCAAAAGTACTAATGGCGCATCACTGGGCAGTGCGCCATTAGTATGCCGCAGTTACTAATGGCGCATTCAGTGATGGTGCGCCATTAGTATGCCAAAGCACCTGGGTATACATGGCCCCTGGGAGGCATACTAATGGCGCACCCTGGCCTATACTAATGGCGCACCCGCGGTGCGCCATTAGTATACCAGATACTAATGGCGCAACACAGATGCACCATTAATGGCCATATTAGGTGCGCCATTAGTAGGGGTTTTTCTAGTAGTGGCAGTGTCAGCAGAGTGCTTTTTTGCGGGTGTTCAGCAAACACTCTACAAAGAACAAAATAGAGGTACTCGGCATAATAAAGTAACATGACGGAGAAAACAGACACTAAAAAACGGCTTGGCCGCGTGGTATGTTCACTACCAGAATCGCCCCCTATGCCGACGGCCCAGGCCGTCGGCATAGACCAGATTCCCGTCAGGACAGGCCTATGCCGACGGCCCCCGTCGGCATAGGGCCGTCGACAACATATGTGTCGGCGTACCCCCGGATGCCCACGGTGTCCGTACATCTATTCCGGCGGCCCGGGCCATCGGCATAGTCCCTAGCCTAACGGTGGCTACGGACGGCACCGTCAAATGCTACCCAATCAAGAGTCACCACCTGGCAGACCTATGTCGACGGCCTGACCGTCGACATAGTTCTATACTACGCTGACGGCCAGGCCGCCGGCATTGCTCTGTCATGTGGGGCCAGGTGGGCACCTAGGGTAGGGCTATGGAACTATGCCGACGACCAGCCGTCGGCATAGGCGCCACGTGTCAGCTACTGGGAGCTCAGGCCAGACCTATGCCGACGGCTAGGCCGTCGCCAAAGTTTCAGTCTGTTTTTTTTCTTTTTTCTGTTTCTTTTCAGCTCAATTCATTTCAATGTATACAACATATATAAGAATCAGACAACAATATATGCATCACACAACAATAAGGGGCAGCATCACACAACAATGTATGCATCATCGCACAAGATAAGAAGCATCGCAAAGCATAAGCATATAAGAATCTCACAAACAACAATAAGTAGCATCACAAGCATATAAGTGCCGCGGAGGTCGAGCACAAGTCACCCAAGACTGCCACAAGTCACCCAAAGGCCCCTATGCGCTGGGAGGTCGAGCACCGCGGAGGTCGTCACCGCCAAGTTCCCGAAGCCAAGGTCGTCACTGCTAGCGGCAGCACTACCGCCAAGACGGCCACCGCCTCCACCTCCGCATCGGAGTGATCGAGCCCATGACTTGGGAGTGCTACGAAGACCACCACCAACAGCAGATCCACCGGTTCCCTGGTTGTTGAAAAGACATGTTAATGGGATATATGACTGTGTTGAATAAACGATATGCTTTGGATGAATAGATTGGGGATGAACTAACCGGCGAGGGGCCAGTGTTCGGTGCCAGAAACTCCTCAAAGGTAAGCAATGTTGGTTGTGGTGCAGGAGATGCTGCTGGTTGCAATTGAGGAACCCTGTCGGCCGCCATTTCCTGAAAAGCGTGCTGCATCATGTGATTGTTGTGCTCATGGAATGCAAAAAGGCTCTGGTGCCACGCCATGGTCTCCTGGCGTGGGTACTCCATGTAGGCCCTACAGTATGACATGATGGAACTCATAAAACTAGTCAATGCGGAAAATAAAGTGAGCAATGAAGATAAGAGGGAAAATACTTACAGATTGCTGCTCCTGAAAGAGGGACTGTGACTGCGCATTGGTCATGGGCGTGCTCCTGCCCTGGCTCAGGCTCGGGTCGATAGCTCGGAGCTGTGTGTAGGAGATAGAAGGAGTTATCACAGCATCCAGAACCGCCTCCCGACCGTGCTCCTTGGGCCCCATACCCACCACCACCCTCTCGTCCAGATCCCCCGCAATGGGGTCAGGTGTGCCAGGATGTAAGCTTAGATACCCATCGCAGTAGGCCTTCTTCCTATGCGCGGTCTTCTGGCCGTAGTACTTGGGTTGGCCAGGCTTGGAGTCCTTCCGCGTATGGGCGATCTCCCATGCCTCCATGTGTGAGAGCGGCCGCTTCAGTTTCTCCTCCTGCACCACCAAACAGAGGTTAGTCACACATAAGAAAGTGACAGTAAATAGAAGAAGAAGAATGTTTAATGAGGTTAGTTATACATTAAGTGTCTTGTGGAGAAAGTGGTTTCGGTTTCCTTGAGAATGTCCTCCCTCCTTCCCTCGGTTCGCCTTGTTTCTGATGCTCATAGCCACCCAGGCTCCATCCGTATCACACCAAAGATCCACCAATGCCGCCTAGGACTCGTATTTTCCATAACACCAATTTGGACACACCTACATAATGAAAGCATAATGGCATGTCAACACGAAACGGTGAAATGTAACACAAACATCGGAATGAAAAATCTTTTATAGTTACCGCGAAGTACTCATGCCTCTCCAAGGTAATGCCCATCCTCCGCGCTTCGCCCTTGGTCATCTTCACACCAAGAGCGTCGCGATAGTATGTCGAGATGGCCACCCAGCGCACCTCATACTGGAGCTGGCGGGCCTTCTTATTGGCTTGGCGCATCACGATCTGGTCGGCTCTGTCCTTGTGCTCCGGAAGAACTCGATAGAATTTCTACAATCATGCATGAAACAAGAATGGGAGAAGCCATGAGTTAAATCATTCATGAAACTAGAATGGACTTGTGCTTCTGAAGAGAACTCACCCAGAAAGTAGTGATCACGGCCTTGGCATGGGTTTCATGGTCCGCGTGGAGGGCCGCTTCCTAGTGGTCCCAACTCGTGGCCAAAACCCGACGGTCCGGGTGCCTGACTGGATCCGAACAGTACAACCCCGCCATTGTAACTTCAGCAAGACGGTGATGAGGCCATTGGGAATACGGGCCCCTTTAGGATATATCCAGTTGCTGCAAAAGAATGAAATATTAGCATGTGACAAGCAAAATAAATAACTACCAGAATGAGCATGTGACAAGCAAAAGAATGAAATTATTATAAAGTGGCACTTACTCTTTCCCCGTGGGCTCAATGAGCCACTTCTGCTCCTCAGTGAAAGGAATCTGCTTTGATAGCTTTGCGTTACCACGCAACCATCCCTTGTTGCCAACCCCCTCCACGCCACCACCATCATCCCCGCTACCACCATCATCCCCGCCACCAGCCTCCTCCTTCTCGCCTGCCTCCTCCTTCTCCTCGTCCTCCTCCCCAACCTCCTCCTCCACCTCCTCCTCGGCCCCATCCCGAACCTCCTCCTCCTCCTCGTTAGAGGGTACCTAACTAGTGGAGGGCCTTGAAGCCAACACGCCTATGTCGGTGAGGGTGCGTTCTTTTTGGCCGCGACCCCCTGTAGTGGCTCTCCCCCCACCCCCCTCGCCCTCTAGGGGCTCTCCCCCCGCCCCTCCCCCTTTAGGGGCACCTCTCCCTCGACATCCCTGTGAGGAGTCATCGTCAAGTAGTCGGGGGGGGGGGGGAGAGAATTACGTGCTCGAGCACTCCGGCTAGGCACGCTGACGACCTTGCATAGGAAACCCACGCCGTCGGCCTTCCCCTTGCCCATGTTCCACGAACCTGCATTGAAAAGAGAATAAACAATTAGTAGAATAATAAAATGACGAAAAAGGCATAATAATAAGGAATAATAAACACATTAATAAAAAAGCACAAAAAAGCATAAAACAATTAGTACATTACTAAAATGAACGAAAAGGCATAAAAAGCATAAAAAGACTTGAAACGTACATCTGCTACAACCCATATGAATCATCACTTTTGTAACCTCTTTGTCGGTCGGTCTCATCATCACTATCAATCATATCATCTTTGTTGTATGACGGAGGTGGAGCCTCTTCCTCGTCGTCAGCTTCTTCGTTTAACTTTTCTAGCATAAGTATGTCATTTTCATTGACAATGGTCTCACCATCATTCCGTGCATCGTCATCATTTGGATCCACATCATCATCACCCAATGGTCTAGCGTCATCGTTTCTAACCACATCATCATCAGGTTGCTCTTGATAGAACACCCCCTCGTATGTCATGGGGTTAATGTTGTAGTGCCAGGTGTCGGGTGTCTGAGCCTGCCACCACGCTTCCACTAGCATATGAGGGCCCATTGCAACACCTAGCGGCATTGCTACCCCCAGGTACCTTGTCCCGTCTAACCCTGACATAGACGACCGGCGGATCTAGCCCTTTGACTTTAGCTCGACGGGGTTTGACCGATGGACCTTTTCACCTGGTTGTCATAGCCCAGCCCATAGCTACACCCCCGAACACCGTTCCGGCCCAACCCACCACAAGATTCCCTCCTTGTCATGCCGACGTGGCCGTTTCCCCCCTCTGGGACATGGCGGCAGCGGCGCCCGTGAGGGGAGGCACACCCTGGAGCCGCATGTCGGGTGCCTGCGCATGCCACCACGCTTGCACAAGCATACCAGGGCCCACCGAAACACCTGGAGGCATTGCTACCCCCCAGGTACCCCGTCCCGTCTAACCCAGACACAGACGACCGCCGAATATAGCCCTTTGACTTTCGCCGGACAGGGTTTGACTGGTGAACCTTTTCACCTGGTTGTCATAGCCCAGCCCATAGCTACACCCCCAAACAACGTCCCGACCAAACCCACCGCAAGATTCCATCTGTGTCATGCCGACGTGGCCCTTTCCCCCCTCCGGGAATCGGCGGCAGCGACGCCCGTGAGGGGGGGGGCACACCCCGGAGCCGCATGTCGGGTGCCTACGCTTGCCACCACGCTTCCACAAGCGTACGAGCGCCCACCGCAACACTTGGCGGCATTGCTACCCCCCTAGGTACCCCGTCCCGTCTCCCCCCCCCCCCCCCCCCGTTACATGACGTAAGCAACGCCCGTGAGAGGGGAAATCGATATATATATATATATATATATATATATATATATATATATATATATATATATATATATATATATATATATAATCGAGATATTTTTTCTGTACGTAAGGCACATTTAAGTGAATCTAATTATTTTTTAAAAAAATAAAAAGGAAACAAGAGAAAATAAATAAAATATTAAAAAAATATTATAAATCTATGCCTATGGCTATGCCGTCGGCATAGCTCCGGCCACGGAACGGTAGAGCCATGGATCGATGACATGGCGCATGGCATGGATCGATGACGTGGCACCGTCCATGGGCCAGGCCTATGTCGACGGCAAGGCCGTCGGCATAGATATGCTACCCCATGGACCGATGAGCGTGTCGGATCGTTGATGTGGTGGAGCACGCGAATAGATGACATCGGCATAGCTATGCCGACGGTCACCCTTAGTCCCCATCGGCGTAGGCTTCATGCCGTTAAACGGCTGTCACCGCCCAGGTAGCCGGGCCCACACATATGCCGACAACCGCCTCTATGCCGACGGCCGCCGTAGGCATATTCGCGGTGATGCCGACGGCCCCCGTCGGCATAGGTGGATGTAGGCCGACGGCTTTTCTATGCCGACGGCCTGACCTGGGCCGTCGGGATACATCCATCTATGCCAACGGGGCCGTCGGCATAGATTTGGCTGTCGGCGTATGTAGTTCTTCTGGCAGTGGTTGAGTACAGTGCTCGACATACTACTGGGCTAGGAGCTACCAAATTGTGCCATGTGGTGTAGCTCTAGCGACATATGCCCTAGACTGCTAGCTTATATGGTTCCTTGGTGGACCACATGCCTTGGACTTGGTAGATTGTGAACACCCCCTCGGGTTGCCTCCCCCTAGGCGACGCCAGGGCCCCCCCGCAGGCCTCCTCTCGCGCCTCCTTCTGCCAGCGCTGCCACCGGCGAGGGCCGCGGTGGCAGCGGGCCCGGCGCCACTGGCACCTGGGCGGGTGGATGCAGTGATATCTCATCTGAGGTGGCAGGGGCGACCCTTCTCGTGAGTTCCGAAGGCGACGGCTGGGGCGGCCATACCTTGCCGTGCGGCGGTGGCCGAAGCGCCATAAGCCAGCGGAGCGGCGGCCCTGAATGGACGGCGGCGGTGGTAGCGCCCCATCCGACGGGGTACCTGATATGCGCGGAGATAGTGGCGGTGGCGACTGCGGATCCAACGCCTCGATCGGATTTGCCACGGGGTGGCCTTCCGCCGACTGGCGGTGCATGGTGGGACCAGTGAGGAGATGTCAGATCTCCGCCGGTTTACCGACGGCGGTGGGCGTTCGTCTTCGTGGACAGACTCCGCTCGGTTCCAGCCAACAGCGAGATCGGGACGACGTGGCCTCCGGTAGAAATCGTGCCTGACTGCGGTGATGGCGGACAATGGCGGCGTCTTGAACGTTGTTCCCTTCTCGAGGCATCGTCATTGCAGGTCACTTCAACCTGATCGGCAGGTTCCGGGGGAAAGCCTAGATCCGTGTCTACCGGATTGAACGATGGCGATGTTTCAATGTCGTTCTCCCTCCTTGGGGCATTGTTTTGGAGCAAGTGTTGGCTGGAGAGGACAAGAGGAGGAGCGGCGTGGTATCTGACACGTCGACAACGGCGGGTCTAAGCGGCATGGAGCAGCGGGGTCTCGCCGGTGGGCGTGTGATGATGGACGAGCGCAGGATGGTGACGTTGTCTAGCGTCGTGGTGGCGTCGATGGCAGCTAGATCGGGCAAGGTACATGCAGCAGTACATCACTAAAAATGGATTGGTGGCAGGTGCGGCGGCCTCATACCCGGCAAGCGTCCTGGTTGAGGAGTGCGCCGGACTGGTGGGTGTCCCATACCCAACAAGCGTCCTGGTTGGGACCTCAGGTCTTAGATGTTAGGTTTGGCTGTGAGGTCTATTTGGTATTAGGCCCAAACTATCAGCATCCCTTCATCAACTGGATAGGAGTACCGACAGGTGTTGCCTAGACGGTGGCTTTAGTCTTACTTTTGTATGACTTTGTAAGGTCTTGTGTGATAATTAATAAGGTGGCTGCATGCATCGTCCAGATGCAGAGGCCGAGGGTCCTCCTCCATCTATCTATTATATATAAAAAGTATTTGATGGGCACACGAGAAAAAAGAGAAATAAGAAGAAATTACCACAAAAATTAGAAATATCCGACCATTTATTTAGTGATCTAAAATTTATAGCCATTAGATAAGATTTAGGTGAAAAAATTACCCACCACTGCCATTATGATGAGAAACCTTTCGTGGAGCATTGCCATTATAAAAAAAGGGCCAACGTGGGAAGTGGGATGCAATATAAAAAAAGAAATAAATCTTGGCCAATAGATATCTTTACCTAATAATAAAGCAAATTAGGTTTCTGTTCGTCCGTCATTAGCGTTTTTATAGAAAAGTCCCTCTATTTCTTAATATTCAACCCGCAGTCCAATTTAACGTTTGACCTGATGAGTTAACGTTTCAACCCGCGACACCACAGGCACCACAGCCACTTATCCACTGCCGGCCTCCACAGACGGGCAGGCGCCGCCGGCACGCTTGCCGCGGGCGTCCGCTCCGCCCGAATCCAGGAATGGGGCGAGGCGTCGCGGCGGCGTTCCTGCGCGCCTTGTCGTCCCTGGAGCTGGCCTTGGGGGGGGGCTAGGCGTCTCGGCGAAGGACGATAAGATGGCCGGCGTGCTCTCTTGGGGCGTGGCGTCGCGGTGCTCTGGTTCCGGCAGATGACGGGAGAGGGCCAAGCGTGGCTTGGCGTAGCCAAGAGCCACGAGTTCGTCGGCGCCGGCCTCCGGAGCTGGCCTTGGCGGGCTGAAGCGTCGCGGCGGAGGGCGATAAGGCGGCCGGCTTGCTCTCTTGGGGCGAGGCACCGCGGCGTTCCGGCTCCGGCAGAGGGCCAGGCGTGGCTTGGCGTCGCCAAGAGCCACGAGGTCGTCGGCGCCGGCCTCCGCGCCATGCTGGACAAGCTGCTGCTCCCCCCCTGCGCCGCCCAGCTTCAGTTCTCTGAATCCTTAATTTCGTGTGGTGATTTGGACGGAATTGAAGACCGTGTCCTTCTCCAACACAAATCAATGTCCAATGTAATCGAGTTGGATTCTGTGTTCCTCTCTGACACAAAAGCATGTACTACCCGACACGGATTGGACTTGGCTTCCATAAGAAGGAAGGATCCTCGACCGGAACGTCCATCAGGCCGCCATTGCATTGCAACTTTCAGAGGAACGCCCAATGTTGCCGGCGGAGGAAAATCATCCTTCGAGCCATACTACGCCGAGTTCGCCGGTGGAAGAAGAACACCCGATGAGCTGTCCATCGCCTGAGGCGGCTACACCAGAGGTATGTCTCCCCTCGAAAGTTAATCAGCAATACAAGCCCCTGTTTCAGTTTATTTTTTCTGAAAAACTGATGCCACTTCCCATTGCTCTGCAGATTCTGTTTTCCCCTTAGTTCTCTGTATGTTCATGTGCTTCCCATTGAATCTTCAGTTCTCAAATTCGTTGCAACTTGCAAGCAACCCTGATGCAGAACCTAGATGCCTAAATTGATGTGTAAAAAAAAGACTAATGACTTGCGTTTCAATTTGGGACATGCATGGATAATGTGTGTATCTACATCTACTCATCAGTGAGGACGGGGTTAGCCCTTAGGTTGGTATCATTTTTTTATATCTACTCATCAGTTCACTTAGCATATATAGTGGTGTATGCATCATTGCTCAACTTCTGGCAATACAATTCCAGAAAAGAAATAGTTTCGGCCATATGTGCTCGCATTAGCATCAAATAGCTAATACGGAGTTAAATGCTCAGATGTCTACTTTGCAATAGCTTTAAAAAAACAAAAACTTTAATGCCTTATTTTTAATCCGTATGTTTCAGTAGCCGTCTAAAGAATTATGCCATGCTGCCTTCTGGCTTTTTAATTTGCTGGAGGCATTAAACCAACTACTCTCTCTGTTTTATTATGTATTTTGCATTATCTTTCAGCTAATCAGCGATAGAAGCCCCGGTTTCAGTTTATTTTTCTGAAAAATTGGTGCTACTAACCACGGATTGAACCAAGAAATTTCATCTTGCTGACTACATATACCTGAACATGGTGGCTTGAACTTGGTTACAGTAATTCTTGCACATGATGCCAGAATGATACCTTGCATCTTTCTCAATATAATTAATTATTGGTTAGCTGCTATACCATTGTATTTTCTGCCATGGGTGTCTTCGGAGTTGTTGTGTTTACTGTCATGGGTTACTTTTTCTTTTCCATAATGTATTTTTTAATTGCATGTATATATCACATTGCCAATATTTGCATGTGAGTTAAATGATGCACTTGGTAGGATCAAAGGGTTCAAAACTTCTACATGTTCTGCTCCAACATAGCATTAATTTATCCCAAAGAAACCGTAAAATCGAACAATTCCTTTGTTCCTAGCTGATTGTGTTGTGCATTAACACCAGTGAAAGGAAGGAGGAAGAAGAAGGGGGAATTAGTTGCAGCATGACGATATATCTCCCTCCTCGCTGTAGAATTATATGTTGGTGTGAGCTCAGTTTGATTTGGCCTGGTTTTGATGTCTCTGCTGTGTGTACGCGTGCAGGTGCCAACGGTGTCTGATCAAACTCAGGTGGAACCAAGGAGGTTCGGCTCTCGGACATGGCACCAATGACGCTGGATGATACCGACGTGCATACTGTAAGTTTCATTTGTTCAGATTGGAACCTTTCTTCCTGTTACTTTGCCGTCAAAACTGAAAAAGAGTGATGCTAATCAATTTGTTCAGCATTTACATGATATATTTCTTCTAGCCAATGAAATTTGGTCCACATTTCTGTGTGTATGCATATCCTATACGGGAACCCAGATTTTTCGGACCAACCAGTAAGTATCAATTATGCAAAACATGTGAAACAACCAGTAAGTATGTGTACTGATTGTAAGAAAATAAATATCAACAGGAAGGAAGGAACTGGAGCCTGTAGTGGTTACAGGGTTCAACCGTCTGTTTTGACAACATGGAATGAACATTTAATCGATGTATCTAAATGTATATATTTTTAACTTACCGTGCCCCTCCTCCTACAGACCCTGTTCAACCTCATGAAATCAACTCGCATGTCGAGGAGCCTAGCTCAGCAAGCTGTTTGCATGCTCTGTAGTTCCTATTCTGAACATATGGGTTAACTTCCTGAACCCATGCTTACGGCATCAAGTATTACATACAGTTTTTTCTTTAATCTACTTGTCTATAGAAGAATCTGGATGTTTCCGAAATGTAGATACTATGTTTTTACAATTTTAGAACACATATGATTGCTAATGTGATAACTTATTCATTTCATTAGATAGTGTGTTCCCATCGATCCATCCATGCACTGAACCGATAATTTTCTTACTCTGTTTAGGTTGCAATCACGAACGAGCAGCAAATTTTGCACTGAACTACTGGCATAAGGCAGTGAAATACTTTTTGCTCACGTGAGTGGAAGTTTGGAACATAAGAAGAACAAATAACAAAGTGTATGCACTACACATATGCTACTACTTAGATCCTTATTGCTTGTCTTGCAATGAAAGAGTACATGTCCTTCCATATATATAGGACTTACAAACTAACTAAGGACCGGGTATTTCTACTAGCAGCTTATTACTCATCTTTGCAATTTTATTGTCTCGGAAGCATAAAGGTAAAATTTAATAAATCTCTTTCTTTTAAATGGGCTCCGTTCTGAATCTGCATTAGAATATCAAGGCCATAGACCATAGATATGAATAATTGACAGGTTGCTCTTTCCTCATATTTTAAGTTGATAGGAAAATTTTACAGATCACATGCTTATAGGAATGACTCAATATTCTCATGGCAGAATGAGGATGGGGTATTCTGTGATCCAACATATGTTCTACCATCAGGGCCGATGGCATTCTTTGGCAATGCTAAACCGTTTGATAAATCATGGCATGAGATGGGCCTTGGATATAATCCAAGCATCAGCCCTTGGTGATCTGTGGTGATGCAGTGATGCACCTTACTGGAAATATGAACCATAGCTTGATGTTGCTTCCAACCTATACAAGGCTATGTGGAGAAAGTATGTAGAGATTGAAATGGAATTCTTGACACTACGTAACTTTGATTTCTCAAGTAATTGAAGAAATGCTCCAAGAATAAGGCCACCATCGATATATTTGTTCTTTCATGGACAAAAGAGTTTACACGCGAATTATCACTTTTTATTTGTTGACAAGTTTCTTACCTTTGTGCTGGTCAATTCTTTTTATGTAGATTTTGATTTGATACTATATATTTAGCTAAGATGCATTAGATCATTGTAGTATAGTCGAAGGGGATGTTATAGATGAACATTTGTGTACTATTTGTAGCGAACATATCTCCAATTGTATTATTGGAAATTAAGGAAATTTTTGGCATTTGCTACGTAGCGAAGCACTAAAATGGCATGTGGGGACACGCACATGACTCACCCCCCCTCCATGAAAAAGTCCACAACATTACAACTCAAAAGCGAGCGGGAGTATCAAGGCAGTATATGGACTTGATGCAGGAATAGATCGGTGTATAGACTAGGTGGAGGACTAGCTCACAGAGGGCGACTCCCATATCTAGCTTGACAAGATTATTTTTTAAAGTTTTAAACATTTCCTTGAGTAGTTCAATGACAAGTGTGTCATGCAGTGGTTGACCTCATCACCTTGGAATTGATTATGTTCCAACGTGATTTGATCAAGTAAACAGCACGACCATCATTGTTGCCAAGGGCTTAATGAAGGATAAGTGGCAACGCGGACGGGCTATCATGTTGACATAGATGTCATGTTGAACATAAAAAACATGGACGAAACGAGCATGTAAACATGCTTTATTAGGTTATATGTAGAGAGGATTTTTTCCCGTTGCAACGCACGGGCATTTTTGCTATTTTTAATAAAGCTAAACTACCTGCATATGCCATCACAAATCGTGGAGCATTGCCATTATAAAAAAAGGCCAACGTGGGAAGTGGGATGCAATATTAAAAAAAAAGTAAATCTTGGCCAATAGATATTTTTGATAAAGCTAAACTACCCGCATATGCCATCACAAATCGTGATCTCCAGATATACCTAACCTATTATCTCACGTCCAACTCACATGGCATGCCCTCGCTGCCGCAGAAGAGAGTGGATTTCTTTTTTGTTAGAGCATGAGTTTCCGGCCGGCCGAGTAATTGATCAGGTATCCATGTTATCCTCCTCAAGTAAAAACAAACTATGATTGATCTGCGTTTCGTATGTGGCTGTGAAATTGATCAACTAACCGTGTTACCTTCATGCATTCAAGATCAATATACATCATGGATCAATATGCGTTCGCTGCGTGCGTTTCCAGGCGACTGAAGGAACTGATCAGATGGACGTGGCAGCCTGCCCGATAAACAAGATTGATATGTGGCATGGATCAACATGTGCTTGCTGGTGCGTGCCGTTCGAGGAGTTGATCAGCTGGCGTGCTAGCCTTCCCAAGGAATAAAGATCAATCTGTTAGAATAAATGCGAGGCATTACCGTTGATCATCCGAGGACCAAGCAATCACACGAGCACGACACCGAGATTTGTTAACGGGGTTCACCGATATGGCTACATCCCCGGGGCATGACTACGGGCGCTCCTTCCCGTGACACCGTCACAATACCGTACACCGGCCACCCGGGCGCCGGCACACGCCGCCGACTCCCCCTTGCGCACCTGTGCTATTATGTTGGCATAGGTTACATCGTGTGTCTAACCCCACTATATATGAGAGGCCTAGGATACAAGTGTCCTACTAGGACACAACTCCATATCCTATCTAAACACAATACAACTACAAGTCCAACTGTAACCTACCTTGTACACAATATTCGACACAACTCTAACACAATCTGTGTTTTGTGCGTGCATTCTTGGTCAGTGGAGGAGATTTTTTTTTTCGAAAAGGGGGGATTCCCCGGCCTCTGCATCAGAACGATGCATACGGCCTCTATTATTAAAAAATAAAGCAAGGTCTCAACAAGGTCTTACAGTAATGTAACAAAAGCAGGGACTAGCTCACATAGAGCGTCAACTGCAAAGCACAAACGAACAAAAGCCACAACCGGCTGGCATGAAAACAGATAGGTAAAACTAAATGCCTATCCTATTACATGATCGCCATCCAAACCGGTTGAAGATATCCCGCGCTACCGTCTCCCACCGGACAGATCCCGTAACCAAACGCTCCCTGGCCTCCGTCGGAGTGAGTAAAGACCACGTACGGATCAGTGCTGTAGCTCGGAATAACACCTGCAAAAAATGAGTATTTGTTGTTCTGTTAAAAACCAAATCATTTCTGCAATTCCAAATTGCCCATAATAACGCACATACTCCTACACGAATATGTCTGGCTGTTTCGGACTGAATCCCAACAAGCCACGCCCCAAATAACGTGTTTACCGATGTGGGAGGAGTAATATTAAAGGCAATTTGCACGGAGCGCCACAACCCGCGTGCCAACGGACAGTCAAAAAATAAGTGCTTGATGGTCTCATCCGTATCACAGAAACTACACCTAGTAGAACCTGTCCAGTTGCGCTTAACTAGATTGTCCTTAGTAAGAATAACTTGCTTATGCACAAACCACATAAACACTTTAATCTTCAAAGGAACCTTAACTTTCCAGACCTCCTTGGAAGTAGGTATCACAGCAGAATTAATGATATCAACATACATCGATTTGACCGTGAATACCCCAGTTCTAGTTAGCTTCCAAAACAACTGATCGTGCTGAGGATTTAGCTGAACTTCCATCAGCCTATGGACCAAGTAAAGCCATGCCTCCCATCGTGGCCCGACAAGCACCCTCCTAAACTGGATGTTTAGAGGTACAGACTGCATCACCGTGGCAACGAGAGTATCCCTATGCTGAACAATACGATATAGTGTCGGATATTGTGTAGCCAATGGCGTGTCACCAAGCCACGTATCCTCCCAGAAACGTGTATTCTCACCATTACCAACAATACATTTTGTTCTGTTAAAGAAAGCGACTTTAACCCTCATAAGCCCTTTCCAGAACGGTGAATCTGTAGGTCTCAGAGTAACCTGGGATAACGTCTTTGAGTGCAGATATTTACTACGTAGAATCTGCGCCCAAGTTGCATCTGTCTCAAAAGACAACTTAAACAACCACTTACTAAGCAGGCACTTGTTCTTGATTTCAAGATTTTCAACCCCAAGTCCCCCTTGGTCCTTTGGTCGACAAATAATATCCCATTTGGCCAATCTGTACTTCCTCTTGGACTCATCACTCTGCCAAAATAAACGGGAACGATAGAAGTCTAGCCTCTTCCTAACCCCTACTGGGACCTCGAAGAAGGATAAGAGAAACATAGGTAAACTCGTGAGCACCGAGTTAATCAGAATTAACCGGCCTCCATACGACATGAGTTTTCCTTTCCAGCAACTAAGTTTCTTCTCAAAGCGATCCTCGATGCACTTCCACTCACGATTTGTTAGCTTCCGATGATGTATTGGAATACCAAGATACGTGAAAGGTAAAGCCCCAACTTCGCAACCAAACAATTGTGTATATGCTTCTTGATTGTCTTTGGCTCTTCCGAAGCAGAACAACTCGCTTTTATGGAAATTAATCTTGAGCCCTGACAATTGTTCAAAAAGGCATAACACTAACTTCATGTTCCTCGCTTTTGCAAAATCGTGTTCCATGAAAATGATTGTATCATCAGCGTATTGCAGGATGGACAGCCCACCATCCACCAGATGAGGCACCAATCCCTCCACCTGACCGGCCTCCTTGGCCCTCCCAATCAGGATCGCTAACATATCAACCACAATATTGAACAGAATAGGCGACATAGGGTCACCCTGTCTCAAACCCTTGTGCGTTTGGAAGTAATGGCCTATGTCGTCATTAACTTTAATGCCAACACTGCCTTTTTGCGTGAATGTTTCCACCTGATGCCGCCAGAGCTCATCAAAGCCCTTCATCCGTAAAGCCTGTTGTAGGAACGGCCATTTGACTTTATCATACGCCTTCTCGAAATCCACTTTGAAAATAACACCATCTAGTTTTTTCGTATGAATTTCATGAAGCGTTTCATGAAGGACTACAACCCCTTCGAGGATGTTCCTATCCGGCATGAACGCTGTTTGAGAAGGTTGCACCACTGTGTGCGCAATCTGCATGAGCCTGATCGTTCCAACCTTGGTAAAGATCTTAAAACTGACATTCAAAAGGTAGATGGGCCGAAATTGTTCAATTCTCACGGCATCAATTTTCTTAGGCAACAAGGTTACCGTTCCAAAGTTAAGTTGGAAAAGCTGCAAATGTCCCGAGAACAAATCATGGAACATCGGCATCAGGTCATCTTTGATGATATGCCAACACTTCTTGTAAAACTCAGCCGGGAAACCATCCGGCCCCGGTGCCTTGTTACACTTCATCTTGGAGATAGCCTCGAAAACCTCCTTTTCCGAGAAAGGGGCAGTTAATACTTCGTTCTCCACAGAAGTAAGTTGAGGGATATCGTGAACCCTAGACTCATCCAGGGACACACAGTTCTCCTCTGGTGGTCCGAACAGACGTTTATAGTACTCAGTAATGTAAAGCTTCAAGTTGTCCTGACCGACTATTGTACCCTCATCTTGTTCTAACTGAAAAATTCGCTTCTTCCGGTGCTTGCCATTGGCAATCATGTGGAAGAACTGTGTGTTTGCATCCCCCTGGACAACTTTTGTCACCTTTGCCCGCAGCGCCCACTTTAATTCTTCCTCACGGAGAAGCTCTTTCAACCTCACCTCAGCCTCATGCTTGATATGAAGCTCGGGGGCTGACAGAATCGTAGTTTCTGACCTTATATCTAAGGTTTGGATAAGGGAAAGGAGTCGTTCCTTCTCCACCTTATACATTCCACCTAGATGTTTAGCCCACCCCCGAAGAAAACTCCTAAGGTGCCTAATCTTGTTCTGCCAACGCTCAAGGGCATTCCTACCTCCGGCATCTTTAGCCCATTCTCTTGCTACAAGATCCAAGAATCCTTCTCTTTCAAACCACGCCAGCTCAAAAGAGAATAAATTCTTGTTACCCGAATAGGTAGCCCCACCAGAGTCGAGCAGCAGGGGTGTGTGATCAGAAATACCACGGGAAAGAGCGTGCACCGTTACGAAGGGAAACTTCTGTTCCCAAGCAACACTAGCCAGAACCCGATCCAACTTCTCGAACGTTGGATTTGGTAGCGCATTAGCCCAGGTAAACTTCCTCCCTGAAAGCTCAATCTCTCTCAAATCTAAGCTTTCAATAATAGTATTAAACATAAATGACCATCTTCCATCAAAATTGTCATTATTCTTTTCATCACGTCTTCTAATGATATTAAAATCACCCCTAACCAGAATTGGGAGTTGCTCAGACCCGCAGACTCTGACAAGATCAGATAAAAAGTCAGGTTTGAGCTCTGCCTGCGCCGCCCCATACACCGCTACCAAAGCCCAGTCGAACCCATCAACTTTTGACCGTACCCTGAACTTAACAGCAAAATCCCCCATGACCACACTGCGAACTTTGAGAGAGTCACATCTAACACCTAGTAAGATTCCACCCGACCTTCCTCTCGGCGGAAGACAATGCCAGTCAAACTCCATACCCCCCGACAGCGTATTGAGAAATTGAGGTGAGAAATTGGCTCTACCCGTTTCTGATACGGCAATAAAGTCCAATCGATGCTCAATGGATGCCTCCGCCAGGAACCTCCTTTTAGCCAAGTCCTTAAGACCTCTGCTATTCTAGAAAATTCCTCTCATATCTCATCATGAAATTTTTTAGCTGTGCGGATCCTAGCGCTCCTATGGACCGTGGACGTCGGGTATATTTTGCGCTTCCACTTGCGCTTAGGGTTGGTCTGGCCCACCTGGTCCAAAATTCCCGTAACTTGCGGTCTAACCTCTTCCAGGACGACATCCTCGTCCTCCTCCTCTGGCTCCTGGAGGGGCGGTGCGAGGTCCTCACAAAACTTATCAAGAACTCGAACTCCCAAAGCATCAATCTCTGAGTCGTTCATCGGTTTGACAGTAGCTAAGTTACGAATCATTTCTAAAGCCCTCTCGGCTTCTAGATCAAGCAAATCATTAATAGAATTAGTAACTTCACCCTCATTACTACCAAGTGAAATTCCTAATTGGTTTGCCTTATCCACAATTTGATCATTAGAAAAATGCAAAATAGTATTGGAAGTGTTCACGGACATACCAGTAGTGACCTGGACGTCACGAAGCTTTGCCGCCCTCACGGCACAGTGCTGCTGCATGTCATCAACCTCCGGATAGCCCTGAAGCCGACAACTCATACGTCGGCCCTCAGACGCCTGGTCCGGGATCCCGCCAAACTGAATGACCTCCTCCCTCGAGAATTTATCTGGGGAGCAACCGCCTGTCACTCCCCGAACATCCACCTGGTCTCCATGACCAGGTGAGAGCGCAGCGTCAGCTACTGGGGAGGCAAAGGCCACCTGCCTCTGCCCCCCAGTCAGTCCGAACCGCCTGTCCGGAGATCCCGAAGATGGCGCGACCGGGGCACTCCCGTCGGGCCCCGACGGCGAAGAGGGCCTTGAGGCCGCCCGCCTCAAGCCCTCCCGAGTAGCTGGTCCAGCCGCCTGCATTGCCTCCCCAGCAACAGGCGTAGGAGGTGCGGAGGTCACCTGCCCCGGCCCCCCTACCGTAGGCCCATTATCCCTCCTGGTAACCTCGTCGGGAAGAAGAGGAGATGGGGTCGCCAAAACCCCCAGCTCCGAGCCCTCAGATAGGTGCGGACCACCCTCCTGCACCTCAGCCACGTCACCACAGATCACCGAAGGCGAGACCACGATCTCCAGCCTCGCAGACACACCAGAACCCTCCACACCCGCGTCCTCAAAGTCCAACGCCGGTAGAGAGTACTCAAACTCCTCAAGAGACTCCACCCGCTCGCTCCAAAGCCTCGGAGGTGCAGAGGCGGGGCCAAAGGAACCAAATCTCAAAGTGGTCGACGGCACAGATGCATTAGGTGCCGACCCTCCTTCTGCTGCCTTAGCAGTCGCATCTGGCCTCTTGGCCACTCAGACCTTGGCTCATTGCCCGGTGGTTCCTTACCAGTCGTATCATCATCACCCTCGCTCATATCGTCACCAGTGGCAGCCGGAGCCTCGGCAAAGAGACTATCATCCTCAAATTCAATCTCAAGGCTGTATACGTGGCCACGAAAAGCCCACTTAACCACATCCGGCACAAAGTCAATGTCCAATATACTGACTAAAAGACAAGCAATCCCATGAGCCCGAGTAAATGCCATATCTACTCGCTCGGTCTTTCCCACCATGATCCCCAGGCTAGCAACAACCCTGGCATCCTGCAGTAGCGCAGAAGGCGCTCCCGAAAAGCGCAGCCAAGCCTGGGTAAGGGGTTTACCCTGAGGCTCAACTAGCTTCCACTCCTGGAACTCAAGAATGGCCTCTGTACCTGACACCTTACACATCCCAAAGCTCAGCAACCTCTGTAAATCCTCCACAGTCGGGAACTGAACCCTGAATAAGTTGGTCTCCAGCCTGACAAGCTCCCAATGGAAGTCTCCAGGCGCCAGCTCCCAGAGTCACTGAATAATCTGGGCCTCAGACACTTGACCTCTAGTCACTTTCACCACCCCAGTTGTCATACTGTGCACCTCTTGAGGAACCTCCCTCTCAGACGGCGACTCAAAAAACGTAAGCTCAGAACAAAACACACCGTACGTCATAAGGCTCGGTGTCTGCTCTCGTAGCAACGGGCAAGCCCCAGACTCGTGTGCAGGCTTACCACAAGTATCACATAGAACAGCCACACATTCAGCAATAAAATGGCCCTTATCACCACATCGATAACAAAGCATTCTTTCCTTCTTCTTGGCAAACTTTGCAGCCCTGTCCATCTCAGTTGTGTCAGACACCTCCACCAACATAGGCTGAGTCTCAACCGCAACAGGAACCTCTACCGCCGCCAGTTCCGAGACCACCTCCATAGCCTGGCAAGATAGCCCTGACTCCTCAGTACCAGTGTGGACCACCGTCTCATCAACGGTAGTATGATGCTGCCTAGGGCGGTAACGACCCCCTCGGCCACCGCGGCCACCACGGTTGCCACGGAACCCACCTCTGTTACGATGAGCTGGTCCAGAAGCCCCCTCGACAAAACCACCTGTCGGCCCCAAGAACGGCCGCTCTGCCGAGCCATCGCTCTGCCAGGCATACCCCCGTCCACCACCCGTAGACGAGGACCCCCGATGGTGTCCTTCTCCATACGCGTTATAGCCATCATCACCCCACTGCCCGCGGGGTGCCACATGAACATCCGTACCAACAGAGACCTGCGGCACCTGAGCCTGCTGCAAAACCGGCGTCGTCGAGACGTTCGTCTGCCGAGCCACGAAGTGCGGAGGTCGAGCTCCAGCCTGAGCCGGGGGAGGCGGCCTCGTAGCCGGGGGAGGCGGCCTCGTAGTCGGGGCCCCCCGGCCCGCCACCGCCCCATGAGACGGCGCTGGAGGCCTAGGTCCACCCCGCCCCGCCGCCGGCGTCATCACCACCGGTGCGGAGGGCCGAACACTCGCCGCAGCCACCCCATGGCCAACCTGACCCGCCATGTTAGCACCCACTGGCGGTTGGCCTCCGACGACGGGTGCCGCGCGGCCGGCCCCTGGGCGCGGTGGCGCTCCACCACGGCCAGCGCCAAGCGGCACACCCGCATCTCGGCCCCCCGACCCCGCCTGCGTGCCACCACCGCCGCGGCTCCCTGCAGCCGTCGGCGCCGGCCCTCCGCGGCCCGAAGCGCCCGTCGCGGCTACGTTAGCAGCGGGCACCCCTCTCCCCGCCATACTTGGGAGAGGCGGGATGCGCCGAGCACGCACTCCACCGCGATCGCAGAAGGACGGCTGCCTTCCAGAACTTCGAACCCTAGACCGAAACGATGAACCGGAGATCGTATTACGTATGCATGGGGGTGTAGACGTACGTGCTGGCTCGCCTCGGGCCTCATACCCAGCGATCACCGGCCCAGCAGTCGTCGGGCCCGGTTCACTCAGAACCGGCCCACCCGCCAGCAGACACACTTGTCGGCCCAAGATTTCGGTCAATCGCACAACCCGCTGATCCCGGATCGCCTCCATGCGGTCGATCTCCGGCGCAGGCGCCTGCGCCGGCGATCGCCGGTGCTTCTTCCTTTTGACTATCTTCCACGAGCCCTCCGTGATAAAATCTGACAACGTCGGTTTAGGAAGACTAACCTTAGGGATCGGCCCCTTCCAAGGCCGGATCGCAGCCGCCGTCGTTCGTCGATGCACAATGCGCCGGATTATCTCAATTTTGTCTTCTTGCCTCAGTCCTTGCCTCGCGGGATCATCGACCGGCACGACGCCATCCACGATCTCCGCCACCTCTTCCTCAGAATATCCCGGATCGAAAGCCTCGCAGATCACAGACGAAGGTGTTGGCGAGTAGACCTCCGGCGAGACTCCGGCGTCGTCGGCGTCGTCTTCCTCCTCCGCATCTGACTCTGCGAGAGCCCAAAACCTCACACCGACGTGCCCGGCACCAGAGGGAAACGCCGGTGTCAAGGCCACGGTGGGCACCGCGGGCGCCGCCCTGGTCGCCTGGGACGGTCGCCTCATTTCGCCCAAGTGGAGGAGATGATCAGCTACATTATTCGTACGTGCTAGCACCCCCATAAAACTAATCAATACGGTTGCTTCAATGGTTTCAAGATAGATCTGTGTTTCCTACGTGCATTTTCTAAACGGCCAACAAATTGATCAGGCCATGAAAGAGACAACATTAAGGAGCACGAAAGACACGTCATTGGAAAAACGTGTCCTCCGCAATAGTCTTCTTGACATCCTCGGCGTCAATGTCCCACACGGATAGAGACAAGGGACAAATCCTCCTGGTCGTGTCATGTAATGAACATAATAAGTGGTCCATTTTGCCAAGGTCTTCTCCAGAGAGGAATATGGCAAAACAAACAAGAGGACAAGCAACGTACAAGAGGAAAAGAAACATGGTCTTGACGTACATCCCATATGGTGACCCATACATTGTGGAGTGTAGGCATTTGACGAGCAAAACTGTCTACAGTACCGGGTTCTCCGGCTGGTGGCACGAGGTGTTCATGTTGATTGATCAGTCCCTGGTGATAGCTCTTACTACTTGAAAGTTTGATGTACATGTATGAAGAAAATTAAGCTTACCACACTCAGCATGGACGCCATCGGAATCAGTTCATCAGGCATGAAAAATAAGCTCATGCCGTGCACATTGGGGCGAGGCAACAAGACGTGTCTCATGCAACCAGGGACTAGCTGAACTACTCTCTGTTATATTCACTTTCTTCCATCCTTTATCACATGGAGTCAGAAATCAAAGGATCAACCAATTAGATAGAGAAAGATGCGAATTATTTAGAGGAGGTTTGAGTTGCTCCCAGCAGAATAAACAAACGTGTAGCCAATTGGATGAACAGATAGTGAAGGTGCACCTTGCCAAATAATTAATTTATATTTGAGAACAATGACGAATTGACGATAACTAGGAGAACAGAAGGAACAAGATGATCTGTTTTGTATGCTGCCTATCAATTTTGAGGTTTACTAAACATAGTATTATATATATTTTGGCTTCAGTTTCCTGAATATATCTGCAGTGAGTTAGGTCAGAGTAGTCTTTTCCATATAAGAATTAAAGGTTCAATAGTTGTTGCAGCATATCTGTTACGCACACGGCACCAGATTTGTTCTGTTAGCAGTGCTCTCGATTAATTTCTACAGTACGTTTGACATTCATCTACAGTAGACCTCCGGTGAACTTCATAAAGCTATTTTCTAATGGAGTGCGGGTTCTGTAGGAATGTGTAATGGATTATTCAGTTATGAACCAAATAGTTAGATTACTACTATGTAGAGTATTAATTTAGATCCGTATTTTTATTGCAGGTACCTGCGAGCACGGGCATCTAAAACAAGTATTTACTGCCTAAATACTAAGTGAAGAGTTCCCATGAATAGAAAAGAACCGTGGAATAGCAATTTTTGTTTACAATAATTGATTCGGCAGATGTGAAATGTTTGTGAATGCACTATATATAGATATGCAGTTCAATTCTCATGTTTATTGTGTTCTTCCGGAGACACCAAGGAGTATTATTAGTGAATGCATACGTTCGCCCAAGTTCACAATACTGTATTATAGATGTGTAGTTCAATTCTCATGTTTATGTTACAATGAACCAGTGATGGTATTGTAAATAACTGTATTATCATGGCATGATTTGGTCTCACATCAACTATATATATTGTGTGTTCTTCATTACATTGTCTGAAATTGTGTGCACAAAAAGAATTTTGGAATTATATGGAATAAAGGTTGGCATATATAGATAGCATGCAGATGACTTTTGAAAAAGAAAATGTATTTAAATTCCAAGGATTGAAAGGCTGAAAATGTAGATCCAACTGAGGGCCACAAGGAATGAAAACCAGGGGGACCTTCGGAGTGATCCTCCCACGTTGTGGATCCATGTTGATCGGCTACTTCCATGGCTGGGAGCTATACAAAGAGAAGAACAGTACAGAAAGGGGAAAGTGAAGGATCAACACGGCAGGACCCATGAAACCACAGTCGTCCTGTACACTAAACAAGTAGTCTCGACGTTCTCTTTTCTAGAAAGTGTCGACAATGTTATAGCAAACTTTCCTTAAGTTAAAACATGAGCCAACATTGATCTAGCTTAGTGCATGTTTCTTAACATAGCTAAATCAAATGATCATGAATCAACTACCTAACACTATAGTTTAAATGCATATATATAGTATATAAATGTGCACTAACTTCATCTACCAAATTCATAAAACCACTTACATTAAAAAAATCACTAGAATGATTAATGATATGTCAAGCTTGCATAGTGTTCGAAAATTTACCCATGTCTCCACACAGAAATGAGAACAATTAGATATGTGTTTAAAGAATACAATGCAACGTGATAAAAATGCAAGAAAAATGATAAAAATATAATTAGTAGAACGGATGTGATCAGAAAAAATACAGTTAGTTCGGCATGCATAATCGGCAAGTAAATAGTAAATGGTTATCGTTTATATTTAAGTATCAATAAGAATCAAAGATAACGAAGACAAAACTATATAATAGGAGTCTTATATTTATACATGTTATCATATTTGATTCATCTTTAGACAAAACAAAATTAATATTCTTATTATTAAATTTTGTAAAACCTAGCCCGCGCATCGAGCGGGCCACTTTTCTAGTTTCTATAAAAAAAACATGCCTTGGACTGCTTGAAGAGACCTCATGCCCTGCTTGAGGAGAAAAGAGAAATTTTCCAAAAGGGAACTAGGCAAACGACCATGACCGCACCTTGTCCAGTTGCATTTTTTCCTGGCAGATTTATTGTTGCTAACTACCAAAGGTACTGTCGAAGCAGCAAATTGCTCTACTGTGCATGCCGTACAAGCTCCTGAGCGTTCTGTTCTCTCTTCACATGGATGGTGCATAGCTAGCTGATAAATTGCAATGATTGAGTAGTAGTTGTAAGCAGCTAGCTAGTACTCCATCCGTTCCAAAATAGATGACCCAACTTTGTATTAAAGTTAGTACAAAGTTGAGTCATCTATTTTGAAACGGAGGGAGTACCAAACAGCGACTAGGTTTTCTTCTCTTTGGAGGGAGGCGTCATGCATGGCATGAATGGAGTTGAACTGAAGACATGATGAACATACCTAGCATTGACGTGGCCTTTTGATCTTTCCCACCATGTCACAGAAGCTAGTTAGGTCTGAGAGGCAACCGGGAACTAGGCTGCGGGATGGCAACTATGTCTGGTGTTCTGCTAGTACTAATTTGAAACTTCTGCTAATTCTCTATGGTGGAGGACCATGTATGCTGTAGTGTGTGGGAACTCAATAGACGTGGATGATCACCTCAACGTGGAAGTGGGGCGTGCAGACACTGACGATAATTTGGAGCTTGAGGATACCACAGCCGACAATGACATGCTGGAGGTGGAGCATGTGGCATGGAAAAAACTTGAGGTGGAGGAGGTAGCCACCGACGACAACCTGGACCTGGAGACGATCATCATACGCATACCATGGCAGCAGCGATGGAACCATGCGCTACATCACTTCTAGGCCAAAGCCTCCAAGAAACCACTGTTTACTGCAGTACCCACTTCATCGTCTAGGTGTCGCAGCAGCCCCGAAGGCGTCTGGCAACATTAGCAACCCTGAGTGACCCGCCATGAGATCACTGTCTTTTGTTGTGCAACTCAATTATGCTCCTCCCTTCCAGCTTGTGCGACTTGATAACTTTCTTTGGCCACAATCTCACTAGATTTCTATGTTTACTTGTGAAAACTGTGGCACTGGTACGTAGATTAACAGGACAAGTGACGTAGTAAATCATTGTCACAAACTCCTACGCATGTCTAAGTTTTTACTTAAGTTGACCACTGTTGCCTCTCGGTGATATTGGTTTTCCAGAAGGAATGGAGTTGATCTGTCATTGGGAACAACACCATGAATAGGAAATGAAACCATAAGGGGAGTATAATTCTGAGAATTGTATGATAACTAAAAAATGCTCCATGCAAAATAACAGACTCCCTTAAAATGTTCCGACAATCATGCGGGTTTTCTTATATTTGAGCCAAAAAAAAACCTACAATCATATATTATGGAAAGAAAACAGTTCTGAATAGAGAAAAATTAGTTTGACACCAAAGCCAAATTAGTTAGTCTCAGGATTGCACAGAACAAGCTGTACGGTGAAGATGACATATTCTAACTTGTGCTGGAGTTGTCTTTAACTCTTTGTGCAGCCGCGAGGATCCCACGGATCTATTCTAGAGAAGTACTCCCTACATCTCATAATGTAAGATGTTTTTTGACACTACACCCTCTGTCCCAAAATGTAAAACGTTTTTTGACACTTAAATGTAATAGTTTCAAAAAATGTCTTACATTATGGATGGAGGAAGTACGTGATACTGCTTGACATACATTATTGCTACCGCTCATTCAGGCAATACATGCGCAGAAAGATTGCTCCAAATTTGACGCACACAACAGCTTGACGTACCAACTAGCTGTTGGTCTATCGAGAAAGATAAGTTCGAGGATGTGCAATGTGTTGCTTGCTCACAGCCAGGAGCCTTTAGCCTTTACTGCAATATTTAAGTTCACGATGCCTCACAAGCTTCGACTTACGCATAACGTGTGATAGTGGTGGTTGTACACATAAGTATGGTGTATGCGTTTCATGGAGTGATGTAAGACTGGCGGGCAATCTTCAAATGGACAAGGATATGCACACATCTACGTGGATAGGTGCTTAGATGAGGTGCTAAGCACATTAAAAAGTTTAGCAACTATTGTCCACAATGCATAGGTGCTTTATTTGTTGGTGCTAAGCTCCCCTCATTTAATGCTTTAGCAACTAAACTCTTTCATACGTTGGTGGTTTGGTGGGTTTCTTTCATTCAATTGTTTTTGTCTATGTTCACGTGCTTGGCATTGGTTCTTCCTAGGTCACCCAAGTCACCCCTCTCCTCTTTATTACCTAGCCAAATCAGATTTTTTGCCTACATGGCAGCCTTAGCACCTGTTCATGGTGAAGCATTGTGAAGGGCCTCAACAGCAACCATTATTGACCTTAAAGCACAATATAGTAATTCCCCGTGTTAATGACACATGCATATATATATTTGAGAGAGTGGTAGACCACGTGACTTAGGCTACTACCAATGCATTGGTGTTTACATGAGGTGCTAAGTGCATTAAATATCTTAGCAACTAGTCTCCCAAAAGCATAACTGCTTAGCTATTGTAGCTAAGCTTTCCTCATTGAATTGTTTAACAATTAAACTCCTTGATTCATTCGTTGTTAGTCATTTTGCATAGGTGCATGCGCTTTAGTACTCTTTCCTCATGGTGTCAACATGATGTTCTCTCTCCTCTTTAATTGCTTTGCCACGTCACCTTTTTTGCCTATGTGGCACTCTTAACACCTGTACACGGTGGAGCACTGGGAAGGGCCTTAGGAGTTACTGTTCTCATATTTTCGTATATTTGTCATGATAAACGATTTTCTTGTTGCAAACACTAGGCCACATCAAGATTTTGTATATACCGATTGGACATTTTTCCTCTGTGGGGCAGCGGACCGCTTACCACGAAATATTAGACATATTCTGTAGAAACTTTATAATGAAATGCAAATTGGGATAACAATGGTAACCATGAAATGCAATCAGAATAAGGCCGCAAGTGGTTAAAGCTATGAATATTGATACTTCTAATGTTGGTATCATCCATCTATCTAGCTAGCTAGCTAGCTGGCCAAAATCTTGAAGAAATTTAATTGGGTGCTAAAAGCCTCTAACATGTTTTAACAGCTCTAGTCCTTGCATCTTCCAAATTCCTCCTTCAGCCAATTTAATAAACTCGCCAGCAAATAGATGCACCAACATCGTTGGCAGCTAGCCGTTAGCATAGTTTTTCATTTGCACGTCCATTTTCAATTTTAGTTGGCTCAAGACTCATTTTTCTCATCTTCTATCACTTATTTCGGTACATCACCGGTGGGATTTCATTAGATATGATCTACTTAGGTATTTTACAAGCAGCAGCTAGCGAGGACCTGAGTAATAACTGGTGGTATCAAGGGACAAAACCACAACTTCATCAAGGTGCTATCCTCATCACACTCAGACTTCGATATCTGGTAGAAAAACTGCTGGTTGTTTTTACATGGTTACATGCATTTCATAATCATGCTTTTCTTGTGAAAGTTCAGCTGGCTTAGTTGCTCACAAAGGAAGGCATGCATGTACTATTCTCAATTTCTCCGCCGCTAGTTTAGATGATGAAATGACGACGAACGGAATGGTGGCAACGACTTGGATCTATAAACTGATTCTTTAAATTAATTGTAGGTCTCTCTTACTTCCCATCTTTCACACCGACTGTGGTATTCCCTTTTGCCTCTCATGCCTATGTCCAAATGTATTGTTGCAGCACTTAACTGGAGTTTATGCAATGTGGACACAATAAGAAATGAAAAGTATATATGGGAAAAAAATCAAACGTTCTCTGGTTTTCTCCCTGTTTATCAATATCATAGGAGTTAGCACAAGTTTTGTTCCCGCGTCCATTTTCCAAATGAAAAGTGTTTTTATTGTCTGGTGCCCATTTCTTATCTTTTACTAAATCGCGGTGTGTGCATAAGACTTGAATGGACAAGATGGGTGGCAGAGTAGACGTAGAAATTAAGCACCAACCAGTCGGCAACCCGTGCATTCGCACAGCCTAGTTACTTAATATTACAATTTAACATATAGCGATGTTTTGCCTACATTTGCATTGGGAGGCACCATCTAATAAGTCGGAAAGGATTTGGTAAATGTAGATAGTTGGATTGAAATACAGTAGTTATAAGATGACAACTAAAAATATTATGTGCTGGGGTAACTTGGTATTAATTATGTGCTGGGGAAAATAATAATAAGAATATTCTCAGATATTTTATATGATTGACACTTCGTATGGAATGCTCATAGTTAAAAACCAAGCAATGATACAACTAATAAGTTGGAATTAACAGAAAATACAAAAGTTGATAGGTTTGGAATCTGAAGAAAGGGACAACATTCAAAGAACTTTTGTTGAATAGCATGATCCATATGTATAAAAAATGTATTACATGCACTTGAATTATATGTATAAATTGATTGTAGGTACTATAATGATGGAAATATGCACTAGAGGCAATAATAAAATGGTTATTATTATATTTCCTTAATCATGATAAAGGTTTATTATTCATGCTAGAATTGTATTGACCGAAAACTTAAATATATGTGTGGATACATAAACAAATACCGTGTCCCTAGTGAGCCTCTACTAGACTAGCTTGTTGATCAAAGATAGTTAAGGTTTCCTAACCATAGAGATGAGTTGTCATTTGATAATAGGATCACATCATTAGGAGAATGTTGTAATGGACAAGACCCAACCGTTAGCATAGCATATGATCATTCAGTTTATTGCTATTGCTCTCTTAATGTCAAATACATGTTTCTTCGACCATGAGATCATGCAACTCCCGGACTCCGGAGGAATGCCTTTTGTGCCACCAAACGTCACAACATACTTGGGTGATCATAAAGGTGCTCTACAGGTATCTCCGAAGGTGTCTGTGTGTTGACATGGATCGAGACTGAGATTTGTCACTCCGTATGATGGAGAGGTATCTCTGGGCCCTCTCGGTAATACAACATCACAAGAAGCTTGCAAGCAAAGTGACTAAGGATTTAGTTATGGGATGATGTATTATGGAACGAGTAAAGAGACTTGCCAGTAACGAGATTGAACTACGTTTGGCGATACCGACGATCGAATCTCGGGCAAGTAACATACCGACGGACAAAGGGAACAACATATGTTGTCATAAAGGTTCGACCGATAAAGATCTTCGTGGAATATGTAGCAACCAATATGGGCATCCAGGTCCCGCTATTGGTTATTGACCGGAGAAGTGTCTCGGTCAAGTCTACATCATTCTCGAACCCGTTGGGTCTGCACGGTTAATGTTAGTTGACGATATAGTATTATATGAATTATGTATGTCGGTGACCGAATGTTGCTCGAAGTCCCAGATGAGATGATGGACATGACGAGGAGCTCTGGAATAGTCCGGAGGTAAAGATTGATATATGGGATAATAGTGTTTGGTCTCCGGAAGGGTTCCGGAATTCACCGAAAAGGGTCTCGGTTGCGGCCTGCCCCTGCTACCACCCTCGGCAAGCTGCCCTCACCACCCGGTCCAACCTCGAGCGCTCCTTCGAGCGTGCCCCCTTTGAGTATGCCGCTTTGGGCGTGGCTCCCTCGACGGCCCCTTCTGACGCCTCAGGATCGATCGTGTCTGCCGCCTCTTCAGGCGTCCCAGCTACTGCTGGCAAACAAAGGACACTCCCACCGCCACAGACTAAACATCTGGCTCCTAGGCGAGGGGTTTGACCTCATCTTCACCTATCACCGAGCCCACCCCTCTGCCGGTCGCAGCAGCACCTCCCGGTATGACGAAACGGGCCCGCGCCAATGTGCACCGTCCCAGAAGGTGCTACACTTCGGATGAGTGCGTGTGCGCCGCATCGACGTCGACTCCATCACCCATTGCTTCCTCCGCTCATGTAGCCCTTTTGTAGTCTGCACTGGCTTGCTGTGATGCATGAGGAATTCGATGCTCTGCAGCACAACCGCATGTGGCATCTTGTTCCACAGCCTCCCCTTGCTAGTCATCAGCGGTAAATGGGTCTTCCGCCACAAGACACGTCCTGGCGGATCTCTCGAGCTCTATAAGGCTCGCTGTGGCACCCCGGCTCAAAGCAACCGGTTTACCTTGCATTGCCAACCCAAAGATCATGTCTTCTAGCAATACACAACATCTTGGTCCAGAAAGCAACTGCTTTATTGTTACTAGCGGAAGCATAGTGCGATATTACATCAAGTAGCGAGGCCAAGCGGCACACTCGGTGCGGCTGCACAATATGTACATTATTTAGTGAACATAAAGGGGCCTCGATCACAACAACTACGCGGCAGTGGAACGACGATGAAGCGGGACTCCATAGCACAGGGACACCTATGTGGACACGATCTAGACATGGCAGCACTCCGATCCAGTTAGACTTTCCTGAAATCTGGCATAACACGCCAGGTCAGTATATTGAATGTACTTGCAAGCGCACAACAAACATAAACATAATGACAAACAATATCATGACATTTAATCAAGTTAAATGCAAACGACAACATGCTTCTCATGCCATGCATCCAATCTTGTGCACCGAGTCTCTCAGACTCTCTTACCAACGGATTGCCTCGCAACCCAACGGTGATCATTCATGGATCAGAAATGGAACCATACTCGGTTCAACGGGTTACCTTGTAACCGATCGGTGATTGTTCACGGATCACAAACGGAACCATAACAGTTAGTCTCAAAGACATCATCATGATTCAACCGGTGCAATGCAAATAACTTAAGTGTGCAAGATTACTTTATAAAAGCTGATCCATGGTGTGACTTACTTATGAACTGGGCCCTTATCCATGGGCGCGGCTATCGATAGATTTAGTACACTCTGCAGAGGTAGTGCACTGTACCCACACCATGGAACTCATGGCCTCGCACTCCCATTCGGGTGGACCAACGGCATTCCGATAGAACTCTCCTATTGCCATGACACTCTTTTGGCCACTCCGACTAACTCTCCACTGGGCTAAGTCATGGGTGGCCCCGTGCCTACCAAAGGCAAAACGGCCATCATCGTGGCAAAACAAAATGGTCCCAAATGGGGACAAGGTACCATCTCGACAACAATGGGCACACAAGGTTATGTCTGCTTACCGGGCTAGGGTAACGCATGACCATAACCTTCCCTCGTTGGAGGCACCGACAAGAGGCATGACAACGGACCGACTAACGACCTTCCCATAACAAGGCAAATGTGGTTGCACTAGTCAGCCCGATTAAGTGGCACCATGACCCGATCAACTTTATGTTCAAGTTCAATTAACATCAGGTTTAACTTGAAATAAAATGCTCGAGTCACCATATGCCATGCTCATGCAACCATATGACATGCATCTCAAATCACTTGAAAATAACAGATCAACTAATCAAAAAGTTGTACTTGCACCAATCATCATTAAACTTTGCTGAGTCCTTTTCACTGGTTAATTGTACCCATCATTTTTAGTTTCTTATTTGCCATATAAAACTCATCATGCATAAATGAAAATAATACCGATGCTCATCATACCATTGTCATAACAAGATCACATAGTAATTCTACTTATACTATATCTCACTTAGTTCAAGCACCAACTTCTATAAACTAAGCTTCTTGCTCATGAAAAAATAAGCAGCATAAGTATTATTCATTTAATAACTATATGCAAGAAACACCATATATTCAAGTCAGAAAAATCATGGATATTGCAAAGACACTTGAAAATGTTTGTGTGGCTTGCCTTAGTTCAGAGGAGCTTCACACTCATCCTGGATGCCTTCAAGACAAGCTTCTTCTTCTGAAAATAATTCAAATGACAAAAAGAAAAATATCAAAAACACTTCTGAAAATTACCAGAAAATCTAGACAGCAGAGAAAAATCTCATCTTGGGTGTGCTGCTAGGGTTTCCCAGTAAGAACACAATGCAAAAGAATCAAGTCATTTGGACTTGTGCTTTAGGAGTTACATCTAGTCAATGTTCTGCTCAAAATTTGATTTAAATTTGAAATAAAAGAAAACCAGGGGGTGTGACGTCGAAGGTGTAAACCCGCAGGGGCGCCACCACTTATACCACTTCGGGCGCGGCTGAGGGGCTGACAGTGGGCCCCCGCTGTCAGTTTTGAAGGGAGATAAGGGGAAACAGAGGAGGGCGGTGAGTCATCGGAGCTCCCTCTGGTGAGGAGGCTCGGCTGCCGATTTGAGAGGGAGTAATGGATAGCGGAGGTTCTTGCGCACCTGCACGTACTCGCAGCTTGGCTAACGGTGGTCGGACGAGGTCGGCGTGGTCGTCTCCAGCGGCTGCAGCGAGCGGAGCTCGTTGGAGTTGGCGATTCCAGCGAGGTAGGGCCAGTCCAGCAACTCCAACAGCACCAGCGCACACCAGAGGTTCACTAGAGACATGCCAGAGAAGTCAGTTGAGCTCGAGCAGTTCTGGAGAGGGCGGGGCAGAGGAAGGCGATCGCCGACGAGCTCGTCGCCGGGGACGGTGACTAGAGGCGTGCCCGGACGGGTTGCGGCTACCTACGATGTCGTGGTGGTTGCGTGAGAGCAGTGGTGAGGAGAAATGAGCTCGGGAGGGGTCTATTTATAGGCGAGGCTGAGGCGGGGATCGAGGGCTCGCCGGAGTTCTCTGGAAGGGCGCTCGGCGACGAATGGCATCAGTGAGAGGGGGAGAAGACGCCGTGGCTCACCCGGGAACTGTGGACGATTGGAGCCGAGCACAGGAGCCAGGTACACGATGAGCACAGGGGCACGGGTGCACTGTTAGCTTGGCCGCGCCATGCCCATGCTCGCTGTGGCGAGCTCTGGCGTCGGCGAGCGCCAGGGCGGAGTTAAGGGGGTGGAGAAGAGGATGGTGGCGTGGTTTGGCAAGGTGCGCTGGCCGGGGAAGTGAGCACACTCTCAACAGAGGCGCGGGCGCGTCACAGAGCACGCTGGCTCCATGGCAACACCCCTGGACGAACGCGGTCACCACGTGAACTCTGACCTTAGGCTGAGCTAAGCGCAAATTTCATGTATGGCGTGTAGTCCTTAGTGGTTTTGGTCGTTCTATGTGTTTGGATGGGTCACAGGTGAGCTGTGCGAGTGGGCTTCTTCCTGGCAAGTTTCTGGACTAAAACTTGTGAGGTTAACAGAGATCTAGCAAAAATTAAGGGCTGGACTTTGGGGTTTAGCATTTTCTTAGGAAGGTAATGAAGCTCAGAAATCAGCCCCAAAGGATCAAGGAAAATTATACTTGCTGTGTAAAGTGGCTAATCTGTCGAGAACAGAAATGATTTTCTGTAGCAAAAATATTCTAAAAAGTTATGCAATATCTTTGATCAGGGAGGTGCCCTAGGCTTCAGAGAAGATTTGTGAATTTTCTCAAGATTTTAGGAGCAATAAAAATGAGGGTTGCTTTGGAGCATACTTCTCTGAAGTGATTTTCAGGGAAGAAATGAACATTTTTCTTTTATGTAAAATATTCCTTGGGTTATTTTTGGAGTTTTTCAGAGAAAGAAAGTTGAGCTAGGGGTGGATGGGTCACTTGGGTGAAAATCAAGGGTAGGCCCAAGTGTTCAAGTCCATTTGAATTGATTCAAGACTCCAAATCCAAAGCAAAGCATTACAAACAAAATACACTTCCGTGATGATACGTGTTTGCCACAGTAGGTCGCGATTTTTGTCATGCATGTACATCCATGACGATTTTATGATAGAATCAAGATAGTCATACCTGTGCTGTCGTAGAAGTGTTCCATGACATTACCAAATTTATCATCACAGAAGTGTCCACTTCCATGACGATAAATCGCGCGTCACAGAAGTGCTTTCGTCGAGGGTAACCGACACGTGGCATCCACCGTAACGGAACGTCGTTAAGCTATCGGGTCGGATTTTAGATCCGATAACCCGTTAACAGCCCGGACCAATGGGAAATTTCCACGTGTAAAATTCTGATTGGCCAAAGGGAACACCTATCAGCTTGTCAGTGGGCCAGATGTTGCCCGTCCATTGGAGGAGACATGCCTATGATACGTCGACACGTGGCTGGGCCCAACAGAGGCCCATATAGGTTAAAAAGGCCGGCCCAGTCAAAGGCCCGTAGTACTCAATTAGGTACTAGTGGGCCAGCCCAATAACGGCCTGCTTAATAAAGGCCCATTTACGGCCCGAAGCCAGATCTGGCCCGTTAATTGTTCGCCCAATATTTGGGCCCATTTACGGTCCGAAGCCAGATCTGGCCTGTTAATTGTTCGCCCAATATTTGGGCCCATCTGCGGCCCGAAGCCAGATCTGGCCCATTAATTGTTTGCCGAATATTTGGGCCCAACTACAGCCCAGTGACTTTCGGCCTTTTAGAGGCCTGATGTAGACATGGGCCCATTTCAGCCTGGTGTGACTTTCGGCCTGGGAATGGCCCGTGCTGCCCATGGGCCATATATGGTTCGACGAGACATCGGGCCCACTAATGTCCCGTGCTAAAGGTGGCAACAGTTAAGCCCAACGTAACTTTGGGCCTGTTAAAGGCCTGTCGCGTAATTTGGCCCGTTGATGCCTGTACTAAGCTTTCGGCCTCTTAAAGGCCCATGATATTAGTGAGCCAACTAAGGCCCGAGATATGTTTCGGCCTGGCAACGACCCGTGAGCTAACTGGGCCAAGAAGGCCCGGCCTACATTTCAGCCTGCTGAAGGCCCATCGACGACTAGTGAAAATTAAGGCCCAACATGCATTTTGGCCTGCTAAAGGCCCGTGGTTTCATCTCGGCCGTAACAGGCCAGTACAATATTCAGCCTGTTAATGGCCAAACGCTACCTGGGCCAAACTAAGCACTAGGTCGACAAAAGGCCCAACTAAAGTATAGGCTGGTGTAAGTTTGGGCCTGGCGCAATGTGTGAAGACCCCAATCATTCAGGCCCAAGAAAGACGCAGGCCGGCCCAATTGTGGCCCGCTAAAAACCAGGCCCGTTAGAGTCGAATGTTTCGGCTCGGTCGACTACATCTGATTTTTTTTCAGATAGCGAATGATGGCAGTAACTAGTAGGAATTAAGAACAAACCTACTCTATACAATAAAGAAATTACGGCATAGTAACTAAGGATAAACCTACACTATACAATAAAGGATTTAAGGTATATTACATCCAGTGGGCATCGAAGTTCGCCGCCAGTGATCATAAAACGCAACGAAGAAACATATTACAAAAACTAGGCACCATTGCAGCGTAACAAAATAATACTGAACCGAGACCACTTCCAAGACAGTTCAAGAAAGGTTAGCCTTGCGGGGGAACTGTTGCGCAATCTGCTGAGCAAGGCTGTGAGACCGGCCTAGCATGTCGGTCATAGCTTCCAGGTGTAGCTGTTTAGTGATGAGGTTCTCATTGGTGTTCTACACAATCTTTCTTAGAGATAGGACTTCAAGTCAAAGTTGAGTTGCAGAATGCCTTTCTGCTAGAACTTGGGACTAAAGAACTCGAAGTGATTCAGAAAACGAATTCTGTGGGCTTGTCTGACTGCTAGTCTCAAGTAACTTGAACACTGCATCAAGACAAGACTTTGGGGTTGTCTCACTATCTTCAAGATGTTTTGCCTTCTTTGGTGCAATATATGTTGGGTTTGTCTCACAGCCTTCACCAGACTTGTGCATGCCATCAGGCATATCACCCTGAAACAAAGCAGAGAGATGACAGGTTTTGCACGTGTATAAACAAAGATGATAACTGTGCTATCAATTCCATCCAATTTCAAATTAGAAAATAAAGAGTAAGTTCAAAATATCAATAGCATAATTTGGCATTGTTCATAATGCGGGGAGCTTCACCACACTACTGGATTACCATGTCAACATAACAAGCATAGATGAAGGGCAAAGAAAATCATTGTATCTATTTTGGATAATGTGCATGGCATGTTGTTCATATCATCAGCCACATCAGTAAGATAAAACAGAAGATGACAAGCTGCAAACGTGGGCTGCTTCACCACACACTGGATTATAGATCCACAAAAACAAGCATACATATAGGGAGTATTAAGTAATGTGCATGGAATGAATAAGGAATTTGGTTTTACAAGTAAAACTTAGAACTTACGGTTCTTGCGAACATGCATTTTGGTAGAAACAGCAAACTAAACAGCAGTAAACGATAGGGAGTATGAGCAAATTAAACAACAGTTGAGGATAGAGGCTTTAGAAGGACTGACTTACATTAACAGTTAACACCGGCTTTATAATGCCCTTCTCCATGTCAAGGGAAGGATAACTCAAGAATTTCAGCACAAAATCTTCTTCATAATCATTGCTTGTACTCTACGTTTTGTAGAGAGTAATTATAGATATGATAATACTGGAAGGGATAGAGGATAATGAAGATAAGATGCAGATTGATGCTACATAATCAACTATCAATCCATGGAAGTACAAGCGTTACAGGACAAAATGTACTGACAAGAGCAATGGGCTACACTTCTGCACTGGCATTGTCTACGTATTCTACTTGTTGGTAAGATTAAATATAGATCTGATCTTTTTTAGTAAATGGTGGGCGAGGAGATAAGATGCAGAATGCTACACAATGAACCAATCCCTCTTTCCATAATACAAGAGTGTTTCGAACACTGGTGTTATGTACAAAACGTTCTTATATTATGGGACGGAGGGAGTAGCTGTTAATGTAAGTACAGCGATAGACCACGTTCAGTCCTTACAAGAGGACTATAGAGCTAAACCTCTTCAAAAGCATTGGGTTGATTCTAAATTTATGTAAGATTCCATACGGATCTTATAATGTCCACCAAATGGACGATTACGAGGCTAACATGTGCAGTGATGCTACATAATCAAACAGTTATGAAAGTAAGTATGGTCATACAGGGCAAGAGGTACACACAAGAGCAATGCAGTGTGTAGTATAGTTGTGAGATTCTGTGGTCCCTTGAGAACGACCCTATCCTAAAGGAACTCGAAGGTCCCACCAAGGATAGAAGCGCATATTGGAGACGCTTTTGCAAGGTGGATATCATTACATCGTACCATTACATAATAGTTGGGGATACATACAAGAGGCATACAATGCCACACGAATACAACAACATCATACGCAAGATCATCCAACTACAGATGAAACACAAACAAAAACTCAAACGACATCCACCCTGCTAGCCCAGGCTGCCGACCTGGAACCTATCCCCTAATCGAAGAAGAAGAAGAAGAAGAACTCCAAAACAAGCAAACATCGCTCTCGCGTCATGATCATCGCATAACCTGCACCTGCAACTGTTGTTGTAGTACACTACAAGAAATATGTCAACTAGTGACCTTCTGTCAGTGACCCTGGAAGAATTGGTCATAGATCTATGACCATTTCAGACCAATTGGTCAAAAGCTGTTCGGGGGGCTCCAAACCCTAAACCATTGCGACCATTTTGGTCAGAAAGGTCGTAATTTCCTTACACGAAATGGTCACAAAGCAAACAATGCTAGTCCGCTGCCTTATTTCTAGTTGTTAATGACCAATATAGATGGTCATAGCCTTGTAGATTGTGGTGGGTTGTGATGACTAGGCGCCATCTCATCAGTTTTGCCTATGTGTGATGTCCATGTGGCAGTTTTTGCCCTAGGTTGTGAAGCAACCTATATTTCTGATATTCCAAAAATTCCCAAAAAATTCTCATAAATGTTTTGGATCATATCTTCATCAAATATGTCAAAAACATTCCTTGCCTAGTTCAAAAATAATTAGAAAATATTCATTTTCCTATTCTGTTCGGAGCAGCACTTTGTGAAGGAAGTACCACTTTGGCATGTCCAAATGGTATCCATTTTCTACAGTGCTTTCCTATTCCCAAATAACCATCCTCCACCAAATGCCAGCTCAATCCATTCATTATTTTGAGCCCAGCTTCAACATTTGTATTTATGTCCAGTGTGGTACTTTGTAAAGCAAGTACCACCTAGGTTCCTCCTTGTGAGGTGAAAATTTGTGAAGACGGTCTTCTTAGTAACTGATCATCCTCAGCCAAAACTCACACCCATTGTCCATGTGCATTTCCCGTACCGCAAATCAAACACTTGGCTGCTTATTCATGTTTGAGCATAGTTCGATCTCCTCATGAGAATCTTATGTTATAATTTTCTTCCTAGCACCTACCTGGGGAGTTCCCAACCCACTAGACATGCCTAGGCCTCCCAGAACGCATGGCAATGCCACAGTGACGTGGTGACCACGCGGCGGCATGCGAGCGTATGCCCTCTAGAGTTGGGGCCCTCGGCCACCGTCCAAACCTCGACGTCTCGCCATCAAACCATTTATTTCTGATTAAATATATACTTATTTACCTAGAAATGATTTTTGGAAAAAATAAAGAGCAAACTATGAGGCACCTGCAGTTCAAATTTGACCCGCTTCCAGCTGAATCGACGGGAATTTGTCTTTTTCACCAAAGATGGATCAAAACTTTTGACACCCAACGATTTTGTCAATTGTGCATTATATATGGCCTAGTATTTTATAAAATTGATTAGGCCCAATTTTGCAACAAATATATGGTAGGTTCTTCACAAAAAAACTCATTTTGGGCACTCAAAAAAATGGAAAATAAATTTTTTGGCCAAAGAAAATGAAAAGTTCCTTAGGCAACATCGTTTGTCATTCCAAGATGCACCCTTGTGCACGATATGAGGTCATTTGAACAAACTATGCCATGAATGTGGCCATAAGATTGTTCATTTGGCTTGAAAGCCATGAATCTTCACACATGATAGCTCATTTCTGATAACACATTTTAAAATAATTACCGTATTACGAGTTTATTATTTTTCCTGGAAAATTGTTCACATAAAATGACACAATGCCCGTTTCAAAATGCGGTCAAAACGGCGGGCTTGACCGTTCCTAGCTAGTGGTTGAATCTTGGAAAACTTTTGGTGTTTCTATGATAAAATAGATACTTATGTACCTATAAATGATTTTTAGAAAAATTAAATAGCAAACTATGAGGCAGCTGCAGTTCAAATTTGACCCGTTTCCAACTGAATCGGCAACAATTTGGCTTTTTCACGAGAGGTGGATCAAAACTTTTGACACCCAACCATTTTGTCAACTGTGCATTAAACATGGCCTAGTATTTTATAAAATTGATTTGTTCCATTTTTGCAACAATTATTTGGTAGTTCCTTCACCAAAAAACCTCATTTCGGGCACTCGAAAAATGCCAACCTCGGCTCGGGGTCTGTCTGGAAATGGAAAATAGTTCTCTCTCTCATCTGGTCTTGCCACAGTGACAAGAAAAACAAGTGAATAATTGGAATAGAACGCAATCGTCAACCAAAATCGGGTAGGATGTATTCTATCCTATGGTCTGGTTTACCTTTCTTCTTTCCTTGCAACCTTGGATCGATATTGTTCATTCCTGGGCTATGCTCTTTCAACGGTTGACAGAAGAGGGGGACGGGCAAGGATAGACCTTGTGCCATGGATTTGATGAAGCTTGAAAGGACTCCCCTTGTTCGAAGCCAAAGATAAGAAGCATACGGGTGACAACCCCAATCCTTATATATCAATCCAATTACCGGAGGAACGAAGAACTAAGTTTGCCTGACGCCCAAAAACAACTTGTTTGTTTTGGTGGAGGAGGAAGAAATAGAGAAAGATCGCCGCTGTTTTCTTCTCTAAGTTGCCTGCAGCCCGAAAGAATGGAAGAGGATTTTTCGTATCACTGATTTCGCAATATTGGTCGATCTAAGCACGGGAGCAGAAAAGAAAGGGAAAGAGAAGATCAATTCCGAGGTTATGGATGCTCAGGAACACATGTCGATAAATTGCTATAGAAAGTGGGGCTAGATCGAGAGTTCTGACCTTTTCGTGGGTTGGGTGATCTTCAAACTCTTGTTTTTCTAGAGAAAGAACGCCCTTCTGAGCGATGATCTCCTACAAGCGAGTATAGTAAGGTTGACTTCAATTGAGACAGAAATGTCACTGGTCAGCTCCTTAGCATGACAATTAACACCATTTTCTTATTACCTAAGACATTAGATAAGGGAAGAAGGCAGGCCAAAGCTTATAGATTCGTAGATCGTACTTCTAACGCTTTGTCTGAGTCAGTCCTACGACCCCTTCCGGCTGAGACACGAATCCTAGCCTATCTGAGTCGCAACGTAATTGAGACTTGCCCTCGCTCGCGGGTGATTCCTTATAGCTTGATCCATGTGATGGCTGTTCTTTGCAATGAACCACAACATGTCCGACGAAATGCCTTGGATTCTAGGAGCCTTATAATGAACAGGACTATTTCTCCTTTTGGCCATAGCCATAGAAGAAGCTTCTCCTCCGGAGCGGGGGGACCGCCTGACAATTACAAGGAAACCTTTAAAATCACTGGCATGTGGCGTATATTTCCGAGAGAAAGAGGACTGAAATTCACCTTTACCCCTTCTATCACAGGTCTCACTAGAGATTCCCACAAACAAAAGAGAGATTAGGAAGACCGTTCCCTTGCGAACTTGGATGGCATCACATCAGGCTGATTTGTCCCGGTATCATACCTATTTCAAGATTCTGGCTAAGCCCTTCTTGTTGCCACATATCCAGTTTCTTCTAAGGTTTCTGGAATTTCTCAAGTTCTTTACAGTAATGTCTATGTTGGATTCTCCGGTCGAAATACGGGAAAACTCCATCAAATTCTTTATGGAAACGGAGTTTTGCGAATTCTCCCCGGAACTGGAAGATCATTTCGAGATCTTCGAGCATATTCGAGGGTTCAATGTGACTATTGTCACTTGTATATGCTGCTCACTGTCGTTTTGGTCGTTTTTCTTTTTTTTTGTTGTTACGAAAAAGGGAGGTGGAAAGTCAGTGCCAAATGCATGGCAATCCTTGGTCGAGCTTATTTATGATTTCGTGATCTGATGATCTTGCTATAACATAACAATACTGCATTTCCCCTCTTCCTTGTCTCTACTTAACTTACTTGTTCATTGCTCGACTCGAGGGAGGGGCTCTATATAGCTGTTTTGCCTTCTTTGCCCAGTCACTCCGAAGAACACTTGCCCCCCCCCCCCCGTCTTACCGCGGCTGCTGGCACAGAGTTAACCGAGGCCAGACCTATTCGTTTCACTCAAGAAAGTCATTTGCTTCACCGGTTCGATATGCGATATCAAAATCCTTTCCTTCCACGGATGCGACTAAAAAGAGAGTAGCTTCTCCTGCTCGCCTTGTTGAAACTACTGCTCAAAAGGCAATAAGAAGCATGCACTCCTACTAGACATGGAAGGAGTAAACCTAAAATATGCTTTCTTCCCTTATGTTGAATCGCCGATTCTCTGTGGACGATTTCCTTCTCTCTCGTTCAATGCCCTTTGGTCTCGAGGATCAGCCCAACTTTCTGATTCAAATATGACTCCTTTCCACTTTCAACAAATAGAGAAATCTCCGCTAGGCTAGCAGTGGGTAACCAACGTAGTGACCCATTCGTTCCATGACATCCAATCAGTTCTCCTCGGATTCCAATCCAATCTCCCAATTAGTGAGAAATAGACGGTCGGATGAGATCTCGCGATTACTAGCGATTTCAACTTCATGTTCCCGAGTTGCAGAGAACAATCCGAACTGAGGCAATCTTTCCGGATTCGCTCCGCCTTACAGCCTTGCTTCCCATTGTCATTGCCATTGTAGCACGTGTGTGGCCCAGCCCTGTTCACCTCATGTGAACAAGGAAAACGGGCACTTGAATATCGTATGTAGTAGGAAGAAAGAAAAGCTTTTCTGCCAGGCGATGACAATTGAGAAATGACATTTGCTTTTCTTCCTGGAGAATTCCTGTGTCCGAGCCAGTAAATAAGGAGAAAAAGGCATCCCTTGTCCCTTTCCTTTTTCCATTCAGCCTACTTCTTAGCTTTGTTCCGTCAGTCTAAGGCAAAGCTTAAGTGGTTTGCCTACCTTACCCACTTGATGAAAGGGAACGAACTTCGTTTCCTTGGCGGCTTTATGGATGGATTCAGTCAGAAAAAACTCCTTCCTTTTGAAAAAAGTGACGCTTCCGTCTTGTTCCTCGGAGTGGAGCTAGACTCACTTCCTTTGTTCTAGACATTATACGCTACTCACTGAGGAAGAAGGGAGTAAAGTATCTACACTCATATCGGATCTGGAGATCTGCCCCGGGATGGAAAGGTATCGATCGACCAAGAACTTGTCGAATTTCATTGACCTCGGAGCCCGTGTGAAAGCTCTCGGGAGAAGGGAATCGACAACACAACTGGAGCTGCCCTTTCTTTGGTTTAGTAAGAAGCTTCCTCAAGTATGTCGATTTGTAGTACGGTCAGGTCACTCGAATCCACTGACTTCATGCACGGGGACTCGACCATCAATCCTTTCTTGTGACGAGCTGTGACTGGGTGCTCTGAAAATGAATTTTCCATGCAAAGAAAATGAAAACTTCCTTAGGCAACATTGTTTGGAATTCCAAGATGCACCCTTGTGCACAATATGAGATGATTTGAACAAACTATGCCATGAATGTGGCCATAAGATTGATCATTTGGCTTGAAAGCCATGAATCTTCACGCATGATAGCTCATTTCTGAGAACACTTTTTGAAAACAATTACCGTATTACAAGTTTATTATTTTTCCTGGAAACTTGATCACATATAATGACACAATGCGAAGGTTTTCCAATTTTTTTATTTTTTTTGAATTTTTTATGCCCATTTGAAAATGCGGTCAAAACGGCGGGCTTGACCGTTCCTAGCTAGTGGTTGAATCTTGGAAAACATTTGATGTTTCTCTGATTAAATAGATACTTTTGTACCTAAAAATGATTTTTGGAAAAAATAAAGAGCAAATGATGAGGCAGCTGCAGTTCAAATTTGACCCGCTTCCCGCTGAACCGGCGGAAAATTGTCTTTTTCACGAGAGGTGGACCAAAACTTTTGACACCCAAAAATTTGGTCAATCGTATATTAAATATGGAGTAGTATTTTATAAAATTGATGAAGGCCAATTTTGCAACAAATATTTGGTAGGTTCTTCACAAAAAAACCCATTTTTGCCACTTGAAAAATGATTAAAAATAGCTAGAAAGATCAGAAATGCATACAAATTGGTCCTTATCCATAAAGTATGGTCTAACTTTAGTGAAAATTTGTGTGGTGCCCTTTAGCAAAATATTTTTGATAGCCACTTCACAAAATCCCTCTATTTTTAGTACTTGAAAACTATTTTAAATCACTAATTTTCCGAACCAATCAGAACTCTTCCCACGGATCGATGACATGGCGCCCATCCATCCATACATCCATCTCTCCATCCCACATCCATCCATCCATCTATCTACAGAAAAAAAGAAAAAAATAAAGAAAAAGAGATACCCCCACCCGCAGCCCAAACCCTAGCTTAGTTCCCATCCCCGCATCGCACCCCTCCCACGTCCCCATCTCCTCGCAGCCGCCACGTACGGCGGCCGATGCCGGAAACTTCCGGCGTAATCTGCGGCTCCCAGCACACCACCGTGACCCCTCCCCTCCGCTCCATCCTCCCCTCGGACTAGATCCGGCGCACATGTCCCCATCGACCAGATCGACCGCACCCTCCACCCCAGCCCCGGCTATGCTGCAGATCGAGTATGACAGCCATGGCGTCGCGGCTGGCGGGTTCATCTCCTCCATGGTGGCCTCCTCCGCGTCCTCCGCTGCAGCAGCCAGAGAGCGGCGGGTCCATCTCGTCCATGGTGGCCTCCTCCGCGTCCTCCGCGGTGGCCCCGGCCACGGACTACACATGCCGGGGCGAGGCCTTCGGGGCAGACATGGTCCCTTCTACACGCCTCCCTCCACCACTCGCTCTGCCTTCCCTCGATACAAATCCTCTCCTTCATTCCCTCTCTGATTCCCTCGTTTTTCTCTTGGTAGGATTCGATCTGGAGCAGCGGCCGCCCTCCACGAACGACGGCATCACCATGGAGATGGAGCCGCTGCAACATCACCAACTCACCCGATGCATGTAGTGCAGGCAGAAGAGGACGACGCCCAGCTACGGAATTTGAGCGGCATCTGCTCAAGGTCCCCTGGTCTAATCAGTTTTTTTCCATGTGCCATTTCTTTTTGTGTTTGTTTCTGACCAGCGGACTTATGGATGAATTACTGGAGATCTTCATGTGCCAAGTGTTGTTGATTTACTTGTTTGATTTCAGTTCACTGGCCATGTCACCTGTAGGTTTGTCCTTGTTCCCAAATGAGACGCTTGTGTTGTAGATTTACTGGCACTGAGTTAATAAGTCTGTATACAGATGAGGCTAAAATGATAGTAATTTTGATCTAATAAAGCATACTTTTGAGTAGTTGAAGGAGGTGACTTGTCTTTTTCAGTACTCCTTCCTTCCCGATAACTATCTGCTGTCACGCTCTTTTGTTCAGTCAACTGTTTAGTTTAGATGCGACTTCCGTTCCAAGTTATCTGTCGGAAATATGTCTTCACTGGTGTCTGGGGAGATTAAGTGTCTAACTGTCAGCGCTAGCTGCTTGGACGACTGTTAATCCAGTTCTCCGTGCTTTTGTACCTGTCTTGACATTGATATCCTTGATCGTTTTTGTTGTATGTCGTACTAGTAGTCAGTCGCCGCAGTAGTCTTGGTTGACGCTGCTTCATATGCTGCTGCTGGTGAGAGGGATTGAGGGGGGGGGAGAGATGCTTCATACACTGTTGATGTGTATGCACCCTGTTCCGTGCAATGCGCGAGGCAATTCACGGATTGAGATCATTTTTGTGTGCTTGGAGAGATTTGGATTTTTTTGCTCTGTTCGTCTAGAGATGGAGCATGTGTAGATAGAGTTCATTAGTTTTTGGTGTATTCGTCTTCATTTGGCAAAGTTCAGAAATGCAAACAACAGCAGTTCATTAGTTACACTAAGCATTTGTTGTATTTAGACCAAAATTTGCTAATAGACACCCCCTTCACAGATCTGCTATTTTTTGGTGTGCACATATCTGTATGTCTTAATAGTTTTCAGCAGTTGTGTTCTTGGTGTATAGTTAGTTGCAATCTTCTGCCCTGGAATCATCAGGAAATGCCTTTGCTGGAGCTCACCTATGGCCTTGTTTGTCCAGCAGGTTAGTGAGCATCATCAGGACTTTTGATGTTGAGTTGTTTGGACCAGGGGTTGATGAGTTTCTTTGAATGGACATGTGAACGACAATATGGACAAGAGATTAGTTGTGGTTTGATGAGGTTTTGTTTTGGTTGGTGCATCTTATGAACATGGTGTACTGATAATAAGCTACTAGCTATGTTATTTTGGTTGGTGCATCTTATGAACTTGTGGTGTAATGATATTGTTGGACTTAAGTTAATGAAATCTTGGAGAATTGTATTATTATTATCATTTTATTCTCCTGTATTGGTTGAATGGCAAACTGTGGAATGAATTTTTTTGAGCTACTGTTGGTTATTGGCTGGACCAAAAATACTAAATTGTATGAGTGGGTTGGCTCGTCTCAAGGCCCAATGTAGTTTTTTAATAGAAAAAATATTCAATATATTTTTTTGGGTAGAGGGAAGGGCTTGCCCAATTAATGGTAGATTGAATAAATGGACTGCACATTGCTTGAGCCCAAGAACTAACATTAATAGGCTGTGGCCCAAAAGTAAATGTAAAAATGGGCTAAATTATTGGGCTCAGCCCATTAAAACAACTGATTTGGGTTGATCCTACATGGCATCCATGTCATCATTTTGTTGGAAATATGCCCTAGAGGCAATAATAAAAGTATTATTATATTTCCTTGTTCATGATAATTGTCTTTTATTCATGCTATAACTGTATTATCCGGAAATTGTAATACACGTGTGAATACATAGACCACAATATGTCCCTAGTGAGCCTCTAGTTGACTAGCTCGTTGTGATCAACAGATAGTCATGGTTTCCTGGCTATGGACATTGGATGTCGTTGATAACGGGATCACATCATTAGGAGAATGATGTGATGGACAAGACCCAATCCTAAGCATAGCACAAAGATCGTGTAGTTCGTTTGCTAGAGCTTTTCTAATGTCAAGTATCTCTTCCTTAGACCATGAGATCGTGTAACTCCCAGATACCGTAGGAGTGCTTTGGGTGTATCAAACGTCACAACGTAACTGGGTGACTATAAAGGTGCACTACAGGTATCTCTGAAAGTGTCTGTTGGGTTGACACGGATCGAGACTGGGATTTGTCACTCCGTGTAAACGGAGAGGTATCTCTGGGCCCACTCGGTAGGACATCATCATAATGTGCACAATGTGACCAAGGGGTTTATCACGGGATGATGTGTTACGGAACGAGTAAAGAGACTTGCCGGTAACGAGATTGAACAAGGTATCGGTATACCGACGATCGAATCTCGGGCAAGTAAAATACCGCTAGACAAAGGGAATTGTATACGGGATCGATTGAGTCCTTGACATCGTGGTTCATCCGATGAGATCATCGTGGAACATGTGGGAGCCAACATGGGTATCCAGATCCCGCTGTTGGTTATTGACCGGAGAACGTCTCGGTCATGTCTACATGTCTCCCGAACCCGTAGGGTCTACACACTTAAGGTTCGATGACGCTAGGGTTATAAAGGAAGTTTGTATGTGGTTACCGAATGTTGTTCGGAGTCCCGAATGAGATCACGGACGTCACGAGGAGTTCCGGAATGGTCCGGAGGTAAAGATTGATATATTGGACGAAGGGTTTTGGAGTCCGGAAGTGTTCCCGAGGTACCGGGTGATGACCAGCATGACCGAAAGGTGTTTCGGGAGCCCCGGCAAGTGTTGGGGGGCTTCATGGGCCAAGGGAAGGGGGCAAACCAGCCCACTAAGGGGCTGTGCTCCCCCTCACCTATTCCCACGTGACCAGGGGGTTTGGGGCGCCCCATCTAGGGTTCCCACCTCCTGGCTTGGGGGCCAAGTCACCCAAGGGGGAGATCCCATCTGCCCTGGCCGCCGCCCCCCCCTAGGGGAATCCCTAGGGCGCCTCCCCTCCCCTTTGCCCCTATATATAGTGGAGGTTTTGGGGCTGCATAACACACGAGAACTTCTCCTCTTGGCACAGCCCTACCTCTCTCCCTTCTCCTCATATCTCGCGGTGCTTGGCAAAGCCCTGCTAGACTACCACGCTCCTCCATCACCACCACGCCATTGTGCTGCTTCTGGATGGAGTCTTCCTCAACCTCTCCCTCTCTCCTTGCTGGATCAAGGCGTGGGAGATGTCACCGGGCTGTACGTGTGTTGAACGCGGAGGTGCCGTCCGTTCGGCACTAGGATCTCCGGTGATTTGGATCACGACGAGTACGACTCCTTCAACCCCGTTCTCTTGAACGCTTCCGCTTAGCGATCTACAAGGGTATGTAGATGCACTCTCCTTCCCCTCGTTGCTGGTTTCTCCATAGATAGATCTTGGTGACACGTAGGAAAATTTTGAATTTCTGCTACGTTCCCCAACAGTGGCATCATGAGCTAGGTCTATTGCGTAGATTCTTTGCACGAGTAGAACACAAAGTAGTTGTGGGCGTTGATTTTGTTCAATATGCTTACCGTTACTAGTCCAATCTTGTTTCGACGGTATTGTGGGATGAAGCGGCCCGGACCGACCTTACACGTACTCTTACGTGAGACAGGTTCCACCGATTGACATGCACTTGGTGCATAAGGTGGCTAGCGGGTGCCAGTCTCTCCCACTTTAGTCAGAACGGATTCGAGGAAAAGGGTACTTATGAAGGGTAAATAGCAATTGGCATATCACGTTGTGGTTTTGCGTAGGTAAGAAACGTTCTTGCTAGAAACCCATAGCAGCCACGTAAAACATGCAAACAACAATAAGAGGACGTCTAACTTGTTTTTGCAGGGTATGCTATGTGATGTGATATGGCCAAGAAGAATGTGATGAATGATATGTGATGTATGAGATTGATCATGTTCTTGTAATAGGAATCACGACTTGCATGTCGATGAGTATGACAACAGGCAGGAGCCATAGGAGTTGTCTTAATTCATTGTATGGCCTGCATGTCATTGAACAATGCCATGTAATTACTTTACTTTATTGCTAACCGGTAGCCATAGTAGTAGAAGTAATAGTTGGCGAGACAACTTCATGAAGACACGATGATGGAGATCATGATGATGGAGATCATGGTGTCATGCCGGTGACGATGATGATCATGGAGCCCCGAAGATGGAGATCAAAAGGAGCAAAATGATATTGGCCATATCATGTCACTATTTGATTGCATGTGATGTTTATCATGTTTATGCATCTTGTTTACTTAGAACGACGGTAGTAAATAAGATGATCCCTTACAAAAATTTCAAGAAGTGTTCTCCCCTAACTGTGCACCATTGCTAAAGTTCGTCGCTTCTAAGCACCACGTGATGATCGGGTGTGATGGATTCTTACGTTCACATACAACGGGTGTAAGACAGATTTACACACGCGAAACATTTAGGGTCAACTTGACGAGCCTAGCATGTACAGACATGGCCTCGGAACACAGAGACCGAAAGGTCGAGCATGAGTCGTATAGTAGATACGATCAACACGAAGTTGTTCACCGATGATGACTAGTCCGTCTCACGTGATGATCGGACACGGCCTAGTTGACTCGGATCATGTAATCACTTAGATGACCAGAGGAATGTCTATCTGAGTGGGAGTTCATAAGATGAACTTAATTATCCTGAGCATAGTCAAAAGATCTTTGCAAATTATGTCGTAAGCTCGCGCTTTAGTTCCACTGTTTAGATATGTTCCTAGAGAAAATATAGTTGAAAGTTGACAGTAGCGATTATGCGGACAGTAGAAAGCTTATGTCCTTAATGCACCGCTCAGTGTGCTGAACCCCAAACGTCGTTTGTGGATGTTGCGAACATCGAACATACACGTTTTGATAACTACATGATAGTTCAGTTAAACGGTTTAGAGTTGAGGCACCAAAGATGTTTTCGAAACGTCACGGAACATATGAGATGTTTTCGAGGGCTGAAATTGGGATTTCAGGCTCGTGCCCACGTCAAGAGGTATAAGACCTCCGACAATTTTCTTAGCCTGCAAACTAAGGGAGAAAAGCTCAATCGTTGAGCTTGTGCTCAGATTGTCTGAGTGCAACAATAACTTGAATCAGGTGGGAGTTGATCTTCCAGATGAGGTAGTGATATTTCTCCAAAGTCATTGCCACCAAGCTGCTAGAGCTTCGTGATGAACTATAACATATCAGGGATAGATATGATGATCCTTGAGGTATTCACGATGTTCTACACCGCGAAAGTAGAAATCAAGAAGGAGCATCAATTGTTGATGGTTGGTGAAACCACTAGTTTCAAGAAGGGCAGGGGAAAGAAGGGATACTTCATGAAACGGCAAATCAGCTGCTGCTCCAGTGAAGAAACCCAAGGTTGAACCCAAACCCGAGACTAAGTGCTTCTGTGATAAGGGGAATAGTCACTAGAGCGGAATTACCTTAGATACTTGGTAGATGAGAAGGCTGGCAAGGTCGATAGAAGTATATTGGATATACATTATGTTAATGTGTACTTTACTAGTACTCCTAGTAGCACCAGGGTATTAGATACCGGTTCGGTTGCTAAGTGTTAGTAACTCGAAATAAAAGAGAGCTACGGAATAAACGGAGACTAGCTAAAGGTGAGCTGACGATATGTGTTGGAAGTATTTCCAAGTTTGATGTGATCAAACATCGCATGCTCCCTCTACCATCAAGATTAGTATTAAACCTAAATGATTGTCATTTGGTGTTTGCATTGAGCATAGACATGATTGGATTATGTCTATCACAATACGGTTATTCATTTAAGGAAAATAATGGTTACTCTGTTTATTTGAATAATACCTTCAATGGTCTTGCACCTGAAATGAATGGTTTATTGAATCTCGATCGTAGTGATACACATTTTCATGCCAAAAGATATAAGATAGTAATGATAGTACCACTTACTTGTGGCGCTGCCATGTAAGTCATATTGGTATAAAACGCATGAAGAAGCTCCATGTTGATGGATCTTTGGACTCACTCGTTTTTGAAAAGTTTGAGACATGCGAACCATGTCTATTGGTGTATACGCATGAAGAAACTCCATGCAGATGGATCTTTTGGACTCACTTGATTTTGAATCACTTGAGATATGCAAATCATACCACATGGGCAAGATGACTAAAAAGCCTCGTTTTCAGTAAGATGGAACGAGATAGCAACTTGTTGGAAGTAACACATTTTTTATGTGTGCAGTCCAATGAGTGCTGAGGCATGCAGTGAATATCGTTATGTTCTTACTTCACAGATGATTCGAGTAGATGTTGAGTATATTTACTTGATGAAACACAAGTCTGAATTATTGAATGGTTCAAGTAATTTCAGAGTGAAGTTGAAGATCGTCGTGACAAGAGGATAAAATGTCTATGATATGATCATAGAGATGAGTATCTGAGTTACGAGCTTTGGAACGCAATTAAGACATTGTGGAAATTGTTTCACAATTAATACCGCCTGGAACACCGTAGTGTGAGGGTGTGTCCGAATATCATAGTTGCACCCTATTGGATATGGTGCGTACCATGATGTCTCTTATCAAATTACCACTATCCTTCATGGGTATCCATTAGAGACAACCACATTCACTTTAATAGGGCACCACGTAATTCCGTTAAGATGACACCGTATGAACTATGGTTTAGAGAAACCTAAGCTGTCATTTCTTAAAGATTTGGGGCTGCGACTCTTATGTGAAAAAGTTTCAGGTTGATAAGCTCGAACCCAAAGCGGATAAAATGCATCTTCATAGGACACCCAAAACAGTTGGGTATACCTCCTAATTCAGATCCGAAAGCAATAGGGATTGTTTCTTGAATCGGGTCCTTTCTTGAGGAAAAGTTTGTCTCAGAAAGTTGAGTGGGAGGATGGTGGAGACTTGATATGGTTATTGAACCTTCACTACAACTAGTATGTAGCAGGGCACAGGAAGTTGTTCATGTGGCACCTACACCAATTGAAGTAGAAGCTTATGATAGTGATCTTGAAACTTCGGATCAAGTCACTACCGTACCTCGTAGGGTGACAAGGATGCATACTACTTTAGAGTGGTACAGTAATCTTGTTTTGAAGGTCATGTTGCTAGACAACAATGAACCTACGAGCTATGGAGAAGCAATGGTGGGCCCAAATTCCGACAAATGGTTAGAAGCCATGAAATCCGAGATAGGATCCATGTATCAGAACAAAGCATGAACTTTGGTGGACTTGCCCGATGATCGGCAAGCCATTGAGATAAATGGATCTTTAAGAAGAAGACGGACGTGTACGGTGATGTCACCGTCCATGAAGCTCGACTTGTGGCGAAGAGTTCTTCACAAGTTCAAGGAGTTGACTACGATGAGATTTTCTCATCCGTAGCGATGCTTAAAGTCCGTCGGAATCATGTTAGCATTAGCTGCATTTATGAAATCTGGCAGATGGATGTCAAAACGGTTTTCCTTACCAGTCTTCGTAAGGAAAGTTTGTATGTGATACAATCCGAAAGTTTTTGTTGATCCTAAGGATGCTAAAAGGTATACTGGCTCCAGCGATCCTTCTAAGGACTGGAGTAAGCATCTCGGAGTTGGAATGTACGTTTTTGATGAGATGATCAAAGATTTTGGATTTATACAAAGTTTATGAGAAACTTGTATTTCCAAAGAAGTGAGTGGGAGGACTATAGAATTTCTGGAAAGCATATAGGGTTATTTGAAAAGTGTTTTTCAATGGAAAACCTGGATTAGGCTACTTGAACAATAAGCATCAAGATCTATAAGATAGATCAAAATGCTTAATAGTACTTTCAAATGAGCACGTACCTTGACATGATCTTGAAGGTGTTCAAGATGGATCAGTCAAAGAAGGAGTTCTTGCCTGAGATGTAAGGTATGAAGTTAAGACTTAAAAGCTCGACCACGGCAGAATAGAGAGAAAGGACGAAGGTCGTCCCATATACTTCAGACGTAGGCTCTATAGTATGATATGCTGTGTACCGCACCGGAAGTGTGCCTTGCCATGAGTCAGTCAAGGGGTACAAGAATGATCCAGGAATGGATCATTGGACAACGGTCAAAATTGTCCTTGGAGTAAATAAGGACATGTTTCTCGATTATGGAGGTGATAAAGAGTTCGGCGTAAAGGGTTACGTCGATGCAAGCTTTGACACCTATCCGAGTGACTCTGAGTAGCAAACCGGATACGTATAGTGGAGCAACCATTTGGAATAGATCCAAGTGGAGAGTGGTAGCAGCATTTACAATACAACCTGGAGATTTTTGAAGTACATACGGATCTGATTGTTGCAGACCCGTTGACTAAAACCTCTCTCACAAGCAAAACATGATCAAACCCCAGAACTCATTGAGTCTTAATCACATGATGATGTGAACTAGTTTAGTGACACTAGTAAACTCTTTGGATGTTGGTCACATGGTGATGTGACCTGTGAGTGTTAATTACATGGCGATGTGATCTAGATTATTGACTCTAGTGCAAGTGGGAGACTGTTGGAAATATGCCCTAGAGGCAATAATAAAAGTATTATTATATTTCCTTGTTCATGATAATTGTCTTTTATTCATGCTATAACTGTATTATCCGGAAATCGTAATACATGTGTGAATACATAGACCACAATATGTCCCTAGTGAGCCTCTAGTTGACTAGCTCGTTGTGATCAACAGATAGTCATGGTTTCCTGGCTATGGACATTGGATGTCATTGATAACGGGATCACATCATTAGGAGAATGATGTGATGGACAAGACCCAATCCTAAGCATAGCACAAAGATCGTGTAGTTCGTTTGCTAGAGCTTTTCTAATGTCAAGTATCTCTTCCTTAGACCATGAGATCGTGTAACTCCCGGATACCGTAGGAGTGCTTTGGGTGTATCAAACGTCACAACGTAACTGGGTGACTATAAAGGTGCACTACAGGTATCTTCGAAAGTGTCTGTTGGTTTGACACGGATCGAGACTGGGATTTGTCACTCCGTGTAAACGGGGAGGTATCTCTGGGCCCACTCAGTAGGACATCATCATAATGTGCACAATGTGACCAAGGGGTTTTCTGGATGGAGTCTTCCTCAACCTCTCCCTCTCTCCTTGCTGGATCAAGGCGTGGGAGACGTCACCGGGCTGTACGTGTGTTGAATGCGGAGGTGCCGTCCGTTCGGCACTAGGATCTCCGGTGATTTGGATCACGACGAGTACGACTCCTTCAACCCCGTTTTCTTGAATGCTTCCGCTTAGCGATCTACAAGGGTATGTAGATGCACTCTCCTTCCCCTCGTTGCTGGTTTCTCCATAGATAGATCTTGGTGACACGTAGGAAAATTTTGAATTTCTGCTACGTTCCCCAACACATTTTTGCCACGTCAGTGCCACGTTGGCCCATGTGGCCTAGGCTCATTAGTAATGACCAAAATTTTGGTCAAAGATTTAGCGACCAAAATTTTGGTCAAGGGCGGCCATGACAAAAATTCCAAAAAAGGTCACGTTCGTTCGTTCTTGATGGCTCACTGTTGACCTTCCAAATTTGTCAAAAAAGGTCAATAAACGAAAGCAACGACGAAATAACGACCAAAATGGGGAGTCATAATTGACCGTATTTCTTGTAGTGGTAAACTGTGAGCCACGAGGACTGAGCAATCCCATTACCATGGGTATGAAGACTAGCAAAGCATAATGGGCAAAGGAATGGATAAGTGGTGAGGTTACAACAGCGTCTAAGCATATATGGTGGCTAACATACGCAAATAAGAGCGAGAAGAGAAGCAAACAGAACGGTCGAGAAGCTAGAAGTGATCAAGAAGAGATCCTGAAACTACTTACGTTCATACATAACCCAAAACCGCGTTCACTTCCCGGACTCCGCCGAAAAGAGACCATCACGGCTACACACGCGGTTGATGCGTTTTAATTCGAATGTGGTGTCAAGTTCATTATAAGCTTGCAGGGGTGTCCAAACTTAGCCCATTATAAGCTCTCACGACCAACGAAGGATATTCCTTCTCCCGGGAAGACCCGATTAGCCTCAGAATCGCGGTTACAAGACATTTCGATAATGGTAAAACAAGACCAGCAAAGCCGCCCGAATGTGCCGACAAATCCTGATAGGAGCTGCACATATCTCGTTCTCAGGGCACACTGGATTGTCCAAACTTCTGGTAGGCCAGCCCAGAGTTGCCCCTGGTGGCCACCGGCGGCTGACAGGTTGGACCAACACTCACGACGAGCACTGGCCCGGGCAGGCGGGGGGGGGGGGGGGGGGGGTAAAATAAGGTGACCCTCGGGCTCCAGAAACCCAAGGGAAAAAGGCTTAGGTGAGGCAAATGTAAAACCAAGGTTGGGCCTTGCTGGAGGAGTTTTATTCAAAGCAAGCTGTCGAGGGGTTCCCATACACCCGGCCGCGTAAGGAACACAAAATCAAGGAACATAACACCAGTATGACGGAAGCTAGGGCGGCAAGAGTGGAACAAAACACCGGGCATAAGGCCGAGCCTTCCACCCTTTACCAAGTATATAGATGCATTAATTAAATAAGAGATATTGTGATATCCCAACATAATCCTTTCCATCATGGAGCAATCTTCAACTTCACCTGCAACTAAGAATGCTATAAGAGGGGTTGAGCAAACCGGTAACATAGCCAAGCAATGGTTTGCTAGGAAGGGTGAAAAGGTTAGAGGCTGACATGGCAATTTGGGAGGCTTGATCAACAAGAGATAGGTAGCACGGCATGGCGATGGAACGAAGCAACTAGCATAGCAATGATACTAGTGAGATCCAGGGTAGCGGTCATCTTGCCTGAAATCCCGCTAGGAAGAAGAACGAGTCCATGAAGAAGATGAAGCCACGAAGATGAACCAAGCGTAGACGAACGAATCCTCACGACCGCAACGAGACAAGAACTAAGGAGAAGGGGCACAACTGGAAAGAAGCAAACAACAAGGTAAACACACAACACATAGACATGACATGATGCTCAACCTAGTATGATGTATGACAAGGCTATATGATGCTACTCATGGCAAGAGATGATGCAAACAAGAGCAACACATCAAAGCAAGTTTAAATGAGGCCAGTAACAACATATGATAAAACCGAAAAGACCCCATATGTAAATTTAGAAGTTAGTCCAGATCAGAACAAAGATTAAGTTGAAGTTGTTAAAGAGCAAGTTAAGATGCACCAAGATGATCTACACAAAATTCTAGTCAAGTTACATATAAAGTTGGTTTAATTTGGAGCTACGGCCTAGAAGATATGAGCAAAACAAGTTAAACATGGCATTGATGCAAAATGCATTCAAACATCAAACAAACACTCTCAAAACATGGATGCAACATGATAAGATGTAACTACATGCAAATTTAAGCAAGCTTCATATAAAGCATGCTCAAAACGGAGCAACGGTGCCACACATTCACTCCAAACAAGATACAACAACAATCTGCCCAAAACAGCAAGTAGGCACTTTGCAATCATCAAAAGAATATGCTACAGAAACATATGAGCACAAACTTGACATGCACTTCATGTACAGATAACGTACTTCAAATATCATTAAAGGTTCAGGTTCATAGGCATCAATATTAAACCTATATGATCAAGGCAAAATGCAACTTAATAACAGTGCAGCATACGCATGAGCAGAGTTAATATGATGGCAACTTGAGAGCAAGAAAGAGACAAGCTACATCAAGTAAACACAGCAACCAAGGGCATGGCATCAAAGTACACATAACAAATAGCAAATAACATCATGGCATCATAAACATATGGCTCATGTATTAGTGGGAACCAACATGACAAAATTGAATAGTGAAACAGCTTCAGCAAGTGTAAAACAGGAACATTATGATAGCATGTTCGCAAGCATGAAACAAAGGCATATGATCTCCAAAATTATCAAGCATGGTATGTGACGGAACAACAGACCCTGGAGTCTGGATTGAAGATTACATCCTGCACATACATATGGCTAGAGGAGACGACCTCCACGCCATAAAATACCTGAAAGTGCTAGTTATCGACTAGAGGGGGGTGAATAGGCGATTTTTATGAAAGTCTTCAAAACGTGGAAGTTTTGAAGACAAACAATAGAAATGGCCTAATTGATATGCAGCGGAAGATAAACTACAACAAGCAAACCATAGTCAAGTATGCAATAATGTGAAAGTACAAAGACTAATAGCAGCTTAGTAGTAAGGATCAGGATGGAAGATAGTATGAAGCCAACCAACGATAGTAGTCAAGCAATGAAGTCAAACAGGTATGACAAACAGGCAATGACTTCGCGAAGACAAACTCTAAGTAAAGGGAGGGAGAGGATAGAACCAGTCACTTGTTGAAGACATAGGATTTGTTAGACCAGTTCCAGTTGTTGTGACAACTGTACGTCTGGTTAGGAAGGCTGAGATTCAACTCAGAAGACCGCGTCTTCACCTTATTCCCCTTGAGCTACGGACACATAGTTCTCGCCCAATCACTCTGGTAAGTCTTCAAGGTAGACTTCTGAACCTTCACAGACTTCGTTCACCGGCTATCCACAATGACTCTTGGATGCTCAGAACGCGACGCCTAACCGGCTGGAGGATTCACAGTCCTCAAGTGTAATAAGTCTTCAGGTCACGCAGACAGAAAGACTTCAGTGATGCCTAACACTCTTTGGCTCTGGGTGTTTGGGCTTTGTCCTCGCAAGGATTTCTCTCTCTAAAAGGCTTCGAGGTGGGTTGCTCTCAAACGACAAAAGCCGTGCACTAACTCTGAGCAGCCACCAATTTATGGTGTAGGGGGTGGGCTATTTATAGCCACTAGGCAACCTGACCTGATATGTCCGAAATGACCCTGGGTCACTAAGGAACTAACACGTGTTCCAACGGTCGGATTTCAAACACACACGGCAACTTTACTTGGGCTACAAGCAAAGCTGACTCATCCAGCTCTGGATAAGATTTGCTCTCATTGTCTTCGCTCGAAGACATAGGATTTGGGTTGAGCATCACTTCAGTCATTCTGACTTTGTTCACTTGGACCCCACTTAACAGTACGGTGGTTCCTATGACTCAACAAAGAAGAAAAAGGAAACAGCGAAACGACACAGTCTTCGCGCTCCATAGTCTTCACTCAATGTCTTCGCATGTCATAGTCTTCAATATGAATATCTTCACATACCACCATTGTCGTCAATGTCTTCATACATTTTTAGGGGTCATCTCCGGTAGGTAAACCGAATCAATGAGGGACACCACCTGCGTTATCCCGCAATTCTCACAAACGCATTAGTCCCTCAACCAAATTTGTCGTCAATACTCCAAAACCAACTAGGGGTGGCACTAGATGCACTTACCATCTCCCCCTTTTTGGTGATTGATGACAAACTGGTTGAAGTTTTCAACGGGGATAAAGTATGTGAAATTGTAAATGATAGGGTATTGTCTTCATAAGTGGCAAAGGCTCCCCCTGAAGATGTGCATATAAGTAATTTGCTTCTGGAATGCAAATGCACATGGCAGGTTGTACTTGTGGAGATCCTCTTCAACTTATGAAGATAATTCATCATGCATGAAATGATATAACTAAGAGAATGACATGCATAATGAAAAATGGACGTCTGCAGAATGATCTAAGTGCGGAAGTTATCATCGCACATGCGGAATTTATCATCGCATCACAAAAAAGCAAATAAGTAGCAGACGGCCATCTAGTTTAAGTGTTACAACTCAAAGAACCAAATGTATCAAAATCAAGAGTTGTAAACACTAGGCAAAATATAAAGCAACCGCCCATATGAACCCGCTTGAAAACTATCAAACTCATATGCTTCTCCCCCTTTTGTCAGTAAGGACCAAAAAGGTTTGAAGACATAGAGCATCTACTCGTTACCATGAGGAGTAGGGGAAGCAGCAGGGTTGTCGTTGTTGTTTGGCGGCGCAGACGAACTTGGTGCAGTGTTGATGTGTGCAGAAGTAGGGGGCGGTGAAGTAGCATCATCTTCATCATCGATCACTTTGGCATTCACAGTTGCCGCGGAGGAAGAATAGTTAGAGTCTTCAAGGGATGGAGTTCGACGTAGGACAACATTCCATGGAGGAGTAGAGTCAAACTTGAATCTTTCAGTGAAGCCATCGTCTTGAAGATCTGCTTCAGCACTAAGCAGTGTCAAACTCTTCCATGATCGCCGACAGGTCTCGTGAGTGATAAAAGCATTCTTGGTGGCAAGATTTCGAATGCGATTGATGTCCACCAAGAGGCTTTGCATCTGTCGCTTGAGCCAGAAGTGATGCTTGTCTTTTTTCTGATGCAGTGCCACAAGAAGTTCTCGGTCATTTAGAACGCGAGAGCGCTTCTTAGGCCTTTGGGCAATTATGCTCTCAGTAGCTTTAGTTTGCGCACGGTGAGGCAGACGAGTGTTCCCAGCCATTGGATAGACACGAGTTACTGCTTGGACTCCTTCCATGGGTTGAGTGAAGCTTTGGTGATCAGCATTTTGAAGACAAAGAGGCTTCTTGGCAGGCTCAGGGTATATGGCTTCAACTGACATATCAACCTCTGGTAGAAAGATCAGATGATTGCGAGCAGAGGGCTGATAGTTGATAGTAGAGTGTAGCTTGATGAGGCGCATGACCCATGGAGCATAGAATTTCAGGCCAAAAAGGTCAGATCTAGACGCAGCCAGTTGCCGAATGAAGAATTCTTGTGTATTGAAGCTGATGCCATTGAGGATGTAAAAGACCAATGTCTTCATGGCTACTTCAAGTTTTGCAGCTGATGAATGCCCTTTGATAGGCCATAGAGTTCGCCTGATGATGTGATATATTGTGCGAGGCAGATACTCGAGGTCATCAACGAAGAACTCCTTTGGGTATTTAGCGTCAGGTGGCAGAGGCTTCATCATGCTCAACATCTGGCTCATGTTGGGCTCTGGCTTATGGAAGATGCTCTCCAGAGCATTGCGGTGGAGTTGACAATCAGGTTCGAACAGCTCTCCGGGAGTGGGTAGGCTTGTAAGCTCAATGACGTCAAGAGCTTTGGCTTCATGATGAACATTTCCTGTCATCCACTCGAGAACCCATGTCTTTGTATCCCTGTAGTAGCCGCAAATGTGGAGGGTAGCATAGAATTGAAGCAAAAGTTCCTCATTCCAATGTTCTTTGTTTGTCACAAAGCTGAGCAGACCTGCATCACGAAAGCAGTCAAGTGCTTCTTCTAAGCATGGCAGTCCAGCAATGGCTTTAGTGTCGAGGCGCATATGAGGGAAAAATGCGCCCTTGATCATACAGAACGCAAGAGTAATAGCTTCGCTGCTGATAGCTCCAGAAACGATCAGATGATATTCTTGGCCTTGAGTAGGGGTTCTTTGCTCTGTCAAAGAAGGTATTGTGGCTTTTGAAGCCATTTGCATTGAAGGACCCTGGAGAGGTGGCAGTACCTGGGAACCTTGGCAGTCTTGGCTTTGGTTTCTGGACCAGAGGCCTATGCTCAACATGATAATCAAACTGAGGACCAGAGGCATTAGGCGGAGGGACCAGAACGGGCCATTTGACAGTGATCAGCTGACCATGGCTGTATGCTTGCTCAATTGTATGGGGCCTTGGTGGCGGAACAGGAGCAGTGGCAACAACAGAGGCGTCAGGCTGCACAACAGATGCTTCAGAAGCAGTTGCATCATTGGCTTCTGGCACATTGGTTGGTGCAAGCTCCACATTTGCTTTAGCCATGACTACGTCATTGGCTTCATTTGTGTTGGTGGTGGCAGCCTCAAGATTTTCAACCTCCACTTGATGAGCTGGAGGGTCGGCCACTGACACGTTCACTTCTGGAACAACTTCTTCAGTAATGGGGGGAGTAGGGACACGATCTTCTTCTTGTTTGTCATCGGCTGATGCAGCCGGATTGTCTTCATCAGCTTTGGCTTCAGACACGAAGACATTCACAGTCGGAGTGGCTTCTGGAAACACTTGACGTGCAACAGATTGGTGGTCCACTTCTCCTTCTGGAACGCTCGAAAGAGGGACTTGAGGCCTTGGTCCTTTGCGAAGCCTGCGTAATGCTTGCGACGCCTTTGGAGATGGAGTTGGTTGGGCCTCAAAGTCATCTTCTTCTTCTTGCACAGGTGGTGTAACTTGTTGTTGTTGGGGAGTACTCAGGGAGTCTTGTTGTTGTGGGTGATCAGCCCATGATGCATCCTGAGCAATTGGCGTCAGAGGACGACCAATGCTGATGAGTTTGTTGTTCGTGAGAACAGGCGATGATACGAAGTTGTGTTCGATCTGAGGAAGAACTTCATCATATTCAACATTGTCATTGTGACCAATGTCTTCAGCAGCGGTGGGATCAACTGCAGAAATGTCTTCAGAGCCTCTGTGGAAGCAGGCTCATGAACTGTCATCTGTCGTTCTTGGTGTTCAGATGCAGGGCGAACCATTGAGATAGGTTCAACAACTAAGGGCTCTGTGGGAGCAGCCCGATTCTTCTTGGTTTTGCGCTTCTTCTTGGAGGGAGCAACATCAGAGGCTTCAGGATTTTTCCTTTTTCTGGCTTCAGCCTCGGCAGTCCTCGTCTTCTTCAGTTCTGAAGCGGTTGACCTGACCTTTGGCTTCGAGCCAGTCATGCTGCTTGGGAAGACTATGCGAGGTTCTTCCTGCCTTGAAGGTGCAGATTGGTCAGTTGATAGCTTCTTATTCTTTGCAACCATTCTGGGGTCAATGCCAGGACAACCAAGAGCCTTGCGCTTCTCAGCCTCATTGTAGGCTAGCACACACTTGTCAGCCAGACTCTTCATGCGCTCACGAGAGCCTTTAGCTTCTTCGCGCTTCTTGAGAAAGGCTTCTTTGAGCTCGTGCAGCATGATCTTGAAGTTTTTGACATCTTGTACGCCGAGCTTTGCCACATGCTTCTTGAACTGAGCTTTCTCATAGTCGATCTTGTGCTTCAGTTCAACGATGCGCTGAGCAAGAGCTAGCTCAGAAGCAATGGCGCCATTGAAGGAGACGCTGAGGCCAATGGGAAGTTGCAGATCTTCAAAGCTGAGATTTGGGGTGTCAAACCACTCATCAATGAAGTTATGGATGATTGCCACATCAAAGAGAGGCAAATCATTGAAGATCTCTGCTTCTTCCTTGCTCTTGATCAGTTGCTCAAGAGCATCATCTGCAAGATCTTCATCGCTGGACAGATCAATGTGCTCTTCTCGCAGAATGGCAGCAGGAGTCAATGTCTGATCAGTATTCTTGACGATTTTCTTTTTCTTCTCTATCTTCTTGGAGATACGTGATAGATCTTCAGACTGCACACTATCTTCAGGAGGTGCAGTGGCCAGTGGTTTCACACGTGAAGCTTTTGGAGGAGCAGCTGATCTTGAAGCCTTAGCCTTCTTTGGCTTCTTCGGCTTTGGAGTAGGAGATGGGGCTTCATCAGTGTTAGCATCATCATCAGAATTATCCACTTTGGCACCTAGGACCGAGATGTGAGTGATCAGGCCATCAAGGTTGTAAAAAGGACCGATGACATTGGGTTCTGCATCACGTGAGCCGTCATCACGGGGAGCAGAGGGACCAGGGTTGAAGTCTAATCCCAATGACTTCTTGTTTTCCTTGGCCGATGCCTTTGCATGCTGGAAGTTGCGCTTGAAGAGATTATCGTCACGACACCAGAGCAATGATGATGGGTCGGCATTTTCAGGCTATGGTCCATGGACCATACAAGGATAGAAACCCTGTGCAATAGCTTCAGCTCTGTTCTTGGGTGGAAGGCCTCGATAGAGAATATCACCGCAAGGACTTTTGATAGCATTCTTTTCAGCGTATTCCTGGGTCACGAACTTGTATTTGAACCATTGTTTAGCCCAATATCGTCGAATCCATTGGATTCGTGTCTTGCACTGATTATAATCCTCTTCAGGATCTGTCTTGTAAAGCTCTGCGAGGTCATCAGGCAAATCTTTTGATGTTCCCCCACGACGCTGTCTGCCATCCTTCCTTACTGATTTCTCTGCAGCCATGAACTTCAACCTGAATGGCTTCAACACGTTCAAAGGCTTCAAAGGCTTTCGCTTGCTGGACAAACAGGAACTGGCTTTGGGAGAGTTAATATGATGTTGTAAGAATTCTGCAAACGAATGCAGACTATGAGAACCAAGGGATTCTCCCACGGACATGTACCTGTGACAGCATTAGAGATGCGAGGGAAGGGGAAGAGGTCATATGCATTCTCAGAAGATTTTGAAGATAAATTAGTTTGAAGACATTGACCTCATGATGCGAAGACATTCACTTATATGTTGAGAGTTGGTTCCAGATTTGTACGAATCCGTGAATAAGTACAAGTGAGGAATCTAACTAGATATGAAGCTTAAGTGAATATACTAGGCAGTATGAGATGCAGACAGAATAGATCTAACATTGTATAGGCAGAAACCAATTTTGGTAAATAGGATGAATCTTTGAGGATCAAAACATGGTAAAAATAGAGTTGTATTTACCACACGAAGAACTGCTAGATGGGATGAGTAGGAGACCGAGCATTTCAATCCACCGTGCCCTAACTTGGCGACGGAGGACACCTACGGCGGCGGCGGAGAGGACGATGTCCGCGGGCAGCGTGAGGACAGCGTCGGAGAAGTCGCGGCAGCTAAGCGCTTCGTCGCCGGCGTCGTCGAGAGCTAGCGGTGGCGCTAGGGTTTTGACGAGGTGGAGAGGTGGAAGAAGGTTTTCTTTACTGCAGGGGATATGTATTTATAAGGAAGTGTGCGGCACAGCGCAATTACGCAGGTGCACCTGGCGGTTCACATCTGAGGGGCACGTGGCAAGCATGCAACATACTCAGAGTTGTCCCACGTTCCCACGCCCGCCAGGTTTGTCGGATGGTCGTTTCGGCTTCTCCGGACTTCAAACAATAAGGATGAATCATTTAAAACAGACTTAATGTTTGTCTCTGTGTCTTCTGCTGACAAGGACGCATAGAAGACATTCGACAATTTCACTAGAATGCATATGATTTGGACAGATAGAGTTTGAGATAGAAAGCATAGAGAGAATAGGGTCCGATCACATTCACTTAGTTCAGAAGATTCAACTAGGAAGACATAGCTATAAGTGAATGCTGTAGAGGACAGAACACTAGTATATATATCAGAAAGCAATCAAATCAACATAGTGAAGAAAATCATGAAGATAAGTTGAAATTGAAGACAAACCAAATGCGAAGACATTGCAAAAGTAACGCCATGAGTGAAACACTTCAAACTGAGAAATTTGGTGGTGGCGTTACCCACCGTATAGGAAGTATTAGACCCAGACACGACGCACAATTATCGTGGTGCTCCGAAGTCAAATTCCACGTTAATGTATTCACACTTAGAATGTAAGTCTTCATTGATTTAAGATATACTTTACTTCGTGTGTTGCACATCTAAGTCATCAACATGCATAAGTGTTAGGATGTGTGCCTGATCACAGGACATTTGAGGATTCCGAGATATTTAGCTCACACCGTAACTTGCAAAACCCTTTCTCATCCAAGGGCTTTGTGAAGATATCTGCCAGTTGCTCTTCAGTGTTGACGTGAATGATGTCAATATCTTTCTTCATGACATGATCTCTGAGAAAGTGATGACGAATTTCAATGTGCTTTGTCTTCGAGTGCTGGACTAGATTGTTGGCAGTCTTGATGGCACTTTCGTTGTCGCATAAGAGAGGTACTTGTTTCAGATTGATGCCATAGTCCTTGAGAGTTTGCTTCATCCATAGAAGCTGAGCGCAGCAAGATCCAGCAGCAATCTATTCAGATTCAGCAGTTGAGAGTGATACACAGTTCTGCTTCTTTGAAGACCAACAGACAAGTGATCGTCCTAGAAAGTGACATGTGCCTGGTGTAGACTTGCGATCCACCTTGTCACCAGCATAATCAGCATCCAAGAATCCAACCAAATCAAATTTCGAGCCCTTTGGATACCATAATCCGAGTGTTGGGGTGTAAGCCAAATATTGAAGAATTCGCTTCATAGCTAAGTGATGCGATTCCTTTGGTGCCGCTTGGAATCGAGCACACATGCAAACACTAAGCATAATATCTGGCCTAGATGCACATAGGTAAAGTAAGGAACCAATCATGGATCGGTATACCTTTTGATCAAATTCTTTACCATTGTCGTCGGGACCCAGATGGTGTTTGGCTGGCATTGGCATCGTGTAACCTTTGCAATCTTCCATTCCAAACTTCTTCAGACAATCTCTGAGGTATTTTTCTTGAGATATGAAGATGCCATTCCTTTGCTGACGAATTTGAAGACCGAGGAAGAACTTCAACTCACCCATCATGGACATCTGATATTCCTCTTGCATCATGTATCCAAACTCATCACTATACTTCTGGTTGGTGCAGCCAAAGATAATGTCATCCACATATATTTGGCACACAAACAGTTCACCATCATATGTCTTCGTGAAGAGTGTGGGATCGAGGGATCCAGGTTTGAAGCCTTTGCTCTTCAGGAAGTCTTTGATCGTATCATACCAAGCGCGAGGAGCTTGTTTGAGGCCATACAATGCTTTGTTTAGCTTGTACACCATATCAGGATGTTTTGGATCTTCAAAGCCAGGTGGTTGAGCGATGTATACTTCTTCGTCAATCTTGCCGTTGAGAAATGCATTCTTCACATCCATTTGATATAGCAAGATGTTGTGGTGGTTAGCATAGGGTAGTAGTATGCGAATAGCTTCAAGCCTAGCCACAGGAGCAAATGTTTCATCAAAGTCAATTCCTTCAACTTGAGTATATCCTTGAGCCACAAGACGTGCTTTGTTTCTGACGACTTGACCATGCTCATCTTGCTTGTTTTGATATATCCATTTTGTGCCAATAATGTTATGCTTGCGAGGGTCAGGACGCTTGGCAAGTTCCCAAACATTGTTCAGCTTGAACTGTTGAAGTTCTTCTTGCATAGCTTGTATCCATTCAGGTTCCATAAAGGCTTCAGCAACTTTCTTGGGTTCTGATGTTGACACAAAAGAAAAGTGCCCACAGAAATTTGCTAACTGTGTTGCTCTTGAGCGAGTAAGTGGACCAGGTGCATTGATGCTATCAATTATCTTCTCAATTTGTACTTCATTTGCAACTCGAGGATGAACTGGACGAAGACCTTGCTCTTGCTGATCATTGTCATCATTGGGAGGATTGTCTTCAATCTGAGCATTGTCTTCAGGTTGGTTAGGTGTAGAAATGATAAGTTCCTCTTCAGGTTGTGCTTCAGAAGGCATGATTTCACAAGTTCCCATTAGCTTGATAGATTCGCTGGGCGGAGCTTCGTCTAGTGTACTTGGCAGGAGCTCTCTTTGTGAACCATTTGTTTCATCAAATCGCACGTCCACAGTTTCGACGATTTTGTCGAGATAGAGGTTGAAGACTCTGTAAGAGTGCGAGTCCTTTCCGTAACCAAGCATGAAGCCCTCGTGAGCTTTAGGTGCAAATTTTGACTTGTGATGGGGATCCTTGATGCAGCACCTAGCTCCAAATACTCTGAAGTAGCTGACATTTGGCTTCTTGCCAGTAAGGAGCTCATAGGATGTTTTGTTCAAAAGCTTATGGATGTAAACACGGTTGATGACGAAACATGCTGTATCAATAGCTTCAGGCCAGAACTTTCTTGGTGTCTTGTACTCGTCGAGCATTGTTCGAGCCATCTCAATGAGGGTTCTGTTCTTGCGCTCTACGATGCCATTTTGCTGAGGTGTGTATGGAGCAGAGAACTCATGAGTGATTCCCATTGTATCTAGATAAAGATCAAGTCCGGTGTTCTTGAACTCAGTGCTGTTGTCACTTCTGATATGCTTGATCTTGACGCCATAATTGTTCATGGCTCGATTGGCGAAGCGTTTGAAGACATCTTGCACTTCAGTCTTGTAGAGAATTATGTGCACCGATGTATATCTTGAGTAGTCATCAACAATGACGAAGCCATAGAGACAAGCAGTTGTTGTGAGGGTAGATTAGTGAGTAGGGCCAAATAAGTCCATGTGTAACAGCTCGAAGGGTTGAGATATCGTCATGATTGTCTTCGAGGGATGCTTGGCCCTAGTCATCTTTCTAGCTTCGCAGGCACCACACAAATGATCCTTCTTGAACTTGACACCCTTGATGCCTATGACATGCTTCTTCTTGGCGAGTGTGTGCAAGTTCCTCATGCCAGCATGCCCCAGCCTCCGATGCCAGAGCCAGCATTCTGAAGCTTTTGCAAGAAGACATACGGCAAGCTGTGGACCTACTGAGAAATCTACCATGTATAGTTCATCTTTCCGATACCCTTCAAAGACTAGAGACTTGTCAGATTCCATTAGTACAAGGCAACGATACTTTCCGAATAGCACAGTTCAAGTTACAAAGCATCGAGACAGACATTAAGTTGAAACCAACGGATTCAACAAGCATCACTTTATCCATGTGTTGATCCTTTGAGATTGCAACTCTACCTAGACCCAATACCTTGCTTTTACCATTGTCAGAAAATGTGATATGACTCTTGTCTGATGGACGTAAGGTTGAGTCCATGCGAAGACTTCGATCACCAGTTATATGATTAGTGCATCCGTTGTCCATAATCCATTCTGAAGCATGAGGTGTCATACCCTACAGTACAGTTAGGAGGATAGGCTTCACAAAGAGTGTTGTGAAGCATAAGCATTTGACGCACACGAGGATAATCACAGCTTAGATCAAGGTTAGGACTCATAGTATGACTGGTAAGCGATTCAGATGTGAAATACATAGTAAGATCATTTTATCATGCGTCCCTTAATGTTTTTTTAGGTCCCCGGCAATAGCATCGGACGCCTTTGATTACAAGCTAGAGACCTTTCCCTGCAAAAGAAAGTTAATTCTTCTTCACCACCCACATCTTCAGGGGTGGCTTAGAAGCAATGAGTCTAAGTGCAGCATCTGAGAACTTCGGCTTTGGAGCCCTAGCAAATAGCCTTGCAGGAGATGAATGATACTCATATGAATAAGCAGAAAAGTTCTTAGTTCTATGAACATAGCGGTTTGAAGACACACGCTCATATTCATAAGTCTGAGTATGGTTTCCCTGCAAAACATTGGCGTTAGGGTGACTCAGGTGAGTCCTGTATCTGTATGAAGCCTTTGGGCCATATGAAGCCATAGGTCTGGGGTTTGTCTTCTTCCTTGGTGGTGTCATGATGACATTCACAGGAAGATTCTCAATACAGCTTTTGGGAACCCAGATCTTCTTCATAGGTGGTCCATTCCTGCAATTAGTACCAATATACCGGGCAAACACTTCACCATTCTGATTCTTGAATAGCTTATAGTTTGCATCAAGGGTTTCATTAATGATAATAGGATTAGCACAGGTAAAGTCAGATAAGGTGGATGGATCCACTGAAGGTCCCTTTGCAGCAACCCATGTGGTTTTGGGATACTGCTCAGGCTTCCAGTAGGAACCATCAACATTCATTTTTCTCTCGAACCCAACACCCTCTTTCCTAGGGTTTTGGTTTAGAATCTGCTTTTTGAGGACATCGCAAAGTGTCTGATGTCCTTTCAAACTTTTATACATCCTTATTTCAAGCAATGTCTTCAACCTAGCATTTTCATCAGCAATAGTAGTGGTATCCTCCGCAGAGGGGTTAGTAACCACATCAATAGTTGAAGACAATGCAACAGTAGCTGTAGTGGAACATTCAGCAACAGAGGTAGCGTTATCACACTCAACGCATTTTAGACATGGTGGTTCAAATCCATCCTGAGCGGGACTGATCTGTTGAGCGCGAAGTGACTCATTCTCTTTTTGAAGATCTTCATGAGCCGCTCTCAATTTCTCAAGCTCTTGCTTCCTTTGAAGATAATCATAGGAGAGCTTTTCATAAGTGGTTGAGAGCATTTCATGACGACTTTCAAGTTCTTGGTACTTAGCATGAAGAGTTTTTATGTCTTCAACTAAGGACTGTGAACGTGTCATTTCCGCGTCCAACAGGTCATCGCTTTTGTCTAACTGTTTTTGAGTATGTTCCATAGCTTTTTGTTGTTCAGTTGCATTTTTAGCAAGTGTTTTGTAGCTGGGTTTGGATTCACAATCAGAGTCATCTTCACACTATGTTTGAAAGTAAGCATCACGTGATTTTACCTTGGCACCACGTGCCATGAAGCAGTAGGAGGGAGCAGGGTCGTCCTTGTCATCAGCTTCAGCGTTGGTGTGGAAGTCATTGCCTTCAGTGTTGAAGATGGACTTGGCAACATAGGTTGTGGCTAGAGCTAGACTTGCAACGCCAGGGTCGGACTCCTCTTCAGACTCCACCACCGCCTCCTCAGAAGCAGACTCCTCCTCTGAATCCATCTCCTTGCCAACAAAAGCACGAGCCTTGCCAGATGAGCTCTTCTTATGAGATGAAGACTTTGAAGAGGACTTGGAAGAAGACTTTGTAGATTTCTTCTTGTTCTTGTCATCAGAATCATATTCCTTGCTCTTCTTCTTCTTCTTCTCATTGTCCCACTGTGGACACTCAGAGATATAGTGTCCAGGTTTCTTGCACTTGTGACATGTTCTCTTCTTGTAGTCATGAGTGGAAGCTTCATCATTTCTTGAGCTAGATCGTGAAGACTTTCTGAAGCCCTTCTTCTTAGTGGACTTCTGGAACTTCTTCACAAGCATAGCAAGTTCCTTTCCAATGTCTTCAGGATCATCAGAACTGTAGTCAGATTCTTCTTCAGATGAGGAAACAACTTTTTCCTTTAAAGCGCGAGTTTGGCCATAGTTGGGACCATAGATATCTCTTTTCTCAGAAAGCTGGAACTCATGTGTGTTGAGCCTCTCAAGTATATCAGACGGATCGAGTGTCTTGAAGTCAGGGCGTTCTTGTATCATGAGGGCAAGGGTGTCAAAGGAGCTGTCAAGTGATCTCAGTAGTGTCTTGACGATTTCATGCTTGGTAATCTCAGTGGCACCGAGAGCATGAATCTCATTTGTGATGTCAGTGAGGCGATCAAACGTGAGCTGGACATTTTCATTGTCGTTTCTCTTGAAGCGGTTGAAGAGGTTGCGAAGAACACTGATCCTTTGATCTCTCTGGGTTGAGACGCCTTCGTTGACCTTGGATAGCCAGTCCCAGACTAGCTTCGACGTTTCCAGAGCACTCACACGGCCATACTATCCTTTGGTCAGATGACCACAGATGATGTTCTTGGCAGTAGAGTCCAGTTGAATGAACTTCTTGACATCAGCAGGGGTGACACCTTCACCAGTTTTGGGAATGCCGTTCTTGACGACATACCAGAGGTCGACATCAATGGCTTCAAGATGCATGCACATCTTATTCTTCCAGTAGGGATATTCAGTTCCATCGAACACGGGGAAAGCAGCGGAGACTTTGATTATCCCTGCACTTGACATAGCTAAAACTCCAGGTGGTTAAACCGAATCACACAGAACAAGGGAGTACCTTGCTCTGATAGCAATTGAAAGTGCTAGTTATCGACTAGAGGGGGGGTGAATAGGCGATTTTTATGAAAGTCTTCAAAACGTGGAAGTTTTGAAGACAAACAATAGAAATGACCTAATTGATATGCAGCGGAAGATAAACTACAACAAGCAAACCGTAGTCAAGTATGCAATAATGTGAACGTACAAAGACTAATAGCAGCTTAGTAGTAAGGATCAGGATGGAAGATAGTATGAAGCCAACCAACGATAGTAGTCAAGCAATGAAGTCAAACAGGTATGACAAATAGGCAATGACTTCACGAAGACAAACTCTAAGTAAAGGGAGGGAGAGGATAGAACCAGTCACTTGTTGAAGACACATGATTTGTTAGACCAGTTCCAGTTGCTGTGACAACTGTACGTCTGGTTAGGGAGGCTGAGATTCAACTCAGAAGACCGCGTCTTCACCTCATTACCCTTGAGCTAAGGACACACAGTCCTCGCCCAATCACTCTGGTCAGTTTTCAAAGTAGACTTCCGAACCTTCACACACTTCGTTCACCGGCAATCCACAATGACTCTTGGATGCTCAGAATGCGATGCCTAACCGGCTGGAGGATTCACAGTCCTCAAGTGTAATAAGTCTTCAGGTCACGCAGACAGAAAGACTTCAGTGATTCCTAACACTCTTTGGCTCTGGGTGTTTGGGCTTTGTCCTCGCAAGGATTTCTCTCTCTCAAAGGCTTCGAGGTGGTTTGCTCTCAAATGACAAAAGCCGTGCACTAACTCTGAGCAGCCACCAATTTATGGTGTAGGGGTGGGATATTTATAGCCACTAGGCAACCCGATCTGATATGTCCGAAATGACCCTGGGTCACTAAGGAACTGACACGTGTTCCAACGGTCAGATTTCAAGCACACACGACAACTTTACTTGGGCTACAAGCAAAGCTGACTCATCCAGCTTTGGATAAGATTTGCTCTCATTGTCTTCGCTCAAAGACATAGGATTTGGGTTGAGCATCACTTCAGTCATTCTGACTTTGTTCACTTGGACCCCACTTAACAGTACGGTGGTTCCTATGACTCAACAAAGAAGAAAAAGGAAACAGCGAAATGACACAGTCTTCGCGCTCCATAGTCTTCACTCAATGTCTTCTCATGTCATAGTCTTCAATATGAATATCTTCACATACTACCATTGTCGTCAATGTCTTCATACATTTTTAGGGGTCATCTCTGGTAGGTAAACCGAATCAATGAGGGACACCACCTGCGTTATCCTGCAATTCTCACAAACGCATTAGTCCCTCAACCAAATTTGTCGTCAATACTCCAAAATCAACTAGGGGTGGCACTAGATGCACTTACAGTATGTGAACAGAGTACTCATATCATACTTCAAAACATGTAATTGGAGCATCTCCAAAAAAAGCATGGATCACTAAATAACAAGCTCACAACAAGGCATCATGAAGTAAACAGGAATCTGGAACATTATATAAGCATGTTCATGGCAATGAGAACATATGCTACAGGACATATATAGGGCATCACAAGGCATGGCATGATCGATCATATCATAGACAACAAAACATCTCAACTAAGCATCTCCAGATTATGCATTGATTAAATGGTAGCATCAAGCAAAGATAACATCATGATATAGCAGTTCCAGCATTGACAGAAAGTTAACAGCAAGTAGCCCACTTAACAAGCTTGATGCACTCACTACAAGGCATATAAAAATACATGGATTTCACCCTGTAAAGATGGAATAAATATTCTCCTAAAACATGTAGACATCATGCTTATAAGATGCACACACAAAATGCAACAAAAACGACAAATCAACAAGTTACAGCAGTTTCAGCAGTTAACAGCAACATGCATTTTTGCTACATGGGTTAAGATATCAAGATGCACCCTAACATGAATTAAAAGCACACCAACATGTATAGCATGAATAGAAGAATATGTGCGTATCAAGATCATCATCATAGCATCAACAGGGACAAAGATGTGGCACTCAAAAGACAGCTAAATGATGTTAACAATCAGCAGATTACAACAGTTTATATCACATAGCACTATTGCAACGATGATTAAGGCACAAAAATGGACTCAAACAAGCATGTCATAATGTAATGAACTGAAAAGCATCTCACAATGAACATTGTGATATATCATGCTTGCAAAACGGAGCAACGAGCGTCAAGTTATGGCAGGTCAAACATATGCACATGATGTTCAAAACTGAGGGACTTGGTGGAATTTTACACCGTGAAAAAAAACTAGAAGGTCGGGGTTGGCTCCTTCTCTCGTACAGAACCACTCTCGCGGAAGTCAACGGCGATGGTGGGGCGACGTGGGCCGTGAATGGGTAGATCGGGCGCGGGGCAACCCATTCCCGGCAATGGGGCGGCTTGGGGCGGCGCGAGCGCGTAGATCGGGGCGGCCATCCATGGCGGCCTGCAGAGCTCGGGACAGAGAGAGATCGTGAGGGAGAGGGAGAAGCACCGGATGGAAGGAGGGAGGAGAGGCAGGGGCGGCACGACCTGGACGTGGTGCTCGCCGGCGGTGGAGGCAACTCCGGCGAGCGGTGCGGCGCCGGCGGGGCACGGCGACGGGAGACGCAGGAGCGCTCAGGCGCAGGCGGCGGGGCGAAGAGTGCTCGGGGACGGGCGGTTACGGGCGGCTCGGGCGGTTCCGGGCCCTGCGCGGCCTGGCGCGGGCTCCAGACGGGCTTCACGGGCCGGCGGTAGTGGGAGGCGCGAGGAGGACAGGTGGTGGCTTGGGATTGGTCCAGGCGCAGTGGCGGACGCGTCCGGTGGCGGCGCGGACATGTCCGGCGGCGGGAGGAGGAAGAAGCTAGCATACCGGGTGGCGGCGGAAAGATAGCTAAAGATCTTGCCATCATGACTCCAAGTATATAAAAAGAACAGTAATCAAATTATGGTTTAAAATATATGAATCATATAGAAAACACTAAGAAGATTTTCCATGGGGGTCGGATGAAGAGTGACAGAGACATGCATGCATGTTGCGTCTCTGGACAAAATAGGTGATGGGACATAAATTTGTTGTACACAAAGCGAATACATTGAATACTGCACGCATGTGAGTCCAGAATGCTCGGATCTTGACACAAATTTATGGCGGATGCTTGCCCGGTAGATACAGCTTCAGCTAGAAAATACTTTGGTCCAATCCTAGCCTAAGCCTCTCTCATCTCTGACAGCCTACCACCCGCAATCTCTCACCACAGCAGTAGCACACAGCAGGCCGCCTCCAACCAAGGCGCACACACAACATCAGCAATAGCACCACACATTCGGCCTCCCGCCTCCACGCCCCGCTCGTTCCTGATATATATAGAAAGAGAGGTGGAGACAGAAATCATGGCTAGCTGAGGGGAGGAGGCAATCGGTGAACTGTGGAGCCATGCCATTCCGTGTTCTCCTTTTCCTTTCATGGTCAGGTAACGAAGAAGAGCAACTAAAAGAAAGGGCCCGATCCAGCTAGTAGTCATGGTTTTGTCCCAACTTCTATTGTACATTCGAAGAAAAAACTAAGGGCAAGCTGCTGGTGAACAAATTGAAGCCTACCAACCCATGGAGAACCAAGAGTAATTAATCAAAGTGAACTAGTCAATGCTACTCAGCCACTTTCTCTATAACTCTCCCCCTAGATCTACGTTGGATTGGTGCCTCTCCTTGGAGATGTCATTTGTGGTATTGCGGCGTGAGTCCTCTGGTTGTGGTATGTCAGTCGTTGTTTCTGTCCTCTAGCTCTGGGTTGCTAATATAGATGGATGGTCCTCATTTACCTGTTGCACATTTATACTTTCACGATTTCTTCTCCTCTTTTCCGCATCCTATCTACAACATACTAGCAAAGAAGTTTGCGTGCAAAACTATGTTCCTTTTATTTGGGTTAATGTTGGGCCAAGTTTATAGGGAAATGTATGGTGATGTGATAGTCCTCCCCCCCTAGCCACGTAGTTGCATGTTGCACGCTTGAGTGGGTGGTGCATGCCATCCATCACCGATTTATCGATCCGGCTAAGTTGGGGAGAGATGACAAGTCTTAAATGCACATAGCTATATTTGCAAGGAAGGACTAATTCATTGTGACATACGTATGAGTAGTTGGAGTTGTGCTAGTGGCTTTTGTAGTTTATGTCGACTAGTTAGGACTCCTTACATGTGCAAGATTGTTTGATGAAGAAGTGTGATGTATTTTGGTGTAGTACAATTCATGAGGGGTCGAATGTATTACGTTGTTAGTTATGAGCTAATGTAATAAGTTTATCAAGAAATATTAAATGCATCACGTATGAACTTCAAGTTTCACTATTCTGAGCTTGCACATTTGCACAAATTAATGGAGGAAAGAATAGGTCAATTTGTCAGCATTGGCATCAGCCATTATCGACGCAATGAACATTTACTATCTGTTATCAGCACTGGCTCTATCACTTGTTCTGGCACCAATGCTCAGTTGCCCGGGGTTGGGTCCGGGGTTGAGCCGGCACCTTCACCATCGGTGCCTATGACTTCGCTGAGGTTTGGGTCCTTTGAGCCAGCCTTTGCCCCTCCCAGACTTTGGAGCGACAGGGTGGATTCTGATGATGTGTTCGAGCGTACGCTCCCTTTGTTGGAGTTCGAGGGAGCTGGTGGGTCTTTGCCTGGACCTATGGAGACGGCTTCGTCGCCGAGGACTTTGGTTGGAGCTGGGGACGTTGAGCCCTTGGTTGCTTCACCTCCTCCTGTCTCACCTGTGGTCGAGGTTCCGGAGATGATCTCTACGCCCGAGTTGGGGCTTGGGGGAGGGGAGTCGGGGCAGGTGGCCTCGACAACTCCCATCTCTCTACCGTCACCGGTGATCCAGGTCTTGGAGGCGTCAGCGGGTGTTGCGACAGCTGGCCCGAGGCAGGTGGCCTCGGCTATTTCGTCACCAGTGGCGGCGACGGTGCTCGCGACCTCTGTGGCGCTGGGGGGGGGGGAGGGTTCAGGGCAGGTGGCCCTGACTCCTCCTTCTTCTGCGGCGGTCAGGAGGACCGTCTCGCCGACGAGGCCGGCGCGCCACTTGGCGCCGAGGGATGGGGCAGGAGGAGGGAGCGGGCAGGTGGCCCCAGCTGTCCCGTCTCTTGCCCTTCCCGTGGGGCACTTGTCCGAGGGGCTTGGGAGCCCGCAGCCGCCTCCTCTGTTTACTGGAGAGGAGGTAGTGGCCTTTGGCGGGATCCCGGACCCGGTCTCGACGGGGAGACGGATGAGTGCTCGCGTTCAGGAGCTTCCGGAGGTGGATGATATGCAGCAGCGGTGCGCTATGAGGGCGGCCAGGCTTCATGATGCTGCGATATCTTCTGGTATGTCCGTCAACATATCTAATTCTTTATTGCATTTTTCTCATAAGGAGATTATTAATAATGCAAACCAATTAGGAGTTTCACTAGGTGTTACTGATAGTGAGATCTCCAATTCGGTGAATGATATGTTAGATTTGGAGGCGGAGCGTGTCTTAGAGACTATTCGTAATCTTGCAGCGGTTAAACCCATGAATGATGAGGAGATTGATGCGTTAGGGGTTAGAGTGCTAGATAATCTATGTGCGGATCTAGCACCTTCTAATCATGAGTCGGAGGACGATGATGTGCCCCTAGATGTTGCAGCTGTTAGTTCCGTTGAGCCAGGTTATGAGGACCGGGCGACAGAGCCTACTAAGCCAAAGCGTAAGTGGAAACGGAAGATTTATCCCGATTCTGCAGTTCGTAGGAGTGCTAGGATTCGGACTACTAAAAAATTCCATGATGAAATATGAAAGGAATCTTTTGGAATATTAGAAGTCTGAAGGACTTGGCTAAAAGAAGGTTTCTTGCTGAGGCTTCTCTGGAACATCGGCTAGATTTTATTGCTCTATCGGAAACCGGTAGAGATAATTTTGCGCCACAGTTTCTATCCTCTCTTGCGGGTGGTATTGATTTCGATTGGCATTGCCTCCCTCCACGAGGAAGATCGGGAGGTATCTTACTGGGTGTGAGATGCGATTCCCTTGAAGTCCGGAGTGTAGTAATGGGCGACTTCGCGGTAAAGTTTCGAGTTATGTCTAAAGTTGATGGGTTCAACTGTGCTTTGGTGGCGGTTTATGGTGCCGCATAGCCTAAGCTTAAACCGGAGTTTCTGGCAGACCTAGTTCGAATCTATGGGCCCGAGCAGCTTCCGATTTTGGTCGGGGGTGATTTCAATATTATTAGGAGGAGAGAGGAGAAAAATAATGATAACTTTGACAGCAGGTGGTCGTTTATGTTCAATACCATTATTGAAAGCTTGGATCTGAGGGAGATAGAGCTTTCTGGTAGAAAGTTTACCTGGGCTAATTCTGTGCCAAACCCGACATATGAAAAGCTTGATCGAGTTCTCGCGAGCGTGGAGTGGGAACAGAAGTTCCCTCTTGTTACGGTGCAAGCTCTCACGCGGGGAATTTTCGATCACACACCATTGTTCGTCGACTCAGGGGAGCCGAACCATATGGGAAACAAAAACACCTTCTCATTTGAGATGGCCTGGTTCGAACGAGAGGGGTTCTTAGACCTCATAGCCAGGGTATGGGCTAAGGGTGTAGGAGGTAGGACGGCGGTCGAGCGTTGGCAGAATAACATTAGGCATTTGAGAAGCTTCTTGCGGGGTTGGGCTAAGCACCTCAGTGGGGTGTATAAGATCGAGAAGGATAGGCTCCTTTCTCTTGTACAGGCCCTGGACATAAAAGCTGAATCCGCGATTTTGCTGCCTCCTGAGCTCCAGGTTAAAAATGAGGCGGAGAAGAGGTTGAAAGAACTTCTCCGCGAAGAAGAATTGAAGTGGGCTTTGCGAGCTAAGGTCCGCAAAGTGGTCCAAGGGGACGCGAATACTCGATTCTTTCACCTCATTGCTAATGGTTAGCACAGAAAGAAGCGGATCTTTCAACTTGAACAGGATGAGGGTACTATTTTAGGCCAGGATAATCTCAAAACCTATATTACCGAATATTATAGACAGTTATTTGGACCTCCGGAGGATAATTGTGTGTCCCTCGATGAGTCCAGGACTGAGGATGTTCCTCAATTGTCTGATGCCGATAATGATATCCTAGTCGCCCCATTCTCAGAGAAGGAGGTGTTTGATGCTATTGCACAAATGAAAAACAATAGGGCTCCCGGACCGGATGGGTTCCCGGCTGAGTTCTATAAAAAGTGCTGGCACATTATTAAGGGGGATTTACTACCTATGTTTCATGATCTTTTCTCTGGACAGCTTCAATTATTTCACTTGAATTTTGAAACTATCACATTGCTCCCTAAGAAAATGGATGCTGTGAGAATTGAGCAGTTCAGGCCGATCTGCCTCCTCAATGTTAGTTTCAAAATCTTCACCAAGGTCGGGACCAATAGGCTCACACAGATTGCGCATTCTGTGGTGCAACAATCCCAAACTGCTTTCATGCCGTACAGAAACATCCTTGAAGGGATGGTTGTTCTTCATGAAACGCTCCATGAAATCCACTCCAAAAAATTAGATGGAGTAATTTTTAAGGTGGATTTCAAAAAAGCGTACGATAAGGTCAAGTGGCCATTCCTCCAACAGGCATTGCGTATGAAAGGTTTTGATGAAGCCTGCCGCCGACAGGTCGAATCATTTACGCAAAAAGGGAGTGTGGGAATTAAAGTGAATGACGATATAGGTCATTACTTCCAGACACATAAAGGCCTCAGACAAGGAGATCCGATGTCCCCTATCCTATTTCACTACAAAGATTCCGGTCTATTGCAACAAAATTTATTGCTACAACTACATTTTGTGGCAATAAAATACAATATTACAACAAATTCTCCGGTTGTGGTAATAGGCTGCGCATACTGCCATAACTTAGTTTGGTCACGATAAATACTAACTTTGTTGCAATACAGGCCTCATATTGCAACGAACCGTGTCGGCATTGCAATATGGTGGCGATATTGCGATAAACAAATTCCATTGCGTGAGGGTAGTCATTTTGTTGTAATAGAGACTAGGTATTTCAACGGAATAAATATTTGTGGCAATATTTGGAAAGATATTGCAACATCAACTTGACGTTGCATTAGCTACAAATACTGTTGCAAAAAGTGGCTACCTATTGCAACAAACCGCATCGGCGTTGCAATATGGTAGCGATATTGTGACAAACAAATTCCGTTGCGCGAGGCAGACATTTTGTTGTAATAGAGATTACGTGGTTCAACAGAATAACTATTTGTGGTAATATTCGGAAAGATATTGCAACATAGGTGTGACGTTGCAGTTACAAGTAAAACAATGGAAAAATATATTATTCTAATTTACGAAGTTCTTCCAACAACAAATTCTCACACGCCCATCGTCTCATTGAGCACGTTGTAGGATCCTACAACAGTCACATGTGGATGGAATACAATAGTAACACGCCCATTTATCGCCAAGTCATCTGGAACCACACGCCTAGGTATGCATACATTTTTCCCCTTTTTATACTAAATTATAGAATAGGTTGTTTTTGACAAATCTGTGATATGCCAATAAGTCTCAAAACTAAATTGGTTTGGTTGATAATTTATATGGTTGAATCTCTAAGATTTTTGTAGAGGTTACGCGAAACGAACCCCAACATCGAAATCCCTGTCAATTGTATCTTATACTATGCAATCCCGGTCTAAAACGAACACTAGGGTCGTTTGGAACACGGGGATTGTGTATCTTGCCCAGGATTGGTAGAGCGGCAAAAAAAACAAAAAAACTGGGCGAGCCCAGTCTGGCCCAGCAGGCTATCCACGTCGTGCAGTCTGTGAAGCCCAGCAACCTACAGAAAACAAAAAGGATCAACAATTAATATGTTAGTAGCAAGAATCGAACTACAGTGCAGTACATTGACAGCTGTAGTCATTAACCACTACGTAAACTTCACCTAGTTGTACGCTAGTGCAAATTAGTACTATTTGACCCTTCTTTAGTTCAGGAAATAGAAAAAACTGTAAAAACTCGAAATAGTTCACGAAAATAAAAAAAGATCATGAATATGGCGAAAAAATCACGACACCATGGTCAACGCTCCGGCTTAAAGTTCATAAATGTAAAATTCAACGATTTTCGAAAAATCCCATCAATATTCAAAAAAAAGTTCACAGGTTTGGAATTTTTTTCATCTATTTAGAAAAAATGTTCATGGATTCAAAAAATTTCAGAGATTCTAAAAATCCCACGAGCTTGGTAAAAAAGTTCACAAATTGAAAAACATATTTAAAATAGTTTCACGCATTATATAATTTTTATGTATTATATAAAAAAGGAAAAAGGAAAAACATGAATTAAATATTTTTTCACGGGTTATATAAAAAAGGAAAAAGTTTCCTGCATTAGATACTTTATAGCAGTGTAATAGAGAAATGGGCCTCCCAGCGTGGGGAGGGGTGCACACCGTGGTGAAGACTGCGGCTGAAAGTTCATATTTTTTAAAAAACACTGATTTAAAAAAACTCATAAATTTTCAATAACAGTTCACATGTTTGAAAAAAGTTCATCAATTTTGAAAAAAGTTCATGAATTGTGAAAAAACATGGATTTAGAAAAAGTTCAATGATTTTTAAAATGTCCACCAGATTTTTAAAAAGGTTCGAAATATTAAAAACAAGTTGAAAAAAGTTTCACACATTAGCTAATTTTTCACGGATTATATACAAAAAAAATCATGCATTAGATATTTTTTCACGGATTATATAAAAAAGAAAAAGTTTCACGCATTAGATATTTTTTTCGCAGTGTAACTTCAAAACAATGGGCCGGCCCAGCGCGCCGTGGTCAAGACTGTCGCTTTCTGGCCCACTAGTCAAGTGAATCCCGGTTGACATCTGTCAGTTTTGATTTAGACCGTGAATGCATAGTTCAGGGTGCAATCGACAGGGATTTCAACGTGGGGGATCGTTTCACCGAATATCTACAAGTTCAAGGTTTAAAATGGACTTTTTCCTAAGATGAAAGATGTTGAGATCACTCCCTCCAGAGTCGCCCCAGCAGGCGACGGGACGAATCCCTAGCCGCCTCCTAGCGCCCCGCCTCCCCCTCCTCCCCTCCCTTGCTGCCGCCAGAGGGCATGACTGGGTGAAGTCCGCCTAGGGGCGGCGGCAGGGCTTCTTCACCCCCTCGCGCGTGGATCTGATGCGGGATGGATCTGACGGGCAAGGGCGTCACTATGCGGAGGGTCTCGGATGCGCGATTTGGCTTGCTAGCGGCTACATCGGGAGGCGGGTGACCTTCGATGGTGGGATGTGCTGGGTCATGGTGGCGGCGGTGATCTCGCCCAGATCCATGGTCCCAAGCACCAGGTGGCGCGAGCTGCGGACGGCAACGGGAGGAATCCGTTGACGCCTCCGAGCGCCCTGCCTCCCGCTCCTCGCCTCCCCTCTCACCGCCAGAGGGCGTGACGGCGGCAGGGCTCCTTCGCCCCCTCGCGCGTGTTCCGGTGCAGGACGGATCTGACCGGCAAGGGCACAAATATTTGACATATATCCCAAGTTTGAATTTCGTAATGGCAACTAGGGAGTAAACAAAGATACACAATTGTTGATCCATGATGTAACAACACGTTCCTAATACAAAATATCTCAAAACGAACTTGGTTTGGTTGTTAATTTACACAATTGAATCTCTATGGTTTTTGTCGAAACAAAAATGACATGATTATGTTGGACCTACTCTGACGTGGAGGAACCCTCCATGGACTGGACGCTAAGATGAAAGATGTTGAGATCGTCCCATCTCAAGATCAAAATGTGAGATTTATAGATCGACCGTCTCATCAACCCATCCCATCTGTACTTGTGTTGCAAGGCAAAAGTATAACCTAGTAGTTGTAAGGGTCACATGAGGTTTCTGTGAGCTGTAATTTAAAACTGGCCAAGTTTTTGTTACTTTCTGAAATGAATTCTGAAATTATAATGCAAACCTGGTTGTACCTACAGCTGGGTCGTCGGGTGACAACACGCCAGCACCGGTCGCGACCCCTACTTTCGTGCGACGGCCACCCCTGCCAGGCTGCAGCTAGCACCGTCCTTACCCTAGCGGCAAGCCCCGGCTGGCGAGCCACCCCTCTGACCTTGCACGCTGCTCCTAGTCGGCCATGGCTCCCCTCGCTCTCTTCCTCCATCATCGGTGCTAACCAAGCAGTTCCGCCGCCCCTCCAACCTTGCATGCCATCCTGGTCAGCCCTGGCTCCCGTCGCCCTCTTCCTCCATCATCGGTGTTGACCAAGCAGTTCCGCCGCCCCTCTTCCCAACCTTCGCCCGCGAGCTCGAGCCTCTCCATCAACCATGGATGCGAGCTTCCTACATGCCGCCGACCACCGGACTCAGGGAAGATGATGAGCATGGGACAATTTTGTCCGGAATCTCCATATCTAGTTCGGAGGGAAGATGACGGTCGTGAGAAGATTTGTCGGGATTTTAAAACACTCAATGACAACAACAATGCAACATATCCTATCCTCTAAACATATGATGCCATGGATTGGTCATGTTGAACTACTTATACTTACCATACATGTATACTAAATAATCGGGAAACAATGTATAAATACAAAAATACAAATATAGACGGCGAGAACATTAGAGAGGAGGGCACCGGATCGCCCCTGAATGATTCTCGGATTTGGTGGTTTTTTCACCAAGAACTAACTTTTTACAAGCATATTTTAGTAACAATATTTTTAGCAGCATATATATCTCATATTGCTTTGAAATTTTATCTTTCGAGTTTATTTCATTATTCTAAATATTCCCTCCGAAAAGAATTACTTTCCCACCACCTAATTTAGTTTGCGCCAATATTTGTGTTCCCACCAAAAAAATAGAGTCTATTAATCCTTGCCGCTAAACACCCTCAAAAAACTACCCACGATTAGTTCTCAAAATAAAAACTACCCATGATTAAACTATTCTAAATCAAATCGCACGGCGTCTTCACGGGCGATTGGATCTGAGCTCTCGCCCCTGGTTCCCCCGTGCTGATGGCGTCATCATAGCGAACGTGCCGCAATACCTCATGCGCTCTCAGGTTTCCCAAGATTTGTGCTCTACTACCCTGGTAAATACTAATACACACAAAGCCCCCATAGCGGCCAGATAATCTCTGCCTCTGTCGACATGATCCATAACATCTCATAAGAAAACCAGCGTTTTGTGTGTCTATCATTCGACACTTCTATTTATCAGATTATTATATGGATTAGGGAGCAGATAAGAACGAGCTAGGTGGTTTGCATCGCCTAAATTGCCACCCTGCAGCAAGCATGATTAACTACATTTACATCAACCACCCACGAGTATATCGGTTGCTCTTATAGAAGCTTTACATAGTTGATGATTCCTATTTTGATTTTGTATGTTATTTCTTCCGAGTAAACACAAACTGTTAGATTATCTACGTGGTAGCATGCTGTGTGTGCGAGCGCGCTCTTATCTAATACTTTAAAGTAGGAACTGCAAGAAAAATATTAGCAAACTTAGTTACCATACTATTTGTACGTAGATTGAAAATAGGATGCATAATCTTAATCTAGAATTTAAAATGATTTTAACTTCCTCCAATTCAGTATGGTCGCGTTGTTTCACATTTTAACTGCTCCTGCTATTGCAAACTATACTTGAATTTTGGCTTCTATAGGTATGCAGAATTGATTCACCTCTCCATAGGTTTCTACCTCTCTTAATTCCCATTCCTATTGCCACATAACTATCATTTCTTTCGGGGAAAATCAGTGTATAGATACATTGTTTTTGTACTGATTCTTCCATTGATTTTATATACTATTCCTACTATTGTCTCTCTGTGCAATGCACCTGCTCTTCTATTTTCTTTTGGACCTATTCTTTCATTTTGGTTTTCTTGCTGTGCTTGGTTAATTAACTAGAATACACTAATTAGGAATTACCCAGTCTTCTGCTATATGTTCACTTGCATAGATGGCTTAATACGTAAGCTAAACCGATGATTACATATAGCACATACATTGGGTCATTTGTCCTAAGAAGGTTAAGCCACCTGAACTTTTAGCTTTAGTTACAAATAAGTTGCTGAATGATCTAACATTTTTGGGTTTTTACTAAATCTAATTCTAAAACATGTAATATTTTTATTTCATAGCTTAACATATACCTTTCAGTTTCATACCATATTTTTGTAATGTACTCCCTCTATATCAAAATACAAGATGTTGGATTATTTGTTTCTGCACGTTTTAGTTTCATACCATATTTTTGTGAGTCACGGCTTAAAAAAATATGTGCTAGCTAGGGACATGAATTTAAATGAAACTATAGATTGAGTCACAACTTAAATCAAGAAGCTTTTAGTTCATGTACTTGTGCTTATGCTTTAGACATTTACTTATGAAACTGTCATGGTCCCCAGTTACATGCTTGCTGACACAGTATCACTACAGTTAGTCTAGCGATAGTTCTTTTTAAGAATGGGGCTGGAATAATTGTATGGCGTATGTTATGTTGGACTCATGAACTAGAACTAATTTATTTTTTGATTTCTTGATTGCAGGATCCAAAGAACTAGCTCGACTGGACTCTAGATCACGGACAGTTTAATCTTGGCACTTAATTAGGATGGCTAAATTACATTTGAGTTTCATTTGATGGATATTTGCTATGAGAATTATGAATTTTATGAATCTACATATTATACATATTGTTTTGAATATTGTAATTGAATGCCTGTATCTTTTTTTACGATTGTAATAGGCTATTACAACAACCCACTTTCGGTTGCCACATGTTAGCACCACGAAAACTTTAAATTGTCGCAATAGTTTTTGGCTACAAACATTTCACACGTTGTGATACTTATTTATCACCACTAAAACTAGTATGTTGCAATTTCCTGTTACAACGACTGGAATATTTGTTGCCAGAAGTTAATGCCACAAGTGTAGTGGTTCGTAGCAAAATGCCTAGTGCCACGAAAACAAAGATTGTTGCCATAGTTTATTTCCACAATTGACTATTGCCACGGAAGAGTATGCACCACGAAACAAACGTCGTTGGTATAGGTTGTTGCCACAAATGTCTGTCGCCACAAGCTATCAGTCGCCATGATTCTTTACATGTTGCATTAAAGCTATCTCCACAAAGCAAATTGTGGCATCAGGTGAGTGTTGCCACGAGAAAACATGTGGTAACTTCCCACATGGTTGTTGCAATAGCACACTTTATTGCCACGATTGCTTTTTTGTGGCAATAACCTATTACCATGTGTCCAGTCGCAACGGCTGCCAACGAATGTTGTTTCGTGGCAATAGGTACTTATCGCCACAAATCGGCATGTATTGCGACGAAAGATTTTGTTGCAATAGACCCAAATCCTTGTAGTGATTGTGGTGGATATGTTAGCAATTTTGATAGGAAGGGCTAAGGAGAATGGTCAAGTGGGTGGTTTAGTACCTCATCTTGTTGATGGAGGTGTATCCGTCCTTCAATACGCTAATGATACAATCATCTTTATGGAGCATGATTTGGCCAAGGCGAGAAATATGAAGCTGGTGTTATGCCTTTTTGAACAATTGACCGGGTTAAAGATTAACTTTCATAAGAGCGAGTTGTTCTACTTTGATAGAGCCAAAGACGAACAGGAGTCTTATAGGCAATTGTTTGGGTGCGAGTTGGGGAGTTTACCTTTCTCATACTTTGGTATTCCGATACACCATCGTAGGCTGACAACAGAGAATGGAAGTGCATCGAGGATCAATTTGAGAAGAAACTGAGCTGCTGGAAGGGTAATGTCTTACTGAGGCCGTTTGATCTTGATTAATTCGGTGCTCACGAGTATGCCTATGTTCCTCTTATCGTTCTTTGAGGTCCCAGTTGGTGTTAGGAAAAGACTGGACTTCTATCGGTCGCGTTTCTTTTGGCAGGGTGATGAACTTAAAAGAAAATACCGGCTTGCTAAATGGGACATCATCTGTCGACCGAAAGACCAAGGGGGTCTTGGTATTGAAAATCTTGAAGTTAAGAACAGATGCCTTCTTAGTAAGTGGTTATGGAAGCTTTCCTCCGGGACTGAGGCCATGTGAGCGCAGATCCTTCGCAGCAAGTACCTCCAGACTAAAACATTGTCCCAGGTCATAGTCAGGCCAACTGATTCGCCTTTCTGGAAAGGACTAATGGAAGTCAAACAATCAATGTTCAATAGGACGAGGTTTGTTATTGGAAACGGTGCAAGTACACGTTTCTGGGAGGATACTTGGCTTGGCGACTCACCTTTAGCCATTCAATATCCATCTTTAAATCGGATTGCTCAACGATGTGAGGTGTTCGTGGCAACGGTATTTCAATTTATCCCCCTTAATATTCAGTTTAGACGGTCCTTAGCGGGCAATCGTTGGGAAGAATGGCTCCATCTAGTTAGGAGACTAATGGAGGTTCAACTTTCTCACCAACCCGATGGATTATGCTGGAAGTTGACTAGATCTAGAGTATTTACAGTTAAATCAATGTATATTGATATTATTAATTCGAACTCCATTCCAACTTCCAAGTTTGTCTGGGCTGTCAAAGTTCCTTTAAAAATGAAAGTGTTTATGTGGTTTTTTCATAAACAAGTTATTTTAACAAAGGACAACTTGATAAAGCGTAATTGGACAGGACCTACTAGGTGTAATTTCTGTGATCGGGATGAGACGATTAAGCATCTATTCTTTGATTGCCCGTTGGCCAAAGTTATTTGGCAGACGGTGCATATTGCTTTTAATATTACTCCACCGAATTCTGTCAACGCATTATTTGGGACATGGCTTAATGGGGTTGAGCCTGACTTAGCAAGACATATTCTGGTTGGAGTTTGCGCTTTGTTGTGGACTATCTGGAATTGCAGAAATGATTTGGTTTTTAACAGAACATCACGGATTCATTTTTTGCAGGTTATTTTCCGAGCTACAGCATTGATCCGTTCGTGGTCGCTACTCACTCCGATGGAGGCCAGGGAGCATTTGGTTACTGGATCTATCCGTTGGGAGATGGTAGCTCGGGATATCTTCAACCGGTTTGGATGGCGGTCATGTAATAGGATAGGCAATTAGTTTACCTATCTATTTTTAGCCAGCCGGTCGTGACGTCTTTTCCTGGCTAGTTTGTGTATCTAGCCTTTTAGGCTCTGTGTGAGCTGCCTTTTTCTTTTTTTCAGTTGGAGACTTTGGAACCTTATTGACACTTTTTGATTTTTGGTTAATAAGATGGCCGTATGCATCACTCTGATGCAGAGGCTGGGAAGCCCCCCTTTTCAAAAAAAAAAAGAAAAAAAAACTTGTTCGTGCTCACTGGGCAGATCATGCATAGGTCGTCGCTTAGTGGCCTTACAATGTAGAGCGTCACAGCCTCCTCAGTTGTACAACCTTCCTAAAGAAATATGAGTGTTTAGACCACTACTTTAGTGGTCTGAACGCTCTTATATTTCTTACGTAGGAAGTATAGTTTAGCCATGTCATTGCTCGCCTTCACCATGCCATGAGAAGCACAAATAGCCACAATCAATTTTCATGAGGACTCGGATAGCAGCACCTACTTACATTGTACTTCCCGTTTTCCTTGCCATGGGGGCGTTCTAGTGGAGTAGCATAGAAAGGAGAGGGGAATCCATTCATACACCTCTAACCCTGGGACGCGCAGCATCAGAAGTTATAACATTTTTCTGAAGGGTCTATGGGGGGCAGAAACATCAAACCTGACTTTTTTCATTCAGAAACCCGTGAGCCAACCACGCGGTGAAAAGTTTAGAGAGACATCCAAGTGTGGGGGAGTGCGGAAGACAAGGGATGGTGTTTTGCAGTGAGGCTTGCATATTTTTTGGCCACTGGCCGCACGGCATGGATGTGGATGCTAGACATTGGGCGCCCTATCGGGGTTGAGCAATGCTTGGAGTTGGAGCGGCACTAGATAGTGTCAATCGGAGAAGAAGCCTACCGAACCAGATGAAAGGTTAGCGAGGGTCTGAGAGAGGGGCGATAGAAACCAAAATTAGAGTGTCAATCGAAGAGCGCCCTATAGTCTATAGACGAAGGAGAGATGATCACCGAGGAGGCGACAACAAGTATGCCGCAGTGCTCAATAGTAAACAGCCTAATATTGGTGGCGATGTTGCAGGATCTGCTTAAGCTTGACTATGACCTGGCCAGTACTGTAGAAGATGATTTGGTTGAGCATGGTCAAGATCCGGTCCCAAACCTGGAGGTGATGTGCAGTGCGGAGGCCAGGACGATGACTTGATGTTCTTCTGTCTAGATGATAGATACAATGCTAGTTGGTTATGCAAGATAAGAACTTATGTATATTGAATTCGAACGCTCATGATTTGAACTGCCAGAATGCTATGCGGTTGGGCATGAAACAATCACCTCCAACCCCTGCAATATTTTATGTTTTCAAGAAACCAAACTTTCTATCGTGGATCCTTTTGTTGCTGCTTTCCTCGAAAACCACCAACTAAAAAGTTTTGCTGAGCGCCCCGTGAATGGCACCTGTGGGGGGCTTCCTTCTCTTATGGAATGACGATCTCATCAAGATTAATAATGTGAGCTTTGGGTCATTCTTCCTGTCATCCACGGTGATATTCATTGGTTGAGGCAGCCGCTTCCATGTCATAACTGCTGATGGCACTACAAGAGGCAATTTGAAGGATGCCTTTTTCCTTGAGATGGTTGGGCAGAAACCCCCTGCAAGCACGAGATGGCTTGTCACCAGTGACCTCAACCAAGACTATCATGCCTGAGAAAGGAACCTTTTCAATGTTGATTGCAGCCGCATTGTCCGCTTTCACAATGTTGTCAATGCTTGCGAGCTCAAGGAGATACACTTTCACATGGAGCCATAAATGAGCCAATCTGACCAATATCAAGTTTGATAGCTTTTTTGTAATGAAGATAGGGGCATCCAATTCGGTTGCCACCTCCTCCGCGTGAAGTCATTCTCACTAGCCGTCTATTGTCCTCTCCTCCTCGTTAGTGATGTAGGGGCCTCTCGACGAAAGTGCTTCGCTTTGAAAACTTTTGGATCAAGATGCCTAACTTCAAGAGGGTTGCTAAAGATGCTTGGAATGAGAGGGCCCCCCATGCCAACCCATATCAAATCCTCTTTCACAATCTAAAAATAGTTAGTCAATGCCTTCACACTAGGAGCAAATTGATCTTCTCCAACAATAATGTCAAACTTTGCATGGTCCTTGAGATCAACCTTGGATTGGATTTGGCCAAAACAAGTAGAACTTTGGGTATTGAGGAAAGAGGTCTTTAGAGGAAGCTCAAAAGAAAGAATGTGGCCCTTGCTGTTCTAGAGAGAGCTAGAAATAGACAAAGCTCTATGGTTACTTTGCTCAAAGAGGGTGACGCTAGCCCTCCGTTCTTCCACATTCATGTCAATCATTGACGAAGGAAAACAATTATTCATGGTCTGAAACATAACAATGAATGGGTCACAAGACATGACGGTAAGAAGACAATCATACAAGAATACTTTGGCGATGTCAGCAAAAGGGGAGCGCCCCGTGCTAAGGACCTCAACTAGGACTTCATACCCACTTCGGCTTGCGACCTTGCGGACTTGGGGATGCCTTTCTCGGTGGACGAGGTCAAGGAGGCCATATTTTTCCTCTCAAGTGACAAAGCCCTAGGCCCTAACGGATTTACCAGAGCCTGACATTGTGCCTGACTTCCTGAACGTGGTCGCGGTTGATTTGATCCACCTCTTAAACCTTGAGTCGGCCAACACGGACGTGAGAGATGCACATGTGCCTGGTGCTGATCTATGATAGCTTGGTCCGCCTTTCCCTGAAAATTTGGTGTTGGAGCATTTCGGAAGATCGTGGAGCCTACGCAGCTGTTCTCATGCATGACTGATCCTCCTTTACTTGATGCCTCCTACTCCCAAATGCCTCTAAATTCGTAATTTCTTTTCTTCTTTTCTCAACTCCTAACCAGGCCACTATCTAGCTCCTTCGTAATTCCTACCTAGATATTTTCCGTGTGTCTGGACTAACAGAACTAGGCTAGTTCTTTGGCGAATCCGTAGGGACATGTCTTTGGAGAAATGTATGGTAATACCACTCGTCTATATGGAGCTCTCGTTGTTCCATTGTTTTACTAATATTTATTTATAAGAATCATATTGCTTTCTTACCTTCTTTGCCATGTGCATGGGCGCTGTGCACTAGAGTGGTTGGACTTGAGTCATTGCTTTACTGCCATTTATGAAAATTACCGTCCTGGCTGAGCAGAAATGACATGAAGGTCCGCGTCGCTCCCGTGCGAGCGACACGGGCAGACTCTGCAGCCCTAGCCGCCGCCAGTATCCCGGCCACCCCTCTCCGCCGCCGCCGGACGACGCCGCAAGGCGAAGCCTCGCGGCCGACGGCGGCGGCGGGGGACCTTGCTCGTGGCGCTGGGGGGCACTCGGCACAGCGGGTCGTATCCTGGTTATCTGCGGGTTGCCATGGCGCTGGTGTACGGATCCGCCCGATCTGATGCATCCGGCTCCGACTGCCTGGTTCGTCTTTGGTGATGTGCTGCTCGGCGAGCAGACGCGGTGCTACGAGCTGACGGTCGTCTCCGCGCTCATGGATCCTTTTCCTCGTGTCCTTGAAGGCCAGGACATGATACCCCCAAGGAATTTGATAGCTAAAATTTCTGACCATTGCTTTGCTACTCGCCAGCTGTCCCAAAATATCTACCCACCTAACGGTCATATCATTGAAGGGCATTTATGTCTTATCATGTCGGGCTGCTCCCTAGGCTATAAATAGTCACCTCCTACAACCACTAGCTGGTTGGCTGCTCCGAGAGAAACTGACACTTATCATTGAGAGCATCCCATCCTCCGAAGACTTTGAGCAAAAATCATCAAGTGAGGAAAACCCAAACACCTACAAACCCAAAGTGATTGAGCATCACTAAAGAGATTGATCCTGTGTGGATCCGATGCTTGTTACCTTTGAAGACTGTGCATCTTCCAGACGGTTAGGTGTCATCGTCTAGAGCATCCAAGAGGAAACTGTGGATCGCCGAGTGACCGAGTTTATGAAGGTTTGGACGTCACTTGAAGACTTACTACGAGCGATTGGGCGAGGTCTGTGCACTAGTAGAAAAAGGCCCATTTATCCCGGTTCATAAGGCCCATTTGTCCCGGTTCAGGAACCAAAGCCCAATACCTTTAGTCCCGGTTCTTATATGAACCAGAACAGATGGGGCTCCACGTGGCCGCTGCGGCTTGCCCAGGCAGGAGGGCCTTTTGTCCCGGTTGGTAGGACCAGCCGGGACTAAAAGGCATCCACGCGTCAGCAGTTCAGGGGATGGGGTTTTTTTTTGAAAGGGGGTGGGGGTTTGGGGGTTTTGGGGGTTTTGTAGGGTTAATGTAGGGGTTTCATATATTGTGTTAGCTAGCTAATAGAGAGAAGTGTCTTCTCTTATCTTAGTGCTTGGTCGATGCTGCGTACTATACGTATAGAGAAGACTCGACATGCTAGCTAGTAAGCAAATGAAGGAAACCATTAAGTACAGAAGATCGTCATGAACATATACAGAGAGAAGTGATCGACCTCTCCTTCTCCGAGAGATTGGTCGAAACAACAAGTTGTCGTATATCTATCCGATGCTACTGGCTACATATATACAATATAAGATCTCTTACAATCCCTTAACATCTCAAACTCAAGTTCCACATGGTATTCGCCAAATAATTAAGAGTAATTCATTTTCCATCCAAACAAAACAACAAAATCCTGCAATGAAGTCCCTACCAATTTACGGCCAACCCCCTGTACTCATTGTTTCCTTACGAACAAGGCCAAATTTTTGACAAGTCGTGCGAATTTTCACCAAAAAGTTCGGCAGCATAACGCATTGGGAACGTCAAAATGCAAGGTACAAATCGCTCCATGACGGCCCCTCCTATTTCATGTCTTCTTTGAGAGACTTCTTGCCACGACATCATTTTTCGGGATTTGGTTTAATTTGTCAAGTTGGGTGTTCAGTTTTCACAAGTAGCCAAATGTTTCACGTACGCTCAGATTTTAATGCCCCTGCTGATTCATCATTTTAGTTTTTACTAGTTGAATGCCCGTGCGTTGCCACGGACCAAAAAAATTTACAAAGACAACAATCTTTCGACTTGTTATTCTATGACAAGTGAGAATGCTCATGCAATTTAAGATCGCATCCCAACCAATGTTGACATCTTCTTACTTCATTCTTGCAACAACACATATTCCTTTGGTTTTCTTCATCCATTCCAAGTGTTGCCTTCTTAATCCCAATCCTGGACAAGATAAGGCATTGGTTCCTCATACGTCTCAAATTGTCACTGGCTCCCTATCAATCTGTCTCTAGTTCCACGCACTGTGTGTCATCTCCTCGTAAGCCCCGCCACATCTCCACCATGGCTCTTTCATTTTCATGTGACATCATGCCTCGAAATCAAAAGGATACACATGACCGAGCATTAAGCCTGTCATATACTCGTATTGATACGATTAGTGAAGTAGGAGTCTGAAGAATAGCAACATACAACATTGGTAACAAAAGGGTGACCAGGGTTGCAATCATTTTATATGATGATCGCGCACTAAGCAGCTCGCACTACTAGGGAAAACCTTATACACAGAAATTTAGCAACAGTGCGGGTCAAAAAAACGCTGGTGCTAAATAGCAGTAGCGATTGGAGAAAAACCGCGCTACAGATACAACTTTAGCAGTAGCGCGTGTAGTGGTAAAAGCGCTACTACTAATATTCCCATTGCTAGAATGATAGGCTACGCATAGCAGTAGCGGGCTTGGAGGAAACGCGCTACTGCTATGTCATAAGTAGCAGCGCGTTTCCTAAGAAGAGCGCTACTACTAACGGAAATAAAATAAGATGAAAAACAAATAAAAAAGTAAATGAAAATGAAAGAAATAGAAAAAGGAGAAAGAAAAAAAATTAAATGTAAAGCAAAATAAATGAAAAAGCGAAAAAACGGAGGAAGGCATAGCAGCAGCGTGTGTTTGTAAGAGGCGCTATAGCTAACGTAGCTGCAGCGTGTGTCCTAGACCCCCGCTATAGAAACAGAAAAGGAAATTAAAAAATGGAAGAAAATTACATAGCTATAGCAGCAGCGCGTTTTGCAAAAAACCGCTATAGCTATCTTATCTATAGCGCGTTTTACCAAACGAGCTGCCGCTAAGTTTGACTTAACGAAAAAACCGTTTCCCCCCGGCCACCACTTCTCCCCCAAATCTCTCAACCCACCCCGCACGCCGCCGTCTCCCTGATTCGCCGTCGCCCCACTTCGCCGCCGTCTCCTCCCGACGTCAACGCCACCAGAGCCGTGCGCCGTCGACGCCACCGGAGCCGCCCCCAACGCCACGGAGCCCGCGGCCTCGTCAACGCCACCGGAGCCGCCGTCGACACCACCGGATCCTTCCTCGCCACAACTGCCTCCCTCGCCGTCACCGGAGATGCCCCTGCCTCCCTCGCCGTCACCGGAGATGCCCCTGCCTCCCTCGCCACCACTGCCTCCGTCGCCACCACCGGAGCCATCCTCTGTAAGCCCCCAGCCCTCCTCTCTCTCTAATGCATAGGTTAGCTAGTTTAATTAGGTTAATTATCTAGATTAGGGCGAAAATTTAGTTAGGGCTTTGACAGAGAAGTAGTTAGGTTAACTAGTTTAATTAGGTTAATTATCTAGGTTAGTGCAAAAATTTAGTTAGGGCTTTGACAGAGAACTAGTCAGGTTAACTTGTTTAATTAGGTTAATTATCTAGATTAATTAGTGCAAAAATTTATTTTGGGCTTTGACAGAGAACTAGCTGCGTTAACTAGGTTAATTAGTGTAAAAATTGAAGTGGCCATGTTATATCTTTTCATTGAAGTTTTTCGATTGTGCCCAAGTGGCTTTGTTGTTTCTAGGGAATGATGCTGAGTGACCTATGTTTTGCCGAAATGTTGATTCATTTCTGTTCCGGCAAATTTCAGGTTCTCGATTTGTCCACTTTTTAGCAAAGGTCATGCCGAAATTTTCCGTGAATTTCCGCATGACTTGTGCTACAAACTAGGACATATCGAGTGCCCGAGATTTGCCGCACCAAGAAGGAGTCAACATTCCTGCAAAACAATAGTCCTTTTTTATGTCATTATTCATTTTATTAGGTCTAGAATTAATTGACTAGATTTAATCATAGGAAACATGGCTAGCAACGATGAAGGACAGGGTTCTGGTGATTGCGACGACGTCTACCGGGTGGCAGACGAATTTTTTAGCCTTACCGACGATCAACCGATGTTGTTGCTGGGCCCACCGGTGGCATCGGGGACTGAGACCGACACGCAGACCGGTGCTGAGACTGAGACCGGCGCTAAGATTCAGACCGGCACTGAGACCGGCGCTGAGACCAGTGCTGCCTCGGGGAGCGGAGCCGGTGTAGAACCGAAAGCAAAGAGGCAACGGGTTCCTAACAAACTCAGGACTACTAGACTGGTGGTCACGGAGGTGGACGACGGCAATTTTGAGCCAAAGGCGCCCGAGGAAGCAAGCGCGTGCTACGGCAATCAAATAGGCTGCATCGTACGGACAACCGCCACCATCAACGATGAGAAACTAAAGAAGATAGAAAATATGAGGAGCCCCCTCCTAAAGAAGTTTCACCAGATATTCTTGTTCCCGGGCCGGAATGAGAAGGATTATGAAGATCCAGACAAGGACCCGGCAATGAAGAAGATAAACAAACACGCCATGACCAAGTTTAGCGACACGTTGGCCGCCTGGAAAAATCGAGTGAAAGCAAAGATCAACGACGGGGAACCCTACTCCGAGATTGTAAAGGATAATCCGACAATCACGGAAGAGAAGTTTCAAATATTCAAGGAGGCTTGCGAGGCCGAAGCTGCCAAAAAAAAGTCTAAGTACATGAAGGGGCTTCAAAAGAGGAACATTGGGAGCCACCACCTCGGAAGCCGTGGTTACGGCGGAAAGAGGTCCAAATGGGCCAACGAGGACGCGGAAGCCGCGAGTCTGGGCATCCCAGACCCCTTGGCGGATTTCACCGTCCCGCAGGAGCGTGACGTCCTGAGGGCCCGACACCGTTGGGACCCAGTGAAGAAGGTTTACGAGACAACACTGGTCATTACGGAGTTCATGAGACTGCTGGTAATTTTAGTTTCTGATCAATTCGACTACACACGTTAGTCATATTTGTAAACGATCCTTGTGCCTTTTGCAGAGAGAGCAGCACCGGATTGCGGCCGAAAGCGACTCGCCGTCTGAGGCATTGGCGAGGCCCAAGTGGGACACTCCATTCAACCGGGCGTTGAACATATTAAAACAACAACCGGTGGATACTCGACCGTCGTATGGACGCGTGCACGGTGTCGGAGATGGCGCCACGTGGAAGAAGTACTACCGTGAGACCACGGAGGAGAGAAAGGAAAGATGGAGGTTAACTGAAGAAAACATCGACAAGAAGGTCGAGATTGCCGCAAAACAGGCGATTGCAGATATATCTACTTCCTTGGTGACGGGCGTTTTCACTTGGACAAGGCAAAATCCAGAAAAAAATGCAGAGGACTTTCCCCTTGCTGACTTCTTGGGAGCACCTGGTCCCGGACCGGCTCCCGTACCTGCTCCTGCACCGGCTCCCGCACCGGCTCCCGCACCGGACATGCTCGGTGGTGCCTCTTCTTTGGCTGAGCTCGACGCCCTCACGGTATCTGTCACACCGGCCCCCTTCAATATAAATGTATAATCTCCCGTTTTCGTTGCCTTTCGGATGTCTCACGTCGCAGACTTTTCTTTGCAGACCGACGAAACCCCGTGCACCATATTGTACACCATCGGCGAACAGAAGGTGGACGTGGGGAAGGCGACGATAATGGAGCCGAAGGAACCATTGTTCCACTGCCGGCCGATCCCCCCGAACGTCTTCAAGGTTTCCGTGGCCAGTGTCAAACCGGGCCACGAGAATTTGCCTCCTCTAATACTAGTGGGGGATGACGACGAGACCCCGCGGCGGCTTGGTGATTGTTGCAATGGGTGGGTCCTGTTGTGGCCAAAGAGTCTGCTTCGTCTGGAGGCGGCCGGGAGCACACCCACGAGCACGCAGCCTCAGCAAGGTATGAACATCAACACCCCACCTACCCAATTAACATCGGGTGTTGGGTTGGGTGATAGAGGACGGGGTAAGCAGGTGGCTCCATTAGTCGCTGATGACATCGCCATGGATGAGGATGAGGATGACGATGGCACTGAACAGTATGTCTATACTGGCGCCTCCTCAGGGTTTGAGCGTCATGAGTCGGTGCCTGAATTACTTTCTCAACGTATTATTGACGACCTTCCTGAAGGAAATATGCCCTAGAGGCAATAATAAAGTTATTATTTATTTCCTCATATCATGATAAATGTTTATTAGTCATGCTAGAATTGTATTAACCGGAAACTTGATACATGCGTGAATACATAGACAAAACTATAGTCACTAGTATGCCTCTACTTGACTAGCTCATTAATCAAAGATGGTTATGTTTCCTAACCATAGACATGTGTTGTCATTTGATTAGTGGGATCACATCATTAGAAGAATGATGTGATTGACATGACCCATTTCGTTAGCCTAGCACTTAATTGTTTAGTATACTGCTATTGCTTTCTTCATGACTTATACATGTTCCTGTAACTATGAGAATTATGCAACTCCCGTTTACCGGAGGAACACTTTGGGTACTACCAAAAGTCACAACGTAACTGGGTGATTATAAAGGAGTACTACAGGTGTCTCCGAAGGTACATCTTGAGTTGGCGTATTTCAAGATTAGGTTTTGTCACTCCGATTGTCGGAGAGGTATCTCTGGGCCCTCTCGGTAATGCACATCACTATAAGCCTTGCAAGCAATGTAACCAATGAGTTGGTCACGGGATGATGCATTAGGTAACGAGTAAAGAGACTTGCCGGTAATGAGATTGAACTAGGTATTGGATACCGACGATCGAATCTCGGGCAAGTAACATACCGATGACAAAGGGAACAACGTATGTTGTTATGCGGTTTGACCGATAAAGATCTTCGTAGAATATGTAGGAACCAATATGGGCATCCAGGTCCCGCTATTGGTTATTGACCGAGAATGGTTCTAGGTCATGTCTACATAGTTCTCGAACCCGTAGGGCCCGCACGCTTAACGTTACGATGACAGTTTTATTATGAGTTTATAAGTTTTGATGTACCGAAGTTTGTTCGGACTCCCGGATGTGATCACGGACATGACGAGGAGTCTCGAAATGGTCGAGACATAAAGATTGATATATTGGACGACTATATTCGGACACCGAAAGTGTTCCGGGTGATTTCGGAGAAAACCGGAGTGCTGGGGGGGTTACCGGAACCCCCCGGGAGAGTATTGGGCCTTATGGGCCTTAGGGGAAAGGAGAGAGGGGCGGCCAGCATGGGCCGCGCGCGCCCTTCCCCCTCTGGTCCGAATTGGACTAGGAGGGGGGCGGCGCCCCCCCCCCCCCCTTTTCTTCCCCCTCTCCCCCTTCCTTGCCCCTCCTAGTAGGAGTAGGAAAGGAGGAATCCTACTCCTACTAGGAGGGGGATTCCTCCTCCTTGGCGCGCCCCAAGGGGCCGGCCGGCCTACCCCCTTTCTCCTTTATATACGGGGGCGGGGGGCACCCCATAGACACACAAGTTGATCTACTGATCGTTCCTTAGCCGTGTGCGGTGCCCCCCTCCACCATATTTCACCTCGGTCATATCATCATGGAGTTTAGGCGAAGCCCTACGCCGGTAGAACATCATCATCGTCACCACGCCATCGTGCTGACAGAACTCATCTCCGGAGCTCTGCTGGATCGGAGGCCGGAGATCGTCATCAAGCTGAACGTGTGCTGAACTCGGAGGCTCCGTACGTTCGGTGCTTGGATCGGTCGGATCGTGAAGACGTACGACTACATCAACCGCGTTGTGCTAATGCTTCCGCTTACGGTCTACGAGGGTACGTGGACGAACACTCTCCCCTCTCGTTGCTATACCATCACCATGATCTTGCGTGTGCGTAGGAAATTTTTTGAAATTACTACGCTCCCCAACAGAGCCTAGGTTTTATGCGTTGATGTTATATACACGAGTAGAACACAAGTGAGTTGTCGGCGATACAAGTCATACTGCTTACCAGCATGTCATACTTTGGTTCGGCGGTATTGTGAGATGAAGCGGCCCGGACTGACATTACGCGTACGCTTACGCGAGACTGGTTTCACCGTTACGAGCACTCGTGCTTAAAGGTGGCTGGCGGGTGTCTGTCTATGTCACTTTAGCTGAATCGAGTGTGGCTACGCCCGGTCCTTGCGAAGGTTAAAACAGCACCAACTTGACGAACTATCGTTATGGTTTTTGATGCGTAGGTAAGAACGGTTCTTGCTAAGCCCATAGCAGCCACGTAAAATTTGCAACAACAAAGTAGAGGACGTCTAACTTGTTTTTGCAGGGCATGTTGTGATGTGATATGGTCAAGACGTGATGCTATATTTTATTGTATGAGATGATCCTGTTTTGTAACCGAAGTTATCGGCTACTGGCAGGAGCCATATGGTTGTCGCTTTATTGTATGAAAAGCAAACGCCCTGTAATTGCTTTACTTTATCACTAAGCGGTAGTGATAGTCGTAGAAGCAATAGATGGCGTAACGACAACGATGCTACGGTGGAGATCAATGTGTCGCGCCGGTGACGATGGTGATCATGATGGTGCTTCGAAGATGGATATCACAAGCACAAGATGATGATGGCCATATCATATCACTTATATTGATTGCATGTGATGTTTATCCTTTATGCATCTTATCTTGCTTTGATTGACGGTAGCATTTTAAGATAATCTCTCACTAATTATCAAGAAGTGTTCTCCCTGAGTATGCACCGTTGCGAAAGTTCTTCGTGCTGAGAAACCACGTGATGATCGGGTGTGATAGGCTCTACGTTCAAATACAATGGGTGCAAAACAGTTGTACACGCGGAATACTCAGGTTATACTTGACGAGCCTAGCATATACAGATATGGCCTCGGAACACGGAGACCGAAAGGTCGAACGTGAATCATATAGTAGATATGATCAACATAGTGATGTTCACCATTGAAACTACTCCATCTCACGTGATGATCGGACATGGTTTAGTTGATTTGGATCACGTGATCACTTAGATGACTAGAGAGATGTCCGTCTAAGTGGGAGTTCTTAAGTAATATGATTAATTGAACTTAAATTTATCATGAACTTAGTACCTGATAGTATTTTGCTTGTCTATGTTTGTTTGTAGATAGATGGCTCGTGCTGTTGTTCCATTGAATTTTAATGCGTTCCTTGAGAAAGCAAAGTTGAAAGATGATGGTAGCAATTACATGGACTGGGTCCGTAACTTGAGGATTATCCTCATTGCTGCACAGAAAAGTTACGTCCTGGAAGCACCGCTGGGTGCCAGGCCTGCTGCTGATGCAACTGACGACGTTAAGAACGTCTGGCAGAGCAAAGCTGATGACTACTCGATAGTTCAGTGTGCCATGCTTTACGGCTTAGAACCGGGTCTTCAACGACGTTTTGAACGTCATGGAGCATATGAGATGTTCCAGGAGTTGAAGTTAATATTTCAAGCAAATGCCCGGATTGAGAGATATGAAGTCTCCGATAAGTTCTATAGCTGCAAGATGGAGGAGAATAGTTCTGTCAGTGAACACATACTTAGAATGTCTGGGTATAATAATCACTTGATTCAACTAGGAGTTAATCTTCCTGATGATAGTGTCATTGACAGAATTCTCCAATCACTGCCACCAAGCTACAAAAGCTTCGTGATGAACTATAATATGCAAGGGATGAACCCGACTATTCCCGAGCTCTTCGCAATGCTAAAAGCTGCGGAGGTAGAAATCAAGAAGGAGCATCAAGTGTTGATGGTTAACAAGACCACCAGTTTTAAGAAAAAAGGCAAAGGGAAGAAGAAGGGGAACTTCAAAAAGAACGGCAAGCAAGTTGCTGCTCAAGAGAAGAAACCCAAGTCTGGACCTAAGCCTGAAACTGAGTGCTTCTACTACAAGCAGACTGGACACTGGAAGCGGAACTGCCCCAAGTATTTGGCGGATAAGAAGGATGGCAAAGTGAACAAAGGTATATGTGATATACATGTTATTGATGTGTACCTTACTAATGCTCGCAGTAGCACCTAGGTATTTGATACTGGTTCTGTTGCTAATATTTGCAACTCGAAACAGGGACTACGGATTAAGCGAAGATTAGCTAAGGATGAGGTGACGATGCGCGTGGGAAACAGTTCCAAAGTCGATGTGATCGCGATCGGCACGCTACCTCTACATCTACCATCGGGATTAGTTTTAGACCTAAATAATTGTTATTTGGTGCCAGCGTTGAGCATGAACATTATATCTGGATCTTGTTTGATGCGAGACGGTTATTCATTTAAATTAGAGAATAATGGTTGTTCTATTTACATGAGTAATATCTTTTATGGTCATGCACCCTTGAAGAGTGGTCTATTTTTATTAAATCTCGATAGTAGTGATACACATATTCATAGTGTTGAAACCAAAAGATGCAGAGTTGATAACGATAGTGCAACTTATTTGTGGCACTGCCGTTTAGGTCATATCGGTGTAAAGCGCATGAAGAAACTCCATACTGATGGGCTTTTGGAATCACTTGATTATGAATCACTTGGTACGTGTGAACCGTGCCTTATGGGCAAGATGACTAAAATGCCGTTCTCCGGAACTATGGAGCGAGCAACTGATTTGTTGGAAATCATACATACTGATGTTTGTGGTCCAATGAATGTTGAGGCTCGCGGCGGATATCGTTATTTTCCCACCTTCACAGATGATTTGAGCAGATATGGGTATATCTACTTAATGAAACACAAGTCTGAAACATTTGAAAAGTTCAAAGAATTTCAGAGTGAAGTGGAAAATCATCGTAACAAGAAAATAAAGTTTCTACGATCTGATCGTGGAGGAGAATATTTGAGTTACGAGTTTGGTCTGCACTTGAAACAATGCGGAATAGTTTCACAACTCACGCCACCTGGAACACCACAACGAAATGGTGTGTCCGAACGTCGTAATCGTACTTCACTAGATATGGTGCGATCTATGATGTCTCTTACTGATTTACCGCTATCATTTTGGGGTTATGCTTTAGAGACGGCCGCATTCACGTTAAATAGGGCACCATCAATATCCGTTAATACAACGCCTTATGAACTGTGGTTTGGCAAGAAACCAAAGTTGTCGTTTCTTAAAGTTTGGGGCTGCGATGCTTATGTGAAGAAACTTCAACCAGATAAGCTCGAACCCAAATCGGAGAAATGTGTCTTCATAGGATACCCAAAAGAGACTATTGGGTACGCCTTCTATCACAGATCTGAAGGCAAGATTTTCGTTGCTAAAATCGGATCCTTTCTAGAGAAGGAGTTTCTCTTGAAAGAAGTAAGTGGGAGGAAAGTAGAACTTGATGAGATAACTGTATCTACTCCCTTGTTGGAAAGTAGTTCATCACAAGAACCGGTTCCTGTGACAACTACACCAATCAGTGAGGAAGCTAATGATATTGATCATGAAACTTTAGATCAAGTTTTTGTTGAACCTCGTAGGTCTATCAGAGTAAGATCCGCACCAGAGTGGTACGGTAATCCTATTCTGGAAGTCATGTTACTTGACCATGATGAACCTACGAACTATGAGGAAGCGATGATGAGTCCAGATTCCGCAAAATGGCTAGAGGCCATGAAATCTGAGATGGGATCCATGTATGAAAACAAAGTATGGACTTTGGTTGACTTGCCCGATGATCGGCAAGCCATTGAAAATAAATTGATCTTTAAGAAGAAGACTGACGCTGAGGGTAATGTAACTGTCTATAAAGCTTAACTTGTTGCGAAAGGTTTTTGACAAGTTCAAGGAGTTGACTACGATGAGACTTTCTCACCCGTAGCGATGCTTAAGTCTGTCCGAATCATGTTAGCTATTGCTGCATTTCATAATTATGAAATTTGGAAAATGGATGTCAAAACTGCATTCTTGAATGGATTTTTAGAAGAAGAGTTGTATATGATGCAGCCAGAAGGTTTTGTTGATCCAAAAGATGCTAACAAAGTGTGCAAGCTCCAGCGATCCATTTATGGACTGGTGCAAGCATCTCGGAGTTGGAATAAACGTTTTGATAGTGTGATCAAAGCATATGGTTTTATACAGACTTTTGGAGAAGCCTGTATTTAAAAGAAAGTGAGTGGGATCTCTGTAGCATTTCTGATTTTATATGTAGATGACATATTATTAATTGGAAATGATATAGAATTTCTAGATAGCATAAAGGGATACTTGAATAAAAGTTTTTCAATGAAAGACCTCGGTGAAGCTGCTTACATATTGGGCATCAAGATCTATAGAGATAGATCAAGACGCTTAATAGGACTTTCACAAAACACATACCTTGACAAAATTTTGAAAAAGTTCAAAATGGATCAGGCAAAGAAAGGTTTCTTGCCTATGCTACAAGGTGTGAAGTTGAGTCAAACTCAATGCCTGACCACAGCAGAAGATAGAGAGAAAATGAAAGATGTTCCCTATGCTTCAGCCATAGGCTCTATCATGTATGCAATGCTGTGTACCAGACCTGACATATGCTTAGCAATAAGCTTGGCAGGAAGGTACCAAAGTAATCCAGGAGTGGATCACTGGACAGCGGTCAAGAACATCCTGAAATACCTGAAAAGGACTAAGGATATGTTTCTCGTATATGGAGGTGAAAAAGAGCTAGTCGTAAATGGTTACGTCGATGCAAGCTTTGACACTGATCTGGACGATTCTAAATCGCAAACCGGATACGTGTTTTTATTAAACGGTGGAGCTGTAAGTTGGTGCAGTTCTAAATAAAGCGTCGTAGCAAGATCTACATGTGAAGCGGAGTACATAGCTGCTTCGGAAGCAGCAAATGAAGGAGTCTGGATGAAGGAGTTCATTTCCGATCTAGGTGTCATACCTAGTGCATCGGGACCAATGAAGATCTTCTGTGAAAATACTGGTGCAATTGCCTTGTCAAAGGAATCCAGATTTCACAAGAGGACCAAGCACATCAAGAGACGCTTCAATTCCATCTGGGACCAAGTCCAAGTGGGAGACATAGAGATTTGCAAGATACATACGGATCTGAATGTTGCAGACCCATTGACTAAGCCTCTCTCACGAGCAAAACATGATCAGCACCAAGACTCCACGGGTGTTAGAATCATTACTATGTAATCTAGATTATTGACTCTAGTGCAAGTGGGAGACTGAAGGAAATATGCCCTAGAGGCAATAATAAAGTTATTATTTATTTCCTCATATCATGATAAATGTTTATTATACATGCTAGAATTGTATTAATCAGAAACATGATACATGTGTGAATACATAGACAAAACTATAGTCACTAGTATGCCTCTACTTGACTAGCTCATTAATCAAAGATGGTTATGTTTCCTAACCATAGACATGTGTTGTCATTTGATTAGTGGGATCACATCATTAGAAGAATGATGTGATTGACATGACCCATTCCGTTAGCCTACTACTTGATCGTTTAGTATACTGCTATTGCTTTCTTCATGACTTATACATGTTCCTGTAACTATGAGAATTATGCAACTCCCGTTTACCGGAGGAACACTTTGGGTACTACCAAACGTCACAACGTAACTGGGTGATTATAAAGGAGTACTACAGGTGTCTCCGAAGGAACATGTTGAGTTGGCGTATTTCGAGATTAGGTTTTGTCACTCCGATTGTCGGAGAGGTATCTCTGGGCCCTCTCGGTAATGCACATCACTATAAGCCTTGCAAGCAATGTAACCAATGAGTTGGTCACGGGATGATGCATTACGTAACGAGTAAAGAGACTTGCCGGTAACGATATTGAACTAGGTATTGGATACCGACGATCGAATCTCGGGCAAGTAACATACCGATGACAAAGGGAACAATGTATGTTGTTATGCGGTTTGACCGATAAAGATCTTCATAGAATATGTAGGAACCAATATGGGCATCCAGGTCCCGCTATTGGTTATTGACCGAGAATTGTTCGAGGTCATGTCTACATAGTTCTCGAACCCGTAGGGTCCGCACGCTTAACGTTACGATGACAGTTTTATTATGAGTTTATAAGTTTTGATGTACCGAAGTTTGTTCGGAGTCCCGGATGTGATCACGGACATGACAAGGAGTCTCGAAATGGTCGAGGCATAAAGATTGATATATTGGACGACTATATTCGGACACCAAAAGTGTTCCAGGTGATTTCGGAGAAAACCGGAGTGCCGGGGGAGTTACCGGAACCCCCCGTGAGAGTATTGAGCCTTATGGGCCTTAGGGGAAAGGAGAGAGGGGCGGACAGCATGGGCCGCGCGCCCCCTCCCCCCTCTGGTCCGAATTGGACTAGGAGGGGGGGCGGCGCCCCCCCCCCCTTTCCTTCCCCCTCTCCCCCTTCCTTCCCCCTCCTAGTAGGAGTAGGAAACGAGGAATCCTACTCCTACTAGGAGGAGGATTCCTCCTCCTTGGCGCGCCCCAAGGGGCCGGCCGGCCTCCCCCCCTTTCTCCTTTATATACGGGGGCGGGGGGGGGCACCCCATAGACACACAAGTTGATCTACGGATCGTTCCTTAGCCGTGTGCGGTGCCCCCCTCCACCATATTCCACCTCGGTCATATCGTAGCGGAGTTTAGGCGAAGCCCTGCGCCGGTAGAACATCATAATCGTCACCACGCCGTCGTGCTGACAGAACTCATCTCCGGAGCTCTGCTGGATCGGAGGCTGGAGATCGTCATCGAGCTGAACGTGTGCTGAACTCGGAGGCTCCGTACGTTCGGTGCTTGGATCGGTCGGATCGTGAAGACGTACGACTACATCAACCACGTTGTGCTAACGCTTCCGCTTATGGTCTATGAGGGTACATGGACGAACACTCTCCCCTCTCGTTGCTATACCATCACCATGATCTTGCGTGTCCGTAGGAATTTTTTTGAAATTACTACGTTCCCCAACACTTCCGGTAGTAAAGAAGTCTAGGAAGAGAGCAAAGAAAGGCAAAAAACCTGATTCTATGATCCAGCCGCCTCAGCAGCCTCGGCTTCAGGACCGTGTAGATATCCCCAACGCGGATAAATGGCATATCCCCGGTCAACCAATCCTACCTGAAATAGTGCTACGGGCCAGATTCGGCGATCTAAGGAGACTTCATGACAATGTGCTGCGGGTAGAGAAAGGCCTCATCGCCTCGAAAGATCCAGGATACCCACTCTACGTGGTTAACGTTCCGCGGCAAATGTTGTACGTCGACAGCTTCCCCGCGGATAAGTTCTTCCTCTGATTCGATTACATATTCGACATGTTTCATGTGAAGAAGCTGGATTTTACGTTTATCTGCCTTTATGCCTTGCACATGAACTACATCATTGGGGTTGAGTAGATACGTCATATCTGTGTCGCTGACCCATACTACATGCACGAGGGCTTCTTGGGAGTCTGTGCAGAGCAGCGTGAGTACGCGAGGGATTACATCATTAGTTTCATGCTCGCCAATAAGGACAAGGAGGCGATTCTCATGCCTTATCATCCCGTGTAAGTCATCCGCGCTGCTATCCTTCCTTCGATTTCAATAATTCATTTGCACAGTGGAGGCTAATTAATTTGAGGTGTACTTATTTTGCGCAGCGGCGGGCGCGCCGTCCTCATCATCCTCTACCCCCGATTCTCCCATGCTCTTTATTTGGACTCGTCGAAGAACATTCACAAAAAGGATTACACCCACATCAAAGATGTTCTCGACAGTGCTATGTTTTACTACCAAGCAAGGGGTGGAGAGGTTAGGGACAAGAAGAGAAGGGGCGGCAGGGCCACCTTCAGCCATAAGACCGACTTCTGCTGCATCCAGCAATCGAACGATTCTCTTAATGATGGATTCTATGTCCTACACCACATGCTGGAGTACAGACGGGATCACCAGAACCTTCACATGTCACCTAGATCTGGCGATGCCCATATTCTGCAATGGGCAAAGGAAATAGGAGATATCGAGGATCATCGACTTCGAGCTGAGTTCTATAACATCCAGTGCGAACTTGCCTAAATCATCATGAATGAGGTCGTCAAAAAAACAGGGATGTTCTACGCAGAAGGACAAATGTCGCGGGAAGACGTCCGAACATGGATAGCCTCTCAGCGTCTCGACATGAAGCCTTTCACTAAGCTCGAGGACTATCTCCCTGACATGAATGGATGGCACGACATGATGGAGTGATTGTCGATATATGACAATGTGTCCGTTTAGTCCACACTTTCTTTTATGACAAAACTTTGAGTTATGCACGGTGAAACTTTATTTGTGATGTAATTAAACCGTCCTCCTCCTCGACTAGCGAAAATCACTCTAGTTAGGGCATTTTGGGTACGATGAACTTTGTTATTTATGCTTATGATATGTTGTTTCTATTTCTGCCAAGTCTGTCTCTTTCTGTTGCTCAACTATATATGTTGCATATCATCGACTCATGTGACGATGTAGGTGCATAGATCATAGATGGCGCAGAAGTGCTACGCCAGGAGTATATATACGACAAGTGGCCGGAGTGTCAGGCCTAGGTGTACCGGTTTTCGGTTTCCGAGCGACACGCAGTAGTTAGTTTAGGTTCACGCTAATGCGAGAGAGGGATACGAACTCATGTACTCAAAGTGATAGCTATTCTTGCGTATATCATTGTTTAGATGGACGACGACGTATTTGCAAGTAATCGAGACTTGTATCGCTATTTTTGAGATTGATGACGAGAGACCACTTTGTGTTGGATGATGATTATGATGATGATATGATTTGATGAGACTAATTGTATGTATATGCTATGATTACATTTGTAAGTGGATGATATGCTAAAGATTATTGTATAAAGCCTATTCAAATATAAAACAAATAAAAAACAAATATGCAGGAAAAAAACTAATAAAACTAGTAGTAGCGAGGGGGGAAATTCAGCAGTAGCGCCGCCTTACCAGTAGCGCTTCCCTGTAAACAGCGCTGCAGATAATATCAGTAGCGCCCTTTTCTAAAGAGCGCTGCAGCTATTCATGTGTAGCAGTAGCGTGGGCCAACAGGCGCTACTGCTATACGTTAGCTGCAGCGCCTTATTAGTAGCGCCGGTACCTGCGCTACTGAGAGGGCCAAAACCCGAGCTGCTGCTAGGCTTTTTCCTAGTAGTGTCGGGTTACAACATGGATAATGAAGGGTTGGATATCTGGCGACAACATCCGTCACTACTTTTTGGAAGCGGTGACCATGATGAATCAAAGATGGAAAGCATGTTGGGTTCCTGATATATAATCGTTAGGTTCTTCCCATAATTGTTACTCTTACTCATCTACCAGATGCTTACTTATTGCAATCATCTCAAGCGTAACAAAATTCGGTTATTGACTTCTAAATGGTTTCTGTTAGATTATAGGCATAGCTCCGTATATGATAGATTATGATTTGTAATCATTTCTTGTCTTATCTCTAGAGAGGCTTCTTACCCACTAAGCCTCGTACTCTATATAAACTACCCGAGAGGCTCAATACAACATCCATCATATTCGGCCATTCTCTTCTCTATCCCTTCTAAAATGGTATCAGCCGCAAGTTCCTAGATCTAGCCGCCGCACGCTTCCGCACTGCACCGCCCCTGGGAAGGTCGATCATCTTGATCTCTTCCGAGGGGCGCGCAACCCGTAGCAGGGTTCGTCCATTGATTCGTGAATGGCTGCCCTGGTGAGTTTTTCCGATCTCTTGATCGGTTTTCTCTCCGCCGGTTGGTTGCCCGGTATTTTCTTTGTTGGGTCGTAGCACCGTGGCACGCGGTCCCGACCACTGCCCAAGGTCGTCCTCACGGCTGCACTGACCAGCACACCGCCGCTGCGCCGCCCCTTCGAAACGTAATGACGCGGCTCGCGGTCAATGCCGCCACCTTGAGGTCTTCCCGCAGTCATCCTGACCTGGGAGTTGCAGCTGCATCACCCCTTCAGGCCATAGTGCCACGGCGCGCGGTCCTCGCATGTCGACTTTCACGAGGCATGCGCCACGCCGCCTTCCTTGAAGCAGGAACGCCACCGTCTGCGCCGATCTTTGTCACGCTGTCGGGTTCCTCGCCTACTTTCAGCATCGCCGTTGCGCTCCAAACCCAACCGCCACTGCCGCTGTTAGGCCACCGCCAGCGCTCTTCTTTGGTGTCGCTGCCGCTCGCTCACGCGAGCCGTGCCGCCCGTCCACCCCCTTTGTCTTCGTCCAGCACCAGCTCATGGCCAACGCCGTCGTCATGTTCCCCGATCACTTCATCTACTCGGACCACCGTCAGCAACATCGGCCCCACACTGATTGTCGCCACAACCATCATTGAGTAATTCTTTCTGGCCCCTCCGACTCCTCCGACATGGCGTACAGCTTGTGTAGGTCCCCATCTACGCATGCTTGGTGTTGACAACACCGACGCGTGCCATCATCCCCGGTGTGTTCACAGGCCCGGCAAGTCTGGAGCGGCGCATCGTCAACATCGACATCGTGTGTCTACGCTTGCCCGACTGGCAACATCGACACGTGCCTTCGTCCATGATGTGTCCCCAGGCTTGACAAACGCCGGGGCCTTTTTCTTACTCTGTATTCACTTGGCTCAACCTACAAGAGTACACAGGTGGGGGATTTATACACGGCGCGCACACACACACCCCAACGGCCACACACGCATGCACAGTCCAGCCACACCGCAAGTCACGCACGCACTAGCTAAGGCACTACATGCATGCATCCATGACTCCCACTAACAACTTATCCATGCATGCGTGTGACTCAATCCTCCCCTACTAACTAGGCAGTCAACTAAAAACTTGCATCAAGATTATGGCTAACAATTCCCCCCCCCCCTAATCTTGACACGCCTTGCCGTCGACCGTCGTCTTGAACGCCTTTGCTCGACGTCATCACGCGCCTCCGCGCCTGCTGCGACGTGTCGTGTGCCTACCGTCGCCGGAGTTAATGCAGCTCGCGTCGTTGTCATCTTCATAGCCGTGACCCAGCCCGCCAACCCGACCTGGCGCACCGACGCTAGTTGCACCGTGCTCCGTCACGACTCCGGCAACACACGCCGAGCTCCTTCTCCGCCGGCGACACACGCCTAACTTCCCTCTGTGCCCCGCACATCCCGCGTGCACCTGACGCGCCCGACGAGCCCGACCGCACCAGTGCGCCCCGTACGTCCCGCGCGCACCCGACGCGCCCGACAAGCCCGACTGCACCAGACGCTCACCGTGCACCGCCTCCGCGTCCGCCATGGCATCCACCAGCGACAAACGCCGGAAGGATGTAGCCGAACTCGAGCACGGACTTGAGCACAACGGCGACATACGCCTCCTCCCAACGTCAACCGCACGCTTGTACGCGCACCCGCGGTCCCGAGGCGTCCAGTGCGCACCCATAACATGCACCGTCGCGCCCGGCTCACCGCCACACACTACTAGGGAAAACCCTAGCAGTAGCGCGGGTATTTTGCCTATCAGTAGCGCGTGACGAAGCGCTACTGATAAGGCGCTACAGCTAACGTGTAGCAGTAGCGCATGTCGTCCCACGCTACTGCTATACATGGCTAGCAGTAGCGCACTTTTGTGCAGAGCGTTGCTGCTAATATCTGCAATGCTTTTTGGCAGGAAGCGCTACTGGTAAGGGAGCGCTACTGCTAACTTTGTTCCCCTCGCTACTGCTAGTTTTTTTAGTTTCTGTTTTTTCTGCATATTTTTTTATTTGAATAGGTTTTATACAATAATCTTTAGCATATTATACACATCCAATGCCTACGAGCTTTTCACATATTGTTCTTCGCTTATTTACTTTTCCGTTGCTACTATTACAATCACTACAAAAACCCAAAAATATTACTTTTGCACTGCTACCTTTATTATCATACTACTTTGCTACTAAATACTTTGCTGCAGATACTAAGTTATCCAGGTGTGGTTGAATTGACAACTCAACTGCTAATACTCAAGAATATTCTTTGGCTCCCCTTGTATCGAATCAATAAATTTGGGTTGAATACTATACCCTCGAAAGTTGTTGCGATCCCCGACACTTGTGGGTCATCAAGACTAATTTCTGGCGCCGTTGCCGGGGAGCATAGCTCTATTCTCTGAGTCACTTGGGATTTATATCTGTGGATCACTATGAAGAACTTGAAAGACGAGAGAACTACGATTTTGCCCTCAACTATGAGGGGAGGTAAGGAACTGCCATCTAGCTCTGCACTAGATTCTCCTTCCGTTATTAGTAAGCTTGCGACACCTCAACCTGCTACTGCTATGAATTCTGATATGTCGCATGTTATTGATGATGCCACTTCTGCTATGCATGATGAAACTACTTCTGTGCGTGATACTACTTTGTCATTAGGTCAATTTCTTGATGAACAACTTGCTAGAGTTAGGGTGAACGAAAATATTGAAGATGCTATTATTGATGATAGTGATGATGAAGGTTCTCCCAATGATTATGAATTACCTGTTGTTCCTAAGGGTTATGTTATGAATGCAGAAGCTGCTAGGGAAATCTTTGCTTGCAATGATAGATATGATCTTAAGAAATTATTAGCTAAATGGAAGCAGCAGACTCTTAATGCTACAATGAAACCTGACCCTGCTTTTGCTACTTCACCTATCTGTGTTACTGATAAGGATTATGAATTCTCTCTTGATCCTGAGATTATTACTTTAGTTGAATCTAATCCTTTTTATGGCCTTGAATCTGAAACTGTTGTGGCAGATCTTACCAAGTTGAACGATATAGCCACCCTGTTTACTCATGATGAGAAGTCTCGCTATTTTTATATCCTTAAGATATTTCCGCTCTCATTAAAGGGTGACACTAAGACTTGGTATAATTCTCTTGCTCCTAGTTGTGTGCGTAGTCCCCAGGATATGATTTATTACTTCTCTGCTAAATATTTCCTTGCTCATAAGAAACAAGCTGCCTTGCGGGAAATATATAATTTTGTGCAAATCAAAGAAGAGAGTCTCCCACAAGCTTGGGGGAGGCTTCTCTGGTTAATTAATGCTTTGCCTGATCATCCTCTCAAGACAAATGAAATACTTGATATCTTTTATAATGGACTAACCGGTGCTTCCAAGGACTATTTGGATAGTTGTGCTAGTTGTGTTTTCAAGGAAAGAACAGTAGACGAAGCTGGAATATTATTGAATAATATGTTGACTAATGAAAATAATTGGACTCTTCCTGAGCCAATTCCTGAGGCAATTCCTGAACCAATTGAGCCAACTCTTGAGCCTATTCCTAAACCTACTCCGAAGAAGAGAGGTGTTCTATTTCTTAGTACTGAAGATATGCAAGAGGCAAAGAAATCAATGAAAGAAAAAGGTATTAAAGCTGAAGTTGTTAAGAATTTACCTCCTATTGAAGGAATACATGGTCTTAATATACCGCCTGTTGAAGAACCACATTGTCTTGATAACCCGACACAGGTAGTAAAGGTAAATTCTCTCTATAGATATGATAAAGTTGAAATTCCCTCTACTAAATTTCATAGCCCATGCTTAGATGAATTTGATGACTTTATGGCTAGACAAGAAAGTTGTAATGCTTATGTTGGTAGAGAGTTAAAGAACAATGCTTTCGAGATAGGACGTGTGAGAGATAATATGGCTAGAGTTAAAGGTGAACTCCAACTCGTTAGCAAATATGCTTCTATGGTTGCTACTCAAGTTGAGCAAGTACTTAAAGCTCAAAATGATTTGCTTGATGAATTAAATAATAAAAATGACTTTGCTGTTAGAGTGGCTACTAGAACTGGTAGAATGACTCAGGAACCTTTGTATCCTGAAGGCCACCCCAAGAGAATCGAGCAAGATTCTCAGAGAAACAATTTAGAGGCACCTAGTTCTTCTAAAAAGAAGAAAAAGAAGAACGATAGAACTTTGCATGCTTCTAGTGAACCTACTGTAGACACACCTGAGAATCCCAATGATATTTCTATTTCTGATGCTGAAACACAATTAGGTGATGAACATGAACCTAGTGATAATGTTAATGATAATGTTCATGTTGATGCTCAACCTAGCAAAAACAATGATGTAGAGATTGAACCTGTTGTTGATCTTGATAACCCACAATTAAAGAATCAACATTATGATAAGAGAGATTTTGTTGCTAGGAAGCATGGTAGAGAAAGAGAACCATGGATTCAGAAACCCATGCCCTTTCCTCCTAAACAATCCAAGTCAAAGGATGATGAGGATTTTGAGCGCTTTGCTGAAATGATTAGACCTATCTTCTTACGTATGCGTTTAACTGATATGCTTAAAGTAAATCCTTATGCTAAGTATATGAAGGATATCTTCACAAATAAAAGAAAGATACCGGAAGATGAAATTTTCACCATGCTTGCTAATTACACTTTTAAGGGTGGAATACCAAAGAAACTTGGAGATCCCGGGGTACCAACTATACCATGCTCCATTAAAAGAAATTATGTTAGAACTGCTTTATGTGATCTTGTAGCCGGTGTTAGTGTTATGCCTCTCTCTTTATATCGTAGACTTGAATTGAATAAGTTGACACCTACTGAAATATCTTTGCAAATGGCTGATAAATCAACTGCTATACCTGTCGGTATTTGTGAGGATGTGCCTGTTGTGGTTGCAAATGTCACTATCTTAACAGACTTTGTTATTCTTGACATTCCCGAGGAAGATAGTATGTCTATTATCCTTCGTAGACCTTTTCTTAATACTGCGGGGGCTGTTATTGATTGCGACAAAGGCAATGTCACTTTTCATGTTAATGGTAATGAGCATACGGTTCACTTTCCGAGGAAACAATCTCAAGTTCATAGCATCAATTCTATTGGAAAAGTTCCAATTATTATTATTGGAGATTTTGAATTTCCTCTCCCTACTGTCAAGAAAAAGTATGATATTCTTATTGTTGGGGATTTTCATATCCCCGTTGAGGTAACTTAGTGTTATTCAAAATTTCTCCGGTTCCGTGTTATTCGGAATGAGTTTGTTAACAAGACTTGATCAACCTTGTTAGTGGATTCATTTTGATGATAATGAGATGGATGAAACTAGAAGGCACAACCTTCTGTACCCTCTTTTTACTTTCTGTTATTTAGAATAAATAAAGCAAAAATAGTATTTTCTGTCTGTTTTCTGAATTATCCGTGCATTGAAAAATATCCCGAAAATAAAAGTGCTCCAAATGCCCTGCAAATTTAGTATGATTTTTTATGGAATATTTGAGGATTTTAGGCACTGAAAACACTGCAGGAGGGGCAAGCACTAGGCCACGAGAGTGAAGGGCGCCCCCCCCCTATAGGGTGCGCCCCCCTGTCTCGTGGGCCCCTGGTGGGCCCCCTGCCCCCCTCCACTTATGCCAGCACCCACGCACTTCATCTTCTACCCAAAAATAAATCCCCATCCAGCTCAAGCACGAGTTCTAGCTCTTTTTGCTGCGATTTTCGATCTCCTTGCTCAAAGCTCCATTCACAAAACTGCTTTGGGTGATTGTTGCTTGGTATGTGACTCCTCCATTGGTCCAATTAGTTTTTGTTCTAGTACTTTATTCATTGCAAATTTTTGCTGCATAGGTGACCATGTTCTTGAGCTTGCATGTTAACTTTATGAGGTCCCAAGCAATTATAATGCATGATATAGGCTCTAGGGACTTGTAGGAGTAGTTGCTACCAAACTTGTTTAGTTTTATTCACTTTTATTTTGAAGTTACTAAAATTCCAGAAATTTTCAGAAAATGTTAAGGAAACTTTTGAGGGGCTCTTCTAGCCAAAGCTCTCGGGAAGAACAAGCTAAAGAGAAGGAAAAAGCCACGTATAATCTTCCTCGCTTAGCGGAAGTACGGTCGTGTGAATGGCCATGTGAGGATTTCTTGAAAGAAGCTAGAATTCATGAAGATTTTTATTCTTTGATCGAGACTGCAGGCCTCGCCGGTTTCATCAATGACCGAATCGATCAATATCTCTTACTCACCAATACTTTCGTGCAAACCTTTTATTATTATCCTAAGAAGTCACCGCCTGCAGTATCATTTCATTTATATGATGAATTCAAAGAAATGTCTTTATGTAATTTTGCGCGGTGTGTAGGATACCTTATGAGGGAGAATTAGAGGAACCCCATCGTGAAGATGTGGGTGGCTTTGTTAATACTATAGCTATAGAGGAGCCAAAGAAGGGCTCTGAGGCAAAAGTCTCTAGCATACACTTTCCTGTTTTACGCTACTTTGCCATATTTGCTAGTAGATGCTTGATTGGTCGTGGAAATAGTGGAAACTTTAGTGTTCCTGATATTATCATTCTTCAACATGCCTTGCTTGGAGACAATACTTTTAGAATGGGTGTCGTCGGTGCTAAGCGGCTAGCCCTGAATCGTACAAAAGGCCCCATATTTGGAGGTATCTATGCTGCACGTCTTGCTAAACATTTTCAGATACCCATTAGGCACCATGAGAAGGAGGAGATAAAATTGCCTCCTCACATTTTGGATTACAAGAGCATGGTAGCACACAAGTTTATTGTTGACAACGAAGAAAAGATGCTCTTGTATAAACTTAGATTCAATAAGAAACACTTTGAGATTATTATTTTGCTTGCGCCTTTGTTGTTTGTTTTGCTTGCAGAAAATTTTCTTGTCACATCGAAAGCGGTGAACAATCATCGAGCTCAAGCTCTTACTCCAGAACCTGAACCTGAGCCGGAACCTGAACTGGACCCTTATCGTGCATCATCTATCCAGTCGAATCCGGAGATGACCAGCCAGTGGTATCCTGATTACACCTCCTAGTACACCGGGGAGAGTAGCGACGGTCCTTGGTACTATACCAACTTAGGCCAAAATCCTAAGCTTGGGAGAGTACGTATTTCTCACCGACTTTACATTCATGTTCAGACACTAGTCATCGGTGCTCATACTCTTTCATTGTATTATCCATGCTAGTTTAAATTTCTTTTTCTAGTTTTCTTCTTGTGTGTTTGATAAACCTTAAGAAAAATCAAAAAAATCAGTTAGCTTAATTTCCATGCTTGTAGTAGAATTAAAATGAAAACCCAAAAAGATTTCTAGTTCTTCTTCTTACTTGTTGGGAGCTTTCCTGTGTAAATAGTTTTCTTTTCTTTTCTTTCCTTTGGGGGTCGAGAAGACCATATTGAAAATGTTTAGTGGCTCTCATATGCATGATTGTTTATTTAACTTAGAGCCCATATTACTTGTCTTCTCTCTTGAGTTGAATGCTTGCAGATTCCAGCTTAGTCCAATGCATGTGCACTCTTATTATTATACACATCCTTCGGTCGTGCAAGTGAAAGGCAATAATGACGATATATGATGAACTTATTGGGATGAGAAAAGCTAGTCTGAACTCGACCTCTCTCGTTTTGGTAAATATGATCAGTTCATCGTTTCTGAGTCAGCTATTATGAAGTAAACATATTTGCAATGACATTTAGAGATTATAGTTGCTTGTGCCATACTTGATTCGCTATGAGTTATAATGGTTTACCTTGCGTGCCAACATGCTATTAGAATGATTATGATGTGGTATGATGAGATGGTATCCTCCTTTGAATGAATTGAATGACTAGACTTGGCACATGTTCACGCATGTAGTTGAATCAAATCAACATAGCCTTCACGATATTTATGTTCATGGTGGATTATATCCTACTCATGCTTGTAGTCGGTTTGAATTAATTTTAATGCATGTTTATGACTGTTGTCGCTCTCTTAGTTGGTCGCTTCCCAGTCTTTTGCTAGCCTTCACCTGTACTAAGCGGGAATACTTCTTGTGCATCCAAACTCCTTAAATCCCAAAGTTGTTCCATATGAGTCCACGATACCTTCCTATATGCGATATTTACCTGCCGTTCCAAGTAAATTTGTATGTGCCAAACTCCAGACCTTCAAATGAAATTCTGTTTTGTAAGCTCGAGCAGCTCATGTTTCAACTAGGGCTGCCTATATCTTCCATGCTAGGTGGGTTATTCTCAAGAGGAGTGGACTCCGCTCCTCATTCACGAGAAAGGCCGGTAACCGGGATGCCCAGTCCCATGATCCAAAAAGATCAAAGAAAATCAAAATAATTAAACAAAACTCCCCAAGGACTGTTGTTAGTTGGAGGCACTCGTTGTTTCGAGCAAGCCATGGATTGATGCTTGTTGGTGGTTGGGGGAGTATAAACCTTTACCATTCTGTTTGGGAACTTCCTATAATGCATGTAGTATGGAAGATACAACCATCTCATAGTTGTTGCGTTGACAGCGAAAGTATGCCGCTCAAAATGTTATTCAATCTCTATTTTAAAATCGAGCTCTGGCACCTCTACAAATCTCTACTTCCCTCTGCGAAGGGCCTATCTATTTACTTTTATGTTGAGTCATCACCCTTCTTATTAAAAAGCAGCCGCTGGAGAGCACACTGTCATTTGCATTCATTACTACTGGTTTATATTGGGTATGACTTGACTGGATCTCTTTTACCGTGAATTACAATGTTTAGTCAGTCCTTGATCTTTAAAGGTGCTCTGCATTTATGTTTTGCGGTCTCAGAAAGGGCTAGCGAGATACCATTTTGTTATGTCGTGTTATGATTATTTTGAGAAAGTGTTGTCATCCGATGTTTATTATTATGGCCCGCTAGCTGATTATGCTATTGATATGAGTAATTGTGAGACCTAGGTGTTATTGTGAGTATGGTTAGTTCATAATATTTGCTGAAACTTGAATGCTGGCTTTTCATGTTACAACAACAAGAGCAAACAAAGTTTGTAAAAGTTTTTCTTTATCACTTTCAGTTTATCAACTGAATTGCTTGAGGACAAGCAAAGGTTTAAGCTTGGGGGAGTTGATACGTCTCCAACGTATCTACTTTTCCAAACACTTTTGCCCTTATTTTGGACTCTAACTTGCATGATTTGAATGAAACTAACCCGGACTGACCCTGTTTTCAGCAGAACTGCCATGATGTTGTTTTATGTGTAGAAAAGAAAAGTTCTCGGAATGTCCTGAAAATCCACGGAGGCACTTTTTGGAATTAATAAGAATTTCTGGGCGAAAGAAATACACCAGGGGGCCCACACCCTGTCCACGAGATAGGGGGGCGCCCCCCCCCCCTTATAGGGCGCGCCCCCCTATCTCGTGGGCCCCCTGGACCTCCACCGACCTCAACTCCAACTCCATATATTCACGTTCGGGAAGAAAAAAATCAGAGGGAAAGTTTCATCGCATTTTACAACACGGAGCCGCCGTCAAGCCCTAATCTCTCTCGGGAGGGCTGATCTGGAGTCCGTTCAGGGCTCTGGAGAGGGGGATTTGTCGCCGTCGTCATCATCAACCATCCTCCATCACCAATTTCATGATGCTCACCGCCGCGCGTGAGTAATTCCATCGTAGGCTTGCTAGACGGTGATGGGTTGGATGAGATTTACCATGTAATCAAGTTAGTTTTGTTAGGGTTTGATCCCTAGTATCCACTATGTTCTGAGATTAATGTTGCTATGACTTTGCTATGCTTAATGCTTGTCACTAGGGCCCGAGTGCCATGATTTCAGATCTGAACCTATTATGCTTTCATGAATATATGTGTGTTCTTGATCCTATCTTGCAAGTCTATAGTCACCTATTATGTATTATGATCCGACAACCCCGAAGTGACAATAATCGGGATACTTCTCGGTGATGACCGTAGTTTGAGGAGTTCATGTATTCACTATGTGCTAATGCTTTGTTCCGGTTCTCTATTAAAAGGAGGCCTTAATATCCCTTAGTTTCCGTTAGTACCCCGCTGCCACGGGAGGGTAGGACAAAAGAAGTCATGCAAGTTCTTTTCCATAAGCACGTATGACTATTTACGGAATACATGCCTACATTACATTGATGAACTGGAGCTAGTTCTGTGTCACCCTATGTTATAGCTATTACATGAGGAATCACATCCGGCATAATTATCCATCACTGATCCATTGCCTACGAGCTTTTCACATATTGTTCTTCGCTTATTTACTTTTCCGTTGCTACTGTTACAATCACTACAAAAACCCAAAAATATTACTTTTGCACCGTTACCTTTATTATCATACTACTTTGCTACTAAATACTTTGCTGCAGATACTAAGTTATCCAGGTGTGGTTGAATTGACAACTCAACTGCTAATACTCAAGAATATTCTTTGGCTCCCCTTGTGTCGAATCAATAAATTTGGGTTGAATACTATACCCTTGAAAGCTGTTGCGATCCCCTACACTTGTGGGTCATCAATAGCATATACATACAAATAGTCTTATTAAATCATGTCATCATCATAATCATCATCCAACACAAAGTGGTCTCTCGTCATCATCTCGAAAATAGCGATACAACTGTCGATTACTTGCTACTACATCATCATCCATCTAAACAATGATATACGCGAGAAGAGCTATCACCTTGAGTGAGAGAGGAACTATGCAGTACATGAGTTCGTATCCCTCTCTTGCATTAGCATAAACCTAAACTAACCACTGGCGTAGCACTTCTTCGCCATCGATGATCTATACACCTGCATCGTCACATGAGTCGATGATATGCAACATATATAGTTGAGCAACAGAAAGAGACAGACTTGGCAAAAATAGAAGCAACAAATCATAAGCATAAATAACAAAGTTCATCGTACCCAAAATGCCCTAACTAGAGTGATCTTCACTAGTCGAGGAGGACGGTTTAATTACATCACAAATAAAGTTTCATCGTGCATAACTCAAAGTTTCATCATTCAGAAAGTATGGACTAAACGAACACATTGTCATATATCGACAATCACTCCAGCATGTAGTGCCATCCATCCAAGTCAAGGAGATAGTCCCCGAGCTTAGTGAAAGGATTTAGGTCGAGACGCTGAGCGGCTACGCATGTTCGGACGTCTTCCCGCGACATTTTTCCTTCTTCATAGAACATCCCTGATTTTTCGACGACCTCCTTCGTGATGATTTGGGCAAGTTCGGGCTGGATGTGATAGAACTCAGCTCGAAGTCGATGATCCTCGATATCTCCTAAGTTCTTTGCCCATTGCAGAATATGGGCATCGCGGATCTAGGTGACATGCGAAGGTTCTGGTGATCTGATGACCCACAAGTGTAGGGGATCTATCGTAGTCCTTTCGATAAGTAAGAGTGTCGAACCCAACGAGGAGCAGAAGGAAATGACAAGCGGTTTTTAGTAAGGTATTCTCTGCAAGCACTAAAATTATAGGTAACAGATAGTTTTGTGATAAGATAATTTGTAACGGGTAACAAGCAATGAAAGTAAATAAAATGCAGCAAGGTGGCCCAATCCTTTTTGTTGCAAAGGACAAGCCTGGACAACTCTTATATGAAGGAAAACGCTCCCGAGGACACATGGGAATTATCGTCAAGCTAGTTTTCATCACGCTCATATGATTCGCGTTCGTTACTTTGATAATTTGATATGTGGGTGGACCGGTGCTTGGGTACTGCCCTTTCTTGGACAAGCATCCCACTTATGAATAACCCCTATTGCAAGCATCCGCAACTACAAAAGAAGTATTAAGATAAACCTAACCATAGCATGAAACAAGTGGATCCAAATCAGCCCCTTACGAAGCAACTTATAAACTAGGGTTTAAGCTTCTGTCACTCTAGCAACCCATCATCTACTTATTACTTCCCAATGCCTTCCTCTAGGCCCAAATAATGGTGAAGTGTCATGTAGTCGATGTTCACATAACACCACTAGAGGAGAGACAACATACATCTCATCAAAATATCGAACGAATACCAAATTCACATGACTACTAATAGCAAGACTTCTCCCATGTCCTCAGGAACAAACGTAACTACTCACAAATCATATTCATGTTCATAATCAGAGGGGTATTAATATGCATAATGGATCTGAACATATGATCTTCCACCAAATAAACCAACTAGCATCAACTACAAGGAATAATCAACACTACTAGCAACCCACAGGTACCAATCTGAGGTTTTGGTACAAAGATTGGATACAAGAGATGAACTAGGGTTTGAGAGGAGATGGTGCTGGTGAAGATGTTGATGGAGATTGACCCCCTCCCGATGAGAGGATCGTTGGTGATGGATGATGTCTACTACACAACCTTCTTCTCGTAGACGTTGTTGGGCCTCCAAGTGCAGAGGTTTGTAGGACAGTAGCAAATTTTCCTCAAGTGGATGACCTAAGGTTTATCAATCTGTGGGAGGCGTAGGTTGAAGATGGTCTCTCTCAAGCAACCCTGCAACCAAATAACAAAGAGTCTCTTGTGTCCCCAACACACCCAATACAATGGTAAATTGTATAGGTGCACTAGTTCGGCGAAGAGATGGTGATACAAGTGCAATGTGGATGGTAGATAGAGGTTTTTGTAATATAAAAATATAAAAATAGCAAGGTAGAAAGTGATAAAAATGAGCGTAGACGGTATTGGAATGCGTTGAAACAAGGCCTAGGGTTCATACTTTCACTAGTGCAAGTTCTCTCAACAATAATAACATAATTGGATCATATAAATATCCCTCAACATGCAACAAAGAGTCACTCCAAAGCCACTAATAGCGGAGAATAAACGAAGAGATTATGGTAGGGTACGAAACCACCTCAAAGTTATTCTTTCTTGTCGATCTATTCAAGAGTCCGTAGTAAAATAGCACGAAACTATTCTTTCCGTTCGATCTATCCTAGAGTTCATACTAGAATAACACCTTAAGACACAAATCAACCAAAACCCTAATGTCACCTAGATACTCCATTGTCACCTCAAGTATCCGTGGGTATGATCATATGATATGCATCACACAATCTCAGATTCATCTATTCAACCAACACAAAAGTACTTCAAAGAGTGCCCCAAAGTTTCTACCGGAGAGTCAAGACGAAAACGTGTGCCAACCCCTATACGTAGGTTCATGGGCGGAACCGCAAGTTGATCACCAAAACATACATCAAGTGAATCAATAGAATAACCCATTGTCACCACGGTTATCCCACGCAAGACATACATCAAGTGTGTTCTCAAATCCCTAAAGACTCAATCCGATAAGATAACTTCAAAGGGAAAACTCAATCCATTACAAGAGAGTAGAGGGGGAGAAACATCATAAGATCCAACTATAATAGCAAAGCTCGCGATACATCAAGATCGTATCATCTCAAGAACATGAGAGAGATAGATCAAACACATAGCTACTGGTACATACCCTCAGCCCCGAGGGTAAACTACTCCCTCCTCGTCATGGAGAGCGCCGGGATGATGAAGATGGCCACCGGTGAGGGATCCCCCCTCCGGCAGGGTGCCCGAACAGGGCCCCGATTGGTTTTTGGTGGCTACAGAGGCTTGCGGCGGCGGAACTCCAGATCTATTCTTGACTCTGATAGTTTTAGGGTATATGGAGATATATAGGCGAAATAAGTCGGTCAGGGGAGCCACGAGGGTGGAGGGCGCCCCCCCTACCTCGTGGTCACCACTAAGCTTCCTTTACTTCAACTCCAAGTCTCTTGGATCATGTTCATTCCAAAAATCACGCTCCCGAAGGTTTCATTCCGTTTGGACTCTATTTGATATTCCTTTTCTGTGAAACACTAAAACAAGGGAAAAAACAGGAACTGGCACTGGGCTCTGGGTTAATAGGTTAGTCCCAAAAATAATATAAAAGTGCATAATAAAGCCCATAAAAATCCAAAACAAATAATATAATAGCATGAATGCTTAATAAATTATAGATACGTTGGAGATGTATCAGCATCCCCAAGCTTAATTCATGCTCGTCCTCGAGTAGGTAAATGATAAAAGAAATAATTTATGAAGTGTGAATGCTAGAAGGTGCACAAGTTTGATCAATGATAATTTCAATCACCTTTTCTAGCATCATTATATATCATAACAGTAGCTCATCTCATAAAGCTTCTCATGATCAAGTAACAAACTATTCACATGTTAGATCATAAACTTTTTTGAAAACTAACAAACCATGTTATTAGTCATCAAACAATTACAATTCATCTTATTTTCAGGAAGGGTCTATATCAGAGCTTTAATTCAGCAAACTTCACATACTCAACTATCATTTAGTCTTTCACAATTGCTAACACTCACGCGATATTGATGGGTTCAAAGTTTTAATCAGACACAGAGAAAGATAGGGGCTTATAGATTCTATGTTTTAACCACTCACTAGCATCATCATGCCAAGCATCCATGATAAATTTCATTGAGTTTAGACATTTTATGCATTTTCTAGGATTTTCCTAGTGAAAAAAACCTAAAACACTCGCAGAAAATGATGCAATGTGCGTTCGGTGTCCGAATTCCTTTAAATTTAGTATAGAGACCTGCCATGAGTATGCCCACATGCTGGAAAAATTTGGTGTCATTTTATCTATGAATGAAGCACACCATGTTCAAAGGTGGTGGTTCGGGTAGGCCAGTAGGGTAAGCCTAGATGCACTTTTGTCCGCAAGAATAAAATGGACCCAAATTTTTCCACACAATAGTATCACTATGCCAAGCATCCATGATAAATTTCATTGAGTTCTGACATTGTATGAAAGTTGCATTTGGTGTGTGAATTGCTTGAAATTTTGCATGGAGGCCTGCCATGAGCATGCCCACATGTTGACAAAATTTGGTGTCATTTCATGCATGGCAAGAAGCACACCCTGTTCAAAGGTGGTGGTTCAGGTAGGCCGGTATGGAAAGTCTGGATGCACTCTTTCCACATCAACAAAATGGACCATAATTTTCTCCACACACTAGCATCACCATGCCAAGCATCCATGATAAATTTCATTCTGTTTTGAAATTTTTGCATTTTCTAGGATTTTCCCGGTGAAAAAACCCTAAAAACACTAGCCGAACATGACGCAATGTGCATTTGGTGTTTGAATTCCTTCAAATTTTGCGTGGAGGCCTGCCCGCATGCTGGTAAATTTTGGTGTCATTTCATGCATCACAAGAAAACACGACGTTCAAAGGGGGTGGATCGGATTGGCCAATACGGCAAGTCTGGATGCACTTTTTTCACATCAATAAAATGAACCCATTTTTTCACACACTAGCATCACCATACTAAGTGTCCATATAAATTTCATTGAGTTCTGGATTTTCATGCATTTTTAGGGTTTTCCCCACACTAGTACAAAAAGGGTCAAACGTGAAGCACATTAGTGCCGGTTTAATTTTGGCCCGGTACTAATGGTACCATTAGTGCCGGTTCGAAAGGATTTGCATTAATGCCGGTTCGTGTTGAACCTTTAGTACCGGTTCGCGGCACGAACCGGTACTAAAGGGGTGGTGGCAGGCTGGCGTCAGGCCGGGGCCCCACGATCACCTTTAGTACCGGTTCGTGGCACGAACCGGTACTAAAGGGGTCTGGCCTATAGTACCAGTTTGTGACACAAACTGGCACTAAAAGTGTAGGGAAAATGTAAAACGGCTATAACTTTTGCATACGATGTCAGAAAAAAACGTATAATATATCAAAAAATTCAGCACGAAAATCCGCATCCGATAGAGACAGCCTACGGGCCTATTTGGAATTATTTAGAATCCTCAAATTCCAAAAGGAAAAAAGATATGGTCAAATAATTTTAGTTTTTTTTAAAAAATTTGGTTAAATCTGGTCAAACTACTTATTCAAGAAGTATTAATGTTACTACATAATTATTCAAGAATATTAGTGTTACTAAATAATTATTTCAATTTTTTGAATTTTGGTCAAATCTGGTCAAATATGGTCAAACTATGGTCAAACTTATTCAAGAAATATTAGCGTTACTAAATAATTACTATTTTTTAGAATAATAGTTTCAAACTCAAACGGTGAAATGTGTGACTTCATGTTCAAGCTAAACTCCTGAGGGTTAATAGGATTAACATCTTACTATTGTCAGGAAAACAACAAGTGCAGACTCGGAAACGAAGGAGAATAGAACCCGAAAGTTAAGCGTGCTCGGGCTAGAGTAATGAGAGGGATGGGTGACCGGTCGGGAAGTTAGATGATTTGGAATTAGTGATCCACACTTGAGCAGTTAAGAGAGGGGATTAGAGACTAAATCATCAAATAATTCAGAAAAATTAAAAATCGAAAAAAAAATCAAATTTTTTTTCCAAAAATTTCAAAAAAAAATCAAAAAAAAACTTTTAGTACCGGTTGGTAACACCAACCGGTACTAAAGGTCCCCCATACCGGGGCGCGAGCTCACGCCACGTGGTGGCACTTTAGCGCTGGTTCGTGCCGAATCGGTACTAAAGGGGGGGGGGCTTTAGTGCCCACCCTTTAGTGCCGGTTATGAAACCGGCACTAAAGGCCCTTACGAACCGGCGCTAAAGCTCCGTTTTCTACTAGTGCCAGGAAACAACCCTAAAACACTAGACGAATGTGACACATAATTGTTTCAAGTTTTGCATGGAGGCCTGCCATGATCATGTGCACATGCTAACAAATTTTGGTGTCATTTCATGCATGGAAAGAAGCACACCATGTTCAAAGGTGGTGGTTTCGGTTGGTTGGTAGGGCAAGTCTAGATACTATTTTTTCACATCAATAAAATAGACCCATTTTTTCACACACTAGCATCACCATGCCAAGCATTCATGATAAAGTTCATTGAGTGCTCCCATTTATACATTTTCTAGGGTTTTCCCGGTGAAATAAATCCTAAAACTTTAGCCGAACATCATGTTGGCAAAATTTGATGTCATTTCATGCATGACAATAAGCACATCATGTTCAAAGTTGGCGGTTCGAGTACGTTGGGCAATGCTCTTATTATTTGCAATTTCCGTCAATATCGATCAACACAAACATTTTCTTATATCCGAATTATTTCTTGACATTTGTCAACAATTTCAAATTTCAAATTTTGTATAAGAATTTTGTAAACATGAACACTTTTTCAAAAAAATTAATAAATTCCCAAATACCGTAAATCGCGTACTTTAAAAAATTTGTCAACATTTTTAAAACACAAACATTTATTGAATTGATGAACAACAAATTCAAAAGTGGTAACATTTTTTTGAAATTCCAGAACATCTTTATAATTTGTGAAAAATAATTGAAAACAATAATATTTTTTGGTATTCCAAAAAAAATTCAACTTTTAAAACAGGTTTGTAAACGAATAATAAATGTCAGAAAGGATATAATTAATTTAATGATCAGAAGAAAAAACAAAAAATACGAATTGAAAAAAGTACTCTCAGGCCTTGCCCAACTGGGCAACAACATTGCTTTTGTCAACTCCATGTTGGGCTGGCCCAAATATTCACCGATTTGTAAAAATTCATCAATTTTTGAAAAAGAAAGTTTATGAATATGAAAAAATTACATGCTTTTATAAAACGTTCGTAATAGTTGAAAAGTGTTCCTGGATATGGAAGAAAAAAATAATGAATCTAAAAACAAAGTTTAGGAATTTAAGAAAATGTTCCCGAGTTTAAATGGAAAAAAGCTCTAGTAGAACGTATGGGTTGGGCGAAAGGTTCCGTCTGAGTACCTTTTTTCGATATCCTTGAAATGACCAAACTTTTTCTAGGGCTTTGTATCACCATTCCAAAGCACCATGCCAAGTTTTTATGATTTCGATAATTCTGCATTTTCCTCAAGAAGCTCTCTCATTCAATTCTTTTGATTCACTATGCTCCATAATTTTTGAGCACCTTTTTGATTGAGGTATTCAATTTTGAATTTGGTTTAGTATTTTGATAGGGTCAACGATTTTTCAAATCAATTGACAGTTACCGGCCCATAAAAACATATCAGTCCCGCGCACACTCTAATCACTTAGAAAAACCAAGCGCAAATTTATTGTACCGGTAATCCCTAATTTTGGAGCTCTCTCATTCAAATGAGGTATTTAATTTTTTATTTGGTTCTCCATTTTGACAGGGTCAAAATTTATTTAAATCAATTGATACGAACCGACCTACGCACCCTCTCTCCACCTAGAAAAAGAACGCCAATATGTGAGACTGGTATACCAATATAATACATACATCCACCGATGTTGAAAATTGCCCCACATAATTACGTGCTGATTAGCAGATAGCACAAAAAGGCCCACGAAAGCACCACATAATAAATAAAGAGAAAACACACTTCATCATTTCCCCCACTCGCCAAACCACACACTCCCCCAGTTTCTAAGTATAAGGTGTATTAGTTTTTTAAAAAGTCCAATTTCTTTAACTTTGACCAAGTTCAGAGCCAAAAACATAAGCACCACAAAACTGAATTGGTGTTCAATCAGAGTTCTAAAAATCAATAGAAGCTTAGTGATAAGTAGGATCTCTCATCTTACCGCTAATTCCTTCCCTAGAGTGCTAGCTCAATATTGTCCCTGCAGAATACATGGTTGCAAGCTGTTTTGATGGATTTATAAAAACTACCCAAACATACATTGCACATGGTTCCGTTTTGCTCATGTGAAGCCAGCTCAACATGCGATTTTTGCTAGTTTCCACCAAGTAGGGCAAGTACAAAGATGCAGAATTAGTGCAAGTCATAGACATCATAGAAGTGCAAGCTTTCTAAAAAAAACATGACCAAATGTAATAAACCATTGTAGGCACGTACAAAAAGTTTTGATGTCCTCACAAATGTTGGTACTTAGGTAGACAACCCAAAAAAGAAATTGCGTCAGTTCCCAAGGTAAGTGTTTCTTCCCGAAAGTGCAAACTATATGATAGTTCCAAGAGATATCCAAACCCCAAATCATCAGTGAAGGCCTTTGAACGTGAAAAAACCAGGCAGTAGTTCCAAGACACTTTTGAAACCTAGATCTTCGATGAATAATTTTTTTATATTTTCGCTAGCTTTGGACCAATCGACTGCACATCATGAAGACTTCATCAGAAGTCATGTTCAACCTAGAGATATGGTAAGAACAACGAAACCTTAGTGAAAATTCAATATCATATCCCAAGTTTAGGAGTATGTTCTTTGTACCAACTTTTCCCTTATTTGGAAATCTAGCGACACTTTAACCCCCAATTGTTGGCCTTGTGACATCTCCCTAGATTAGGAAGTTACTTCGAAGGTTTTTTTCCACTGTCAAATACAATTTTTAAACCGCAGCAGATATGTTTTAGTAAATAGCGGGACAAGTAGAAGATGATATTCTAGGTACAATACTAGCACTTAATGGTCCAAAAAAAGTCACAAAAGTCACCCTTAAGCGTTCTATTGTACCTAGCCTATCTTCTTTTTTGGCTTCTACTGCTATTTCATAATGCATAGTCTAATGTTATTCAAAAATTGCCCCTTGACATGTCAAAGCAAATCTGTGAAGTACACTTACCTAATCTAGAGAGATGTGACAAGGCCAAACAACTAAGAGGTAAAATGTGGCAAGATTTCTTAAATTTGTCACATATTCAGACTAGGAGCGTAAAAAGCGAAAATATTCCTAAATTTGGGATAAATATTTTTCAATTTTGACTAATTTTTTATCGTTACTTCCATATCCCTTCTAAGTTGAATACTCCTTGGAATTACTTAGTAGTTCCATACCGTTTTTTCATAGGCTCACTAAAGAAAAAAAGTCCTTCATCAATTATCTGACTACTGTCTCTAGGAACTACCCCATAGGGTGGAGTGCAAACTAGTAACACTTAACGCTGGACCCGTGACAGTATTAAGCACACAGATTGTCTTATAGACATGTGTATCAAACTTTGCCAGCACATGGAAAGTCTAGAAGATGAAATGTAGGCTGTGCATGCACACCAACGAAAGAAGTAATGAATCTTTTCTGAAGGTGCCTGATGGGAAACAAATTACTTATTTCCGTATGGAGCTTAGCACTGTTATTTCTGACCTATCAGTAAACTTCCATTTGTACTCAGTAGCCTTGTTGAATTTCAGTCTCATTTGCAACATCCAATTGCTTCAATGAATGATCTTTACTTCCGGAGCATTTTAACGTGAGATAAGAATAACATTATTCCACCATTTTTTCAGATAGAATTTGCCAACACGGACCTTGATGTATGTATGTTAATGTATCCAAGATTTTGGATTTCGTTTTATGATTTTTACCTGTCAAAGGCGAAATGGGCGAAATCCATTATTTTTCTTGGAAAAAATCGAACGAAAAGCATAGAACAAAATTTGAAATTTAGAACAAAATTTAAACGAAAATGACAAAAAATTTCTGAAAAAGGCTTGAACCAAGCAGAATCGCATTCAACAGGTGAAAAATTGAAGCAAAATCAACTGATTTCCGAAGTAACAATCGTGTTGTACAAGGCGGGTCTTTCATTCTCATCAAACTAAACACAAGATACGAAGGGGAAAGGGACGGCCTTGCCAAGCACGTAGTGCTGCAGCTACAACCCCGGCACTGCCGACGCCTACATCCGCCGTTTACCCGGTCTCCGCACGCCATGGAAGAAGTGGATTGGAAGTAGAAAAAGGAGGAGGAGGATGTGGACTGGAGTGGAGAAAGATGGGAGGAGGCGGGGGGCTTGGCTTGCATCGCTGGCAGGCGGCAGCCACCACTCTGTAAAGAGAAGCGAGGGACACAAGATTAGGGTTGATAGGCTTCGGTAGAGCATTTTATACCATCTGCGAGCATACGTGGACTATGGGCTGGGCCAGAAATTCAAAATGGGCCGAAAATTTTGGCCACCTTGTATTTTTACCGGGCCTGGACGGCATGGGCGAATTTTGGACGAAAATCTGAAATTTTGGATGAAATCCAAAACTCTGAATGTATCATCACAAACTCATGCATTGTTTCTCACAACACAAATGGATCGTTGCCTTTGATGGTTGTATATTGAGAGCCCATCCATCTTATTTATTCCATGGGTATTTGGGTGAACACGGCGATGAAAAGATACGCCTGGTGAACTACTATAACGAACTGGTTCCAATTTAATATTCTTGCCTAGTTTTTTTTGACAAAATAATACTATCGCCTAGTTAATTTGTGTGGGAGAGGCAATAAGTTAAATTTCCAAATGTTGCAGCTTAGTCCCAAACAAAAAGAACAGGTAAATGTCGAAGAAAAAATATGCTCCATGGGGAACTGACTCATCTACCAAGATGAGGGCGAAGAAGAATATATACTAACCATCTTTTCTCTCAAAAGCTAGTAGCGCGACGCAGCAGAAATTTTTCAATGGCAATGCAGTAACATGACGAGATTATATTGGTCTCGAGTAGAATGGCACATAACAAATAGGCCACCATTGTAAGTCACAAAATATCCGCTGCAGTCAGAAACCTGAAAGGAACTAACACTATGATGATAGCATATCTTTTTGGTAAATCTAACTATGGTGAACCAGTTGTATCAATACAATTATAGCTGGTGAAGCAAAATCATCCAAAAGAACTTCAGTCCATCTTCAATAATTTAGTTAGACATTTACATGCAAAAGGCTTTTCACACCATCCCACTTAATCTTGATTGCTGGCAGAGTTGGAACTCCGCCCCAAAGTAAACACAATTACCCGAGTTAAATCTGCCACAAACGATTTTGCTAGTGCCTCGAGGTTCTGATGTTTAGGAAACAACTTTTGGACACTGAAACACCAGAGCTAAATCTGCCACAAACACAATCATTTATTTACTGTTTGCTCCGTTTCTACGGTTCGCAAGAAACGGAGCAAACAGTAAATAAATGATTGAAGAAAGAGAAGCATGTATACCAGAATCGAAGTAGATTGCACGTATTCAGCCTTGTCAAACAGTAATCCCCGGCCCAGTGTTTTGGCGTCGTCCCTGGCCACACCGCGCGCCCGGATCTGCCGTCCACAGACGCACACTTCAGATTTCAGAACGCAATTTGAAGAAACATGTAAGTCAGATTGGCGTTACCTCTAGAAGGCGTTCCTCCCGACGACGACCACGTACACGACGGGATCCAAGAACGCTACGCGAGCCGCGCCGGCGGCCATGTCTCACTTATAAAGCGGGTTCGATCGCGCGGCACTTGTGGACACGGCGGCCGGCTGAAGACTTGCTGTGTTTGGGAAGGAGAGTAGTTGTTGGCGATGGTTTAATTAAAGTGGAGGCGGCAGTTCTCATCCGCGAGAAGATGGACGGGAAGGGACGCACAGGTCGTCACGTGAAGGGGAAGCGGCGCGAGGGGAGAAGAGGGGGCGGTTCTCATCCGCGATAAGAGCGTCTACAGCCGCGCGCATTAATCCTTTGCCAGTTCACCTCGCTAGGCAAGGCTAGCCTTGCCGACGAAGGCTAGCCAAATCGGCTTGCTCGCTGGAACGCAGAAAAATCTTGAAACCGCAGGCAACAAGGTGAGTTCACAGAGGAACCAAACAGTTGGCTTCATTGCTGGGCTGGGCGAGGCGAGCGCTTGCTCCCGAACCAAACGTTCCCAAACTCACCTCAGTAGTCCGGGCGGACGGCCCAGATCAACGAAAACCGACCCGGGCGGACGTCCCAAACCGGCATCAAACGACCCGAGCTGACCGATATATCTCATATCCAGCCTAAATATAGGGCGGATACGGGTGGCCCGGACGCGACCGGACATGTCTGTTACATCGGAGCCGGCCACGCTGGCCCATCCGTTCCAACATATATTCGTCCTCATCTGCTTCTCGGGTCAAACCCTGGCCACTCCACTCCACTACACTACACTTCACTTCACCCCAAGCTCCCGTCCAGCGATCTTCGGCTTTCCTCTAGCATATCGGGAAGTAGATCTGACTCTCACAACTCCGAATCTGTTGACTGGGGTGTCGTTCCATGTGGGTTGGAGGAGGCAATGACCGCATTGCTCTACGTCGCCCCAGACAACTGCACCCGGCCGACGGTGGGATCTGTTCGGCGTGAATCCATTGCATCGGCGCATCGGGCGATCGAATCCTTCAGGACTAGATCATCGCAATCCCTTAGCTCGTCATCTCCCAGGGGCCGGAGTATGAGAGCTACCGAGACCGGTGTGCCCGCGACCTTGAAGAGGAGAGGATGAGGGTGGCCGAGGCCCACCTTGCTACCGACATGGCGGCGCGGAGGCGGCCGATGCGGCAGCGCGCACTGCCATGGAGGAGAAAGCCATCCGTGCCCGCATCATAAAGAAGCGACAACATAGGAACATGTGTGTTCTCCAAAGATGTGTGAAGAGAAGACTGCATTATCGACCACTATAGATACCCTTAGCATTACCTTGAAGAGAGTTTATGGGGGAAAATAGGATGACCTTGAGGGGACGAAGACTTAGATACGTGGCCTTTGAGAACTCCTCAGAGACCGAGCTGGTGTTAAACTTGTCATATCCGTGAAAAACACTGTTTTTCGTCCCTAAGCTTCGACTGATCAAATTCAAAAATCGAACTAACAGGATCCCCAAGTTTCAAATTGGTTCGCTAGATTGTCGAACAGCGGTTTCGAATATGTCGTAGCTTAGTCTCCAGAAAAGTTAAATAATTTTTTGGTTTTCATGATACATATTTAAGACCCTCCTGATCTAAATCTTCAGTTTGGACCTTGACAGGTCAAAGTGGAATAATGTCCACTTGCCCGGGTATTATAACTCGTCAAAACTTCGTTAAGCCCAAGGCATTGACATGCTAATTTTCTAGTTTGTTACTCCTCCGCGGATCTACTTCTGTATGGAACATGCATCTGAGTGGCGCAAGCGGCATCTTCTTAAAATGAATTAAGTACGTATGTGCAAATACGGCGAAGGCGACTGGGAAGATGCATGCATATGCATTGCCATATGTGAAGATGAAAGTATAGTTAGTGTTAGAATTGTGTCGAATATTATTGTACAAGGTAGGTTACAGTTGGAGTTGGTTTTGGACTGTGTGTAGATAGGGTAGGAGTTGTGTCCTAATAGGACACCTGTATCCTAGGCCTCTCATATATATCTGGGGTAGACACACAATGTAACCTATGCCAACATAAGAGCATGGACACGCGGGGGGCAGCCGGCGGCGTGTGCCGGCGCCCGAGCGGCCGGGGTGCGGTATTGTGACGGTGTCATGGGAAGGAGCGCCCGTAGTCATGCCCCGAGAATGTAGCCATATCGGTGAACCTCGTTAACAAATTTTGGTGTCGTGCTCGTGTGATTGCTTGGTTCTCGGTAGATTGACAGAGCGCCTCGGATTTATTCTAACAAGTGGTATCAGAGCCCAGATGCCCGGAATGAATCTCGGTAGACTCACGGGTGGTCGGTCATGGTTGGTGGGCTGGAATTGCTGGTGTTAGCGGGCCCATGGATGACCGATGTGTGAGGGGGAGATTGTTGGGTTTAGTCCCACATCGGTTGTGGGGCGGAGACATAACACGACTTATAAGGGCGGGGGTGTCCCCTCCTAACAGGCTAGTCTTTTGGGGGGAGAGGGCCCAAGGCCTGTCATAAGTCGGTGTTGCTCTCCGGTTTGGCCTGGTTGACGCATGTGGGTCGGAAACGCTGGTGATAGCGGACCCGGGATTGCGTAACAATGCTTCCGCTGCGCAATTCCGGGTCCGCTACACCAGCGTTTCCGACCCACATGCGTCACCAGGCCCAACCGGAGAGTAACACGACTTATAAGGGCGGGGGTGTCCCCTCCCAACAGGCTAGTCTTTTGGGGGGAGAGGGCCCAAGGCCTGTCATAAGTCGGCGTTGCTCTCCGGTTTGGCCTGGTTGACGCATGTGGGTCGGAAACGCTGGTGATAGCGGACCCGGGATTGCGTAACAATGCTTCCGCTGCGCAATTCCGGGTCCGCTACACCAGCGTTTCTGACCCACATGCGTCACCAGGCCCAACCGGAGAGTAACACGACTTATAAGGGCGGGGTGTCCCCTCCCAACAGGCTAGTCTTTTGGGGGGGGAGGGCCCAAGGCCTGTCATAAGTCGGTGTTGCTCTCCGGTTTGGCCTGGTTGACGCATGTGGGTCGGACACGCTGGTGATATCGGACCCGGGATTGCGTAACAAGTGGTATCATGAGCAAGGTTGCAAGGTCTGGAAGGCCGGGATTGTTGATCTAGAGGACGCTGAGCCGTGTGGTGATTTTTTGTTCGTCATGAGGCGATCGAGGACATCGACGAGGTCCTATTATGCTAAGGGTACACGGAAGGCTGCTACCACGGGACAAGTTCAGAGGAAAAAAGGGTCCCTACGTACACAAAAGTATCTCGCAAACTATGTCAAGAAAATATGCAGAAGTATCTATTGGCATTAAGTTTGCATGTAGCTTGTTCTCTGGTGGCTCGAGTTGCTGAGAGTGCTTGGAGTGTGTGCGGCAAGGACGGGGACGTGCGTATAAGGCTTAGAGGAGTCTGGAGTGCGCCGTGATAGGATTACGCAAACACAGGCATCAAGCAATGCACAGAGATGTGCGGGGCGGACATGATGCAGGGTGGAGCATGGTTGCAGTCAGATAATTCGGCTGTGTCGGACTGGACAGTCTGATGGATCGACGTGGATGTTGGTTAAAGCAGAAGATGGTGGTGATTTCGGCAACGACGACATAGGAGCGTGATGCTGATGGTAGCCGACTTCTGGGGCGTGGAAACACGTGGTGCAGGCCTGACGGCTTGTGCGGCTTCGACAGACTATGGCGCAGGGTTGATTCAAGACGGTGCACATGAGAGCTTGGAGTTGACAGGGCGCGGGAGGGGTGGCACGTACAACCATCATGTAGTCATGTTGACGGTGGAGCTGGAGTCTGACGAATGACTACACTCTGTGCTGATGGAGGGGCTACGGCGTAAGAATTCGGAGAGTCGAAGCCTATTTCAGCGGGATGGCGAGAGACACGTGGATCGGACTGGGTACCAGTGGTCTGATGGAGACGTGATACTCGGCATCGGTCGGTGATGATCGGTGGTTCTCTGCAGTGGGGGCTAGCTACCCGGGAGACTCGACTAGGACAGCAGAGGCTCGGCGCGGTGATAGCAGCGAGGCGTGCGATAAGCACGGGACATAGTGGCAGGCCAAGGCACTGATGGTCAGACATGTGGTCAGACAAACTATGCAGGGGGTGCTGAAGCAGTGTTGACGAGTACCGGATTCAAGTTGGTGACTGGTTCTATGGATGCTAGTTGATGGACATGAGTTGACCGTGGAGAATCTGAGAAAGTGGCGGAAAGTCTGAAATTGTCAAAAGCTGAGAGAGTACATGGCCATATATTCTGTGGTATTCAGTGCACATGGCAAAGTGCGGATGACAAGTACAGAAGGAGGCGGAGTGCTATAGCTGTGGGACATGTCAGAGACTATCCGGAAGAAGGGTGAGACAACTGCAAATTTGACTCAGGGTGACACAGGGTGACGGTGAAATTCCTTCAAGTTTCAGACAGACGGTCAAGAAAGAGCGGTGATGTTGAGTTCAACTAACTCTTATATGTGGCGTCCAATACGTGAGTTGTTCACTTTCACGCAGACAGTGGTCGGTGTGTGATGGCGTTGAACGGATTCTCCGGAAGTTGGGAGCACGGACTAGAGTAACAAGGAACTTAATTTTGCTCGAGTGTTGACTGTCATCAAGAAAAGGAGGGACTACAAGTTGCAGGTGGAGTCACATGGAGTATGGGAGTAGCAGCGGTGCTCATGGCGTATCTCAAGTCCAATGTACAAGGAGGTTTGATGCATGGATGGATTCAAGGTGGTGAAGAATATTCGCCAAGGTGGAGTTTGTTAGAATTGTGTCGAATATTATTGTACAAGGTAGGTTACATTTGGACTTGGTTTTGGACTGTGTGTAGACAGGGTAGGAGTTGTGTCCTAATAGGACACCTGTATCCTAGGCCTCTCATATATATCGGGGGTAGACACACGATGTAACCTATGCCAACATAATAGCACACACACGTGGGGGGCAGCCGGCGGCGTGTGCCGGCGCCCGAGCGGCCGGGGTGCGGTATTGTGACGGTGTCATGGGCAGGAGCGCCCGTAGTCATGCCCCGGGGATGTAGCCATATCGGTGAACCTGGTTAAAAAATCTCGGTGTCGTGCTCGTGTGATTGCTTGGTTCTTGGTAGATTGACAGAGCGCCTCGGATTTATTCTAACAGTTAGGGCTCTTTAATAGTGACATACTAGCTAGTAGTTGTTTCTTATGCTATTGAACTGGATCAATCCGCCATTGCCTTTGTTTGGTAAATTTGTAGTCCCTCCATTCCATAATATCACAGGATTTTATTAAAACAGAAATGTAAGACAACGAGATCAAAACATCTAGGTACAAGCAACTAATGAACAACAATGACACAATCACAACAAAGATGGTACTATTTGGCAAAGAAACAACTCCCTCCATTCGTAATGTAAGACTTTCTTGACACTAGTGTAGTGTAAAAAAAGTCTTACATGACGGAGGAAGTAGTTAGCAAGCCGGTTGATCAGGCATTGACACAGTCGCTCTTGCAGCGGGGCGTGCAGTCGTCCATGCATATCCCGACGAACATGTTGATGGTTTCGCGGCACTGCAGGCATGAAACGTGGCGGGCGGCGCACTGCCTCTTGCACCTAGCGTCCATGCACCGCACGGGGGCCTTGGACTTGCAGCTCTGCACACAGTCCGGGTCCGGCTGCGGGCCACAGGGTCCAGAGCTGGTGCAATCAAGCCAGGACGACGCTTGGGCGTTGATGTTGTGGCTGCACATAGAGCTGCAGATCATGCGGCAGTCCTCCTCGCATGCCGTCGTCTCGGCCGCCGTCGGCCATCCCATGCCCAACAGCACGACCATCAGCACGGCGACCACAGCTGCACTTGATGGAGCCATTAGAAGAGAACAAGGTGTATGTGATGTGTGAAGGTACTGGTGCCCATATGGTACAGCAAACCTTGCTATTTATAGCAAACCACTTGAGTGTACACATATGGATCATCCATCTAAGGGCATCTCTAGCAGATCTCCACTATCTTAAACGGCGCCATGCATATGCAGGGTACGACTTGCAAGTTCGTCGGGTCCTAGTTGTTGAGTATCGTGATTATTATGAAAGTTAGGATAGCGTAGGATATTATTCTACCTTGCCTTGTATTTCAAGATGATCAAGTACTCCTATACATATGCCCATAAGGATCAGACAATAAAATAACTATTCCATCAAATCTCTCTCTCCCTTCTAACATGGTATCAGCATAACCGATCCAAACCCTGGCCGCCGCTCGTCGCTTCCTCCCGGGGCGGTCGGCCTCCATGACTGCCGCCAGGGGCCGCGCCGCCCGTACCTAGGGTTCGTCCCGCCGATCGCGTTGATCAGCTGCCCTAGAGTCTTTTTCCTGATCCGTTGATTGGGGTTTTTCTCTCTCACCGATCAATTGATCGGTGTTATTCTTCTTTGGTTTTCCGATCCCTGATCGGATTGAGTCGCTCGCCGTCCGTTTGTCCTCTATGAGTTGCGTTTACTCCATCAGCATCTTCATCGTCTTCGAGTGGATTTGCGGAGGGCGCTCTTGGCTTCACATGCGCCGCTGATACGTCGGCCATCGCGCACTCCTGTGAAGGCACTCTTGCCCTCGCCGCGTGGCCCGCGACCACTCACGCGCCTCGCGTGGTGTGGTGGCTGCTCGAGCGCCCGCATTGGCCCAGGGATCCAGATCGCGTGGCTGTGTGCATGATGGATTGATGGGTGCTCGTGCACTTTGTGTTAACTACGGCACTTGTGCGTGTGTTAGCCGGCCGCCGTGCATAACGTGTGTCCATGTCCGGCTGCACGCTCCTGCTACGTCTAGCTGCGTGACGCATGCCGTCTGTGCGTGTCTGCGTTGGATTCTACGAAAATCATCACTGTGTGCGCGCATCTTTTCATCGATTGAGCAACAGGTTGTCATTGCATTCGCCCCGTCGGACCGCAGCGCTGCCGCCTTGTGGTTCTTCCTGTGGCTGCACCGATCCGCGCCGCCGTTGCGTCGCCCCTTTGGACCGTAGCGCACTGGCACGTGGTCCCCGCCGCCGCCCTGTGGCCATTCCCTTGGTTGCACAAATCCGCGTGTTGCCACTGCGTCGCCTTCGGGCCGTAGTGTCGCAGCCCGTGGTCAACTGCCGCCCCGAGACCGTCCACTCCAGGCCGTTCCCGAGGCCGTCCACTCCAGACCGTCCCCAAGGCTGCACCGACCCTCGCACAGCCGTTGCGTCGTTCCGTCGGGCCATAGCGAGCGTGGCACGCGGTCCCTGCAACCGCCCTGAGGTCTTCCCTGCCGTCGCCCAGACCCACACGCTGTCGCTGCGTCGCCTCTCCGGGCCGTAGCGTCGTGGCGCACGGTCCACTCCGCCGTCCTCGCGTGTCGACTTTTACATGGTATGCGTCGCGCCGCCACCCTAGGCGCGGGAACACCACCGTCCGTGCTGGTCTTCGTCACGCTGTCGGATTCATTATCGCCTACTTCGAGCATCGCCGCCGCGCTCCTTCTCTAGCCGCCGCCGCCTCCTTAAGCCGCCGCAGCTGCTCTTCTTCCGCGGCTCCACGGCGACTACCTCGACACCGGTGACCCCCGACTCGACATCGACCACGGCGTCCCTCGCACGGCTACCTCGACCACGGCTACATCACCCTACGCTCTCGGCTACCTCGACAAACGGCACAAAGGGCTACTGCCTTGCTTGAACAACCTCGTCGGTTGCCACTCCAGCCACGACTCCGTGATGCATCAACTGTTATGACTATGTTGGGGTGTCCGTCGGCTTACCTTCAAATTATTCTCCAGTCTCACCGTTTGCGTCGCTACCATTGTGACTTGGGCGGGGGGGGGGGGGGGGGGGGGGGATGTTGAGTATCGTGATTATTAGGAAAGCTAGGATGCCGTAGAATATTATTCTACCTTGCCTTGTACTCCAAGATGATCATGTACTCCTATATATATGCCCATGAGGCTCAGGCCATAAAACAACTATTCCACCAAATCCCTCTCTCCCTTCTAACACTAGTACTACCTACGTACTACATATACTAATGATTCCCTACGTGTTCCTCGGGATATTTTTGTTGCTAAATGTTTTAGTGTGGAGAAATAAACCATGTCAAAAATTAAACAGAGACTTCCTGTCCATCAAAGCATTTCCGGCAAACATATATTTCAAATGATGTACATACTTGCTTGCGTAGACCGGAAACAGTAGTGTTAATACAAAGAATTCGAAACAAAGAAGCCTTTCAATGATAAGACTTGCCTGTTAAATACATGAAAATAGTGCATCAAAATCAGCATACCTATAGCTGAATGTAAAAGGAATAAATTTGGATGCTGGATCCATGTATGTGTGGCTATTTTGTTTCCTGAGCTATTGTTTTTGGAGTATGGTAAAAATGCAAGTAATTCATAAACTAACTGGGGACAAAAGAATGTACACAAGGGAGGAGTGGCATAAGAAAATCCACCGCCGCTAGGAGAATACTAGCTATTCCGAGTGACGCTGGGGGACACGCACCCATGTGGAAGAAGAAATCTATATTTTGGGACCTACCCTACTGAAAAGACCTAGAGGTCCGCTCTTCGGTCGACGTGATGCACGTGACGAAGAACCTTTGCGTGAACCTGCTAGGCTTCTTGGGCGTGTATGGGAAGACAAAAGATACAGCTGAGGCACGGGAGGACCTACAACGTTTGCACGAAAAAGACGGCATGCCTCCAAAGCAGTATGAAGGTCCTGCCAGCTATGCTCTTACCAAAGAAGAGAAGGAAATCTTCTTTGAATGCCTGCTTAGTATGAGGGTCCCGACTGGCTTCTCGTCGAATATAAAAGGAATAATAAATATGGCAGAGAAAAAGTTTCAGAACCTAAAGTCTCATGACTGCCACGTGATTATGACGCAATTGCTTCCGGTTGCATTGAGGGGGCTTCTACCGGAAAACGTCCGATTAGCCATTGTGAAGCTATGTGCATTCCTCAATGCAATCTCTCAGAAGGTGATCGATCCAGAAATCATACCAAGGCTAAGGAGTGATGTGGTGCAATGTCTTGTCAGTTTCGAGCTGGTGTTCCCACCATCCTTCTTCAATATCATGACACACGTCCTAGTTCATCTAGTTGACGAGATTGTCATTCTGGGCCCCGTATTTCTACACAATATGTACCCCTTTGAGAGGTTCATGAGAGTCCTAAAGAAATATGTCCATAACCGCGCTAGGACAGAAGGAAGCATCTCAATGGGCCATCAAACAGAGGATGTCATCGGGTTTTGTGTTGACTTCATTCCTAGCCTTAAGAAGATAGGTCTCCCTGAATCGCGGTATGAGGGGAGACTGACTGGAAAAGGCACGCTTGGAAGGGACTCAATAATATGCAGGGACGGATATTCTTGGTCTCAAGCACACTACACAGTTCTACAAAACTCTACCTTGGTGACCCCGTATGTCAATGAACACAAGAACAGTCTGCGCTCCAAACACCCGGAGCAGTGCGACAACTGGATTACATGTGAACGCATCAGGACTTTCAGCAGTTGGTTGGAAGCACGTATCAGAGGTGACAACACTGTTTGTGACGAGCTGTACTTGTTGTTCAGGGGACCATCTTTGACTGTATTGATTTGGAAAGGATACGAGATAAATGGGAATACATTTTACACGACTGACCAAGATCAAAAGAGCACCAACCAAAACAGCGGTGTCCGCTTTGATGCAACAACCGAGAGGGGAAAGAACACATATTATGGTCACATAGTGGACATATGGGAACTTGACTACGGACATGATTTTAAGGTCCCTTTGTTTAAGTGCAAATAGGTCAATCTGTCAGGAGGCTGGGTACAGGTAAACCCACAGTACGGAATGACAACAGTGGATCTGAAAAATCTTGGGTACACTGACGAACCGTCCGTCCTAGCCAATGATGTGGCACAGGTTATCTATGTGAAGGACATATCTACCAGACCGAGAAAGAGAAAAGATAAGGAAGCGAATATATCATACGATGAGCCAAAGCACCACATAGTTCTTTCAGGAAAAAGGGATATCGTGGGAATGGAGGACAAGACAGACATGTCTGAAGATTATGAAAAGTTTCATGAAATTCCTCCCTTTAAAGTCAAGGTATGATCGGAAAAAAATGAAAAAAAATACAAGTCAGTGCATAATTTATCTTGTAACATAATCACACGTATGTAACAACCAACCTAAGGGAACGGATCGAAAAGAAGGACCCGCACACAGAAGCGGAACAACACGTGGATGCGTAGCCATCGACGTACGACGCAGCCAATCAGAAAAATACGAAGCACCCGACGCAACGGTAGCCTCGTCAACAGTGGGAACAAATCCATCTACAGATACAAAAAATTCAGCACTGGAAACGGAACCATCGACAAATACAAAAATTTACAACAACCAATATGAAAAAAGACACACATGCATACACCATGCACGCAAACACAAACAACATCGAACGTACATGCATGCACCATGCACACAGACGCAAAAAACTGCACCGCGCGCACCAGCCGGAACAGTTCAGCCCAGTAACACCGTTCTGTGGCCCGCAACCCACTTCCCTCACCCACCCGAAACAACATCACCGTTTAGTCCCACCACGGAAGCGGGAGGACGCGAAGAGAAACTTAAATAGCGGCCTCCACCTCCCATATCGAACTCCTCTATTACTGTCCCCACTGCCCCGTTGGACCTGCTGCTAGGCCCGTTCGTCAGCTTGATCAGCTGCCCGAGTTGCCATTGTGCTTGATTTGGGTACGGTCTGTAAGCTCGAACGGACCCAGCAGTGGTGGTCGGGCATTTTTTTTTCAACTTTCTGCACCACGAGGTGTAAAAAAACACAAACAATATTTTCTTTTTTTTTCTTAACTTTGTACATTACAAGGTGCAACTGACGAAAGGCACACATGCACGGTCACCACATGCACCAGATTCGCACATACACAACAAAAAAACTGCAGGATACCGTGGCTTATAGAAGGGAAGGAGGCAGCAGCAGCAACAACATGAGACCCAGACATCTCCGACCCGCAGAAAGATACATCTGTATATACAAGATGAACCACATTATTAAACAACGGGTAACCAGAGGAAAAAATGGAAATTCATCTGGCCGAAAACACAAACCAAGACCACAATCAACACAGTGCTTGCCCAAACGAATCTCCTCCCTACGAGAAGCAACAGAGGCACGACTACCTGCTTTCAACAACAAATCACAACATTTAGTACACAATATTAAAAAAAACAAAACAAACGAAGAAGAAAGCAGACAGACCAGATGGGACATCAACATCCACCGGAACAGAAGACGCCACAGAGCAAGCAGATGAAGAAGGCGTCCCACGCGCCCAACGACCAAGCCGACAAGACGTACGACGATGAGCAAGCGCAAGCCTATCCGGCAAATCAGTAGAAGCACCACGCCGACCAGAACCACCGCGACGAACAACCGTAAGACCACGCGAGCCACGAGGCCGGCCAGGGTGACGGAAACCATCACGACTGGATGAAGGAGCAACCGTGGAGCACTAAGAGAGAGATGAAACCACACACAACGGCACAAGAGGAAAAGCCAGCATATTTATAGCCCCGAACCATGCGGCACAACTCCAGAAGACACGCGAAACGCACACGCTCTGGAGAGAACGACCAAAGCGGCAGCGACAAGTTGATGGCGAAAACGACAGGTTGAACACCGCGCGAGAAATCCGGGCGGCGGAAGCAAACCGCTTCATACGATCACCGCTGTCCATTCATACAACGAACCCGCTGCATGGCTGCACTCAAATTTCCTGTCGCTTTGCTGCTGGAAGCAAATGCAGTTCTTCTAATCAGTCGCAATCACCGCTGTGCACACTGCATGGCTCCATTCAGATTTCTTGTCGCTTTGCTCCTGGAAGCAAGTGCAAATCTTCTAATCAGTCTCAATTGGTCGACGGCTGCATGGTACCGCCCATGCACCTTGTCGTCTTGCGTCTGGATGCAAACGGAACACCCCCGATCAGCTTCAATTGGTCCACTCCCTTCTTGGCCGCTGAAGACACTAATCCCACTGCATGATAGAACTGGTCCACCACGCGTCGACGCGCGATCAGCCTGCATGCATGCAAGGCGAGCACGTACGTACAACCCGTCCACGCTACAACGGTGCAAAGAACGGAAGGCAAAATATGATCACGTCGAAACAACGCAAAAAAAAAAAAGAAACAAAGGAAAGCGACTGCACGTACAAACACAGAGGCACAAGTAAATTGAAACGACCCATACAAAAAATATAAACACACCACCCTATCCCACATTGAATGGAAAAACGCTAGATTTACACTAAACTTACCAAGATAAGCCGCAACCTAGTTCAAAAAATTTGAAACGAAAGATTGAAGCCACCACGCGTTCGTACACAGCCAGGTACCAAATTATTAGCACGTGTCACATGCATAGTTCACTAGAAGTCTTTTTCAAACAAGTGGCTCAAGCTCAAGGCGAAAACCTTGTCTAGAATAGATGCTTGGGTATACATGGTATTACAAAGTACATAATGTGTCTCCTCAGATGCCCATTAATTTATTAGTTTGTAACTACTGTTTCAAGCTGCATCTCTCGCCACACAAGTTAGGGGGGAAGAGGAGAAACCGGTCGGTTTGGCCTGGCTGTCCAGGAGGGACTGAGCTCATAACTACTGGATTAATCATCTATTTAATGACGGTCAAGGAAATTGCAACAACAGGTGAACAGGACCACAACACCTTGAATTTCAGATATATCGTCGTTGTCGTCATTTGTAAGCTTAGGCCAACTCCACCGCGCGACCCCAAATGGACGTCCGTTTTGCTCGGATTCTGTCTGTTTGGGTAGGGCAAAGGGGTCGTGTCCGGACGTGTCCTGGGATGCGGTGGCCGTGCGCCCAGCGGCTGCATCCTTTTGCCCCATTTTGTCCGCCTCCATTTTAAAAAAGAGCAACGTTTCAAATGCCAAGCCAAGTTCATGGCCAGCGGCCGTAGTTCACGCCGGCAACAGAGCCAGCAGCCTACACATCCATCGCCGGCAACACAGCCGGCCTCCAAAATGAATAGTTGTCCTCGCCGGCAACACAGCCAGCGGCCGGCAACGCAGCCAGCCTCCAAAATGAATGTTTTTCTCGTCGGCACACAGCCAGCGGCCCAGCGGGCGGGCGGCACCCATGCCAGCCTCCAAAAAGAACGGCCACGGCCGGTTGGACGACCTAGTTTAGGCCGTCGGCGTCGAGCATCTCCTTCTGCCTGGCCACAAACCAGGCCCTCGTCTTGTCGCTCAACTTGAAAAATTCCACGCTCATGATTGCAAGGGCCACCTCCTTTGCTTTGGTTGCGGCATTGGTGGCCTTGATGTCGAGCTGCCTCTGCCTGGCCTTGGCATTGGCAGCCTCGATGTCGAGCTGCCTCTACCGGGATGCCTCCTCCATGTCGATCTTCCTCCTCTTGGCCGCCTCCTCCATCTCAAGGTTCTTCCTTTGAATCTCTAGGTTTCATTTGCTCGTCCTTGCTTTGCCACTTCTTCTCATCCCTCATATTCTTTTGAGACATCATGCCATGCAAAGTGTCAAGCAAGGCCATGGATGAGGCATCACGTATTTTGTCCACCTTGGAGTTGGTCTTTCCCCTCGGTCTCTTCAACGCCTCGCCATCTCCACCTCCGGCGTACTTGGCCGTCTTCTTGCCTCTCTTTCTTTGAAGTTCACGGTATTGATCCTTGAACTTGGGGCAATTGTTGATGATCGTCCAACAATGCGTAAGAGTGAATGGCTTATCATTGTGCCAGGCCTTAAATGCTTCCAAAGATTGAAATGCCTACACCACATGATCAACAACAATTGAACATGTAAACATATACAAGGCCGGAGTCTCACCTGGCGGTAGCAAGGAAAAGGGCTAGGATAAGGCGAGCATACCATGTCCCCAACGCCGAGACCACTCATGGGCCGTGCTTCAACGCTCTCAAATGCGGTGCAATACTTGTTACACTCTTGTTGGATGAACAACCACCTCTTTTGAATCGAGGTGATGCCACGGTTGCTTGTAATTTGGTAGGGCTCAAACATCTTCCTTTTATGAAAAGCTTTATGGACTCTCGTCCAAAAACAAGGCCCTTTTGTTGCGTGCCGGTCTTCGGATCTTGGCTAATCTCCATCCAACATTGGCAAATCAACTTGTCCTCATCTTGTGTATATGAACCCGTGCGAATGCTCTTCCTCCTCTTTTGTGCTTCCGCTCTTTGGGTGAGCTCGTCCATAAACAATGGCTCGCCACCAATATCAATGTCATTGCCTTCTTTTTCATCACCATCACCTTCGCAATATATGTCATCGTATTCATGCCACGAGTCACCATGGTCGTAGTCAGCACGGTCGTCGGCCTCTTCATCGGGAACGTACTGGGCGCGGCCATCCTGACTTTGGGTCTCGTCGGGGTCGTAGGCACGGCCCTGCCCACCGTCATAGATCACATCCTCCATGAACTGGTTGTAGAAGGGGTCGTCGACCGGTGGTGTTGGTGTTGACATTCCGTTGAACAAGACGCGGGGGGACGACATGGTGCCCGTGAACGGTGTCGTGGTTCTAAGTCTGACAGTAGAATGGGGGGTAGGTATGGAGAGGCAAGATCCTAGCTATGGAGCAGTTGTAAACACAAGGAGTGTACGAGTTCAGACCCTTCTCGGAGGAAGTAACAGCCCTACGTCTCGAAGCCCTGAGGCGGTCGAGTGGATTATGTGTGTATGGATTACAGGGGTGCGAACCCTTTACCCTGAGGAGGGGGGTGGCTTATATAGTGTCTGCCAGTCCCCTTTGGCCCTCAGTTATGCAGGGTTTAAAGTACATTAAGGCTAGGCGTTACTGGTAATGCCTTACATAAAGTGTCCTAAATGCCATAAAGACTACTTAATTACAGACCGTTTGGATGCAGAGTGGCTCTTGACCTCCTGATGGTCGAGTGAGTCTTCATAGTCGAGTCCTTCGAGTCCGTCGAGTGAAGTCCCTCTTGGTCGACTGGAATGCAGTTTCTTCTGAGGGTGTCCTTGGGAAGGGTACTTAGGTCAGGTCTATGACCCTATCCTAGGTACATGACTTCATCAAACGGTGCACGTGCTTGTTTTCTTTGCATCTCGACGGACGACAGGCCGCCGCTGCAGGACCCAAGCGTGAAGTTGAGGTCGATGACGGCCGAGGGGCGCAGTGTGGACGGCGCGATCACGCCAACGTCCGGCGGCCCTGAGAAAGGGGTCTGTCCTTCGTGCCTTGGCGGGGGAAAGCCGGGTGACATGGGCGTGGTCCGAGACGTCAGCGACTGGCAGTGCGGAGGCCGGCGGCCGACGAGCCTGTGCTCGCCGGGCCGACGGCCGCTGCAGGGAAACCGGCCAGACAGCACATGCCAAGCATGAGGAGGGCGTTCACTTTGTTGACGATGTCCTCCTTCTCGTCGACCATGGCCTTGCGCCGCGCGGCCTCCATCGCATCACGCTCGGCGGCGAACTTGGCCGCGGCGGCATTGACCTTGACGACCTCTCTTCGGCCCCTCCTCTTCGCCGATTCCGCGTCCAACTTGGCGATCTCTTCCGGCGTGCACTCCGACCGCGGCTTCCTTGGTGCCTTGGCCGCCTTCTTCTTCACCTTTAGGGCCGGGTCAACGGTCGGGCCGCCGAAATTCGGCTGGGCGTCGGCCATGGACGGGGGTGGGAGCGGGCGGTGGGAGGGACGTGGGGGGGTTTGGGGGAAATGGCACCAAATGGGGCGCGGGGGGTTTTGCTTTGTGGCACCGACAATCGGGCGTGTCTCGCTCGTCCGCGCGCTGTCCGTTTCACCCCAAAATCGGCTCAAACTTGGGCCGGGGATGGGTCGAAAGCGAACAGAAAATGGACAAAAGTCTGTTTGCTCCCACGCGCTAGGCCGTCTGGTTTGTCCCTTTTACCACAAACGGATGGGGCCGGACAGGATGCGGTCGCGTGATGGAGTTGGCCTTATCACTGATAGAAAGGAGCAACCTAGACGAGAAATGCCAACGCGAAGGCTGAGCTCCAATGAGCTCGTTTTTATATTTTATTTTTTCGGAGCACGAAAAATTCCAAATTTATTTGTGAACACACATCCACATGTATACTATGTATGTGCAAAATTTCAAAGCATTATACTTTTACATGTGGCTTACAGAAAAATGACAAATACACATTTTTAAATGGGCCTTTTATTTTTGTTATTGGGCCGGAATATTTTTTTTGTACAGCCTACAAATCACAAAATTTGTCGACGAAATTTAACACGTTCTTGCGGAATACATATATGTTTTCATGGATTGTTTTTTTCAGATTTTTTTGAAACTCTTAAATAAGTTTTTTGCTATTTTAAAAATACCGAGCTCACTAGAGCTCGGCCTCCAAAAATCCGCGCTTCAACCTAGATGGCTTCCTCCCTAGCTGCAGAGAGTCAGATGGCCAAAAAACACTGGCATTGCCATGCTAGAAAATTAGAGATCGTTGAATACTCACCTCATATACGCCAAGTGAGAGCAGATCTATATACAACCCAGCAAAGATGGGGGCTGGATCCAGCATTCCTCCAAGCTCTCAGAATGAAGGTTTCAGTTTTCCAACTTCCTACTGTTGTTTGTTTGGCCGATGGCACTAATAGAAAACGGGCCATTTGTCCCGCTTTCAGAGGCCCATTAGCCACGGTTCTGAAATCGGAGCTAAAGGGTTGGGACTAAATTCCAAAACCTTTAGTTCCGGTTTGCTTACGAACCGGGACAGAAAGGGCTCCAAGTGACCGCTGCGGGGCGCCTAAGCAGGAGCACCTTTAGTCCTGGTTGGTAACACTAACCAGGACCAAAAGACATCCACGCGTAAGCAGCCGGCAGGAGTAGTTTTTTTTTGCTTTTTTGAAAGAGGGGACGGGTTTAGGGGGTTTTGGAGGGTTAACTTAGGTGTTTCATATATTGTGTTAACCTCAATTTCGAGTTCCCTATCCCACTAGTAGAAAAATGGGCTTTTGTCCCGGTTGGTAAGGCCCTTTAGTCCCGGTTTTTGAACCGGGACTAAAGGGTCGTTACTAATGCCTCTCCCCTTTAGTCCCGGTTCTTACACGAACCGGGACTAAAGGCCGCGGCCACGTGGAGCTTCACCTTTTTTTTTGATTTTTTTTTTGAATTTTTTTATTTTCAAATTTCTGAATTATTTTAACCTCTAATCTCTAATCACCACCCCTCATCACTGCTCAATTTATCCTCAAATCTCTAATCACCCCTCATCATTCCAAATCATCTAACTTCCCGAACGGTCACCCATCCTCCCACTCCCCTAGCCTGAGCACACTTAACTTCCAGGTTCTATTCTCCCTCATTTTCAAGTCTGCAATTGTTGTTTTCCTGACAATAGTAAGATGTCAATCCTATTAACCCTCAAGAATTTTGCTTTAGCATGAAGTGACACATTTCATTGTTTGAGTTTGAAACTATTGTTTTAAAAAACAATAATTATTTAGTAACACTAATATTTCTTGAATAATTAGTTTGACCATTGTTTGACCACAGTGTGACCATAGTTTGATCAGATTTGACCAAAATTCAAAATAACTGAAATAATTATTTAGTAACACTAATATTCTAGAATAATTAGTTTGACCATTGTTTGACCACAGTTTGACCACAGTTTGAATTTTTTTCGATTTTTTCCACTCTAGATCTTAAAAGCCCCGTAACATTTTCCACTCTGGATGTAACTTTTCGAGTAGATGATTTTTCATATAAAAAACATTTTAATCCGAGTTCGTATGCAAAAATTATGCCCATTTTACTAAATTCTAGAGAGATTTTACGAATAAAGTCGAAATTCATATTTGTAAATTTTCCCAACAACTAGACCACATATCACATGGGAAACTTATTTTCTTTTATTTTTTTGACATTTTCATCATTTTATTTTATTTTTTAAAAAACTAAAAAGGCGATCGGGGAGTAGAGTTTGAAAATGGGACATTTAGTACCGGTTCGTGCCATGAACCGGTACTAATGCCTCAAACCCCATTAGTACCGTTTGGTGGCCCGGGACTAAAGGTCTAACCTTTAGTCCCGGTTGGTGCCACGAACCGGTACTAATGGGCATCACACCCTTTAGTCCCGGTTCGTTGCACCAACCGGGACTAAAAGGTCCAGACGAACCGGGACAAATGGTCCACGTGGCCCTGCCGGCCCCTCTGGGCTCAGGAACCGGGACTAATGCCCCCATTAGTCCTGGTTTTGGATTGAACCGGGACTAATGGGCTAACCCGGCCTGAACCAAAGCCCTCTTTTCTACTAGTGTCCATAGATCAATTCTCTGCTAGATTAGTTTCCGGTAGCCACAAATAAATCTCGACGATCCTCAAATTCCGGTGAAAATCAGTGCAAGATTGGGCGGCGATCACGGTGCGACGGTCATCTCCATCGCGCTCCGCCGCGAGTGCCCGGCTTCAAGATCCAAACTACACCAGCGGCCAGCGGGCGACATCGAAAACTCCACCGACAACAACAACAAAAAAAGCAACGACAGATCGCTCGGCCGGCGGTGGACACGTAGGTACGCGCTGGAGCAAGCATGGGCGCTGGCGTTCCAAAGACACAGGCATGGCCGGGCGCTGGAGCAGCCGGCCGATGCAACCGCTCGGCACGCGTGGCCCAGGCAGTCCGGTGGAGCGGCGGCACGCGCTCATGCGGCCAAGCCCTCCACACCAATCACGCCGTCTCCAACTCCGCTCAAACACAACGACGCGCCGTGATTGCCGAAGGGATCCGAATTTTCTGCATGGCTCAACTCCACGATGCGTGCGACTGCACCGAGCCCAGCCAACCTGCCGCGACGACAACCAACGCCATGCACGCTCTGGCTCTACATCGCCAAACTGCCCAGCCACGTACGAACAACACCGCGGGCGGATCCGATGGTTACAAGATGCATGCGTGATGCCTCATTACGTGAGGTACAGCAGCCTGTGAGTCTTCTACGCCTCCATCTGCTTCATCTCCTTCACAAGATGCGCGTCTTTCCCGGAGCGGCAAGATGTCGCAGGAACTCCCAACACATCGCCGGCCGCACCTGCACAAGCACTCGGAGATCGACTCCTCCACCGAGCGCTCCATCCCAACACCGAGCTACATCATCTTCTGCATGGCTGCATCGACCGCCGCCGCCGATCCATACTGCATGGTTACACCGACGCCTCTGCATCGAGCCGAATGACATCAAGCTGTCCGACTCCGCCAGGCTATGAGCCAACATACTTCTTTAGCAAGGCACATCATCGACACTTTGTCGCCACGGAGGGACGCCTTCAAGCGACGCATCATCGTCGACACGTTGCTGCGATGCCATCGTTGACACTTCATCGCCAAGGTCTTCATCAACATGGTCTTCATCATTATCATCGTCAACACACCCCGCCGCCACCTCGTTCACAAGATGAACAACTAGCGTCCTCTGACAGATTTTTCTGCAAGACGCGACCACGACGACGGTGACGACCCCTACACGGCCACACAGTTCTGGCAAAACCGATGTGTGCTCGATGGGCTTCCTCCGGTCTTGGCAAAACCGGTGACTCATCGCCGACGGCACCCTCTGACATCGCAAGGTGTATCGTCCACGTTTGCAGCTCCGTCATAGCGCATTTTTTGGCGCCTCCGGCTTTGTGTGGCTTTATCATCCATGACGACTACACCGTCAATCACGACTACTTTGACCACGGCTACATCACGACCGGCGACCTCAACATCGACCACACGACTACGTCTACAGCAACACATCGTCAACAACTCCAGTCAGCAGCGTCCGCGTCGTTACTAGAATCCACGCCACTCTTGTTGTGACTGTGGGAGGGAATAGAGAAACAAGGGAGGCACCAGAAGGCGATGCAGTCACCGCCCTAGGTGCTGATTCATCAGAGACGCAGTGATGATGACGAAGTGAAGAAGACGACAGAAGCGCAAGACTTCAAATTCAGCCGCAGTCATCCGCTTCACTCCCACTACGACTGAGGGGGAATGTTAGAATACATATTGGGTTTAAAGATAGAAATAAGGAGATAGAGATCGAATAGGTTTAAACAATGTATTGCTTACCTTGCACTCCAAGTCTCTACCCCTCATGTACTCTATATATATCCCCATCAGGGTCACATCAATACAACATAACAATATTCATCCATCCTATAGTTTTCTACACGGCCGCCGCCCAAGTGGTCGCCGGAGCCAGGGAAGTTCTTCCGCGAATGAGACCTCATCACCAGGAACTGGATGCCGATGCCGGACATCACCGACAAGATGCCGCCCCGGGCGTTCCTACCGAGCGAAATCGCCGCCAAGATCCCGTTCGAGGCGGGAGCCGTGTCGCCGTTGTTCGGGGCGCCGCCGGGCAACGCGATGAGGCAGGCGGTGGCGTCGACGGTGGACGAGTGCGCGCGCCCACCCAGCCAGGGTGAGACCAAGCGCTGCGCGACATCGGCCGAGGACATGCTGGATTTCGCCGTGGAGATGCTAGGGGACAACGTGGTCATGCGCAGCACGGAGTCACCTGCTGGAAGCGGCGGTGACGTAAGGGTCGGCAGGGTGGCGGGCATCGCCGGCGGCCATGCGACGCGGTCCGTGTCGTGCCACCAGAGCATGTTCACGTACCCGGTGTACTACTGCCACTCGGTGCCGAGCGTGCAGGTGTATGAGGCCGAGATCCTGGCCGTCGAGACCGGACGGAGGATCAACCGTGGCGTGGCGATCTGCCACCTCGACACGTCGGACTGGAGCCCGGACCACGGCGCGTTCGCCGCGCTTGGCGGGAAACCCGGTGAAATGGAGGTGTGCCATTGGTTCTTCCAGGGGGACATGGTTTGGACGGTGGCCGATTGAGCTCATAACAGCGCGCGGCCGGTCTGATTTGAATTGTTAGTCCATTCATTCGACTGAAAAAGAACTTACCCGATGAACATATATTAGAGAGTAAATCTTCAGATTGTTAAAGTCGTCGTAGCTGCCTCGTAGTCAACACGTACGCCCTGAAAGTATAGGGCCACAGGATCAGTTCATTCTCAGCCGAATGATAGTTGCTCTGTTTTATTTTTCTGTGCAGAAATCGTGTTGTGTACTTTTATTTTCTCGTGTATGCACTGCTAAGGTTGGTAAAAGTGGTGGTTTGGAAGCGCTTTGTGCATGCTTGTATGACCTGGCATGCGTGCAGCTAGTTCACTTATTCCTAACCTGTCTGTCAAAAACAACTTACTCCTAAAGTCCTAATTAACATAGAATCAAGCAACGGAAGTTTGTAAACAAGATGGGAGGTAACCAAGGTTTTGGTTACCAGTCGAAATTTCAAGATTTTCCATGGTTACCGCATATTTCCATGCCCCTCGGTAAATCGCCATACCGAGCAAAAAATACCAGTTTTTTGAAATTTTTGAATTTAAACACTTGATTTACAGTAAAGTACCTAGGATCTAATTAATGCCATGAGAGTTGGTTCTGGCATGTTGATAGCAACCTAGTTCCTGTTCTGAGAGGTCTCTGGTTCGAATATTCGTTCATTCACTTGTTTGAATTCACAATTCAACTATAAAATTCGCTCGAAATATTCTCGGTATTTCTTGGTATTTCTCGGTAACCGTGGTAACCACATTTACCCGTCCCCCTCGGTAAAATTTCCTCATTCGGTAACCAAAACCTTGGAGGTAACTGACTGGTGATGGGCAGGAGCGGACACTGAAGTTTGCTACCACACCAGCTTGGTGTGCTTGTTCGCAACCAGTATTGTGTTGAATATTTGGCTTCGATTGTATTCGTTCCATTGAAACTTCCGTGTTCATTCTAAATTTTTTTGATATAACTTTGCTATAACAGTTTCATTGTAGGCCGTAGCACTTATTCTCCAATACACTGGCCTCAATGCAGCGTGTACCAAAGATGACCCTTCGTGTTACATGACATAATTTTGGACCCTCAATGAAAAAGCTTGTCATAATTTTGACTTAATTGCCTCGATGTTTGCAAGTCCGGAGCTTTGCATTTGGCAGATGCAAGAGCCACACCACCAATTTGGCATATCCATACATCTTTACTAGCACATTTCTGAGCTTTTTGCTAGTAATTGTAACCATATTCCCGAATATTTGATCACTCGTAATCGTGATCGTAATGTCGAGCCATTAGTATAGCTCTATCTTTCTCACAACAAAGGAGTATGTGCGAGTTTACATGTTGCGAATGAGAATCGGTAACATGCACAATGCATTGCTTACTCAGCAATTCCTTTTGTGTCTAAAATGTTTAAATTCCTGAAGCCTCACAAGCTTATGCTTGCATAAGTGTTAGTGCCAGTGGACATGCACCATGGCTTATCGAGTAAGCAGGAAAACAGGATATGTAACTATCTATGCAAAACTAGCTAGCGGTTGGCTAAAAGTTAGCTATATATATTGAGCTTGTATAGTATCGTAGTAGTTGTGCAAATCAATGGAATCGAACGGTACACATATGTTATAGGTGATAATAACCCAATAAAGTTTGAAAGAGCCATGGTTCTGGAGCTCCACCTCTAATCACCATTCGATCTGGCATCAAGATCCACCACAAGCATAGTCATTTGATCCTATCAAGTTAACTTTGTACAGCAATATTGTTAAAGCATTTCATGGCAAATCCAATGGCGGCCCTGCCACCTCGTGGCAGATATATCGGAGCGGCCCATTTCAAAATGGAGACCATCAATGACTGGTGCACAGATAGTCAGATACATAGGTCCCAAAAATACTTTCTCTTAAAAGTAAGCATTACTAGCGTTCCAGTGTTTGCTCCATCTAAGATCTTGACACTGTATTAAAGTCAGGATGCGGCAACGAGATATAAAAGGAGCACCACATTATCAGAGCGACTTTGTCTAGAAAGCACAAATATTTCTACAAAAATGAGAACATATCGAGATCATATTATTGTAGTGGTGACTTGTACTACCCAGAAGTGAGGTTAATTGGGTTCATGAACATATTACATCATGTCATGTTAGATCTCGACATGTTCCTTCCAATATGAGCATGGGATACCTCGTGAAGATAATCTCTGCTAATGCATGCAGAGCACCCTACCCTCGAGCGTAGAGACAACCATGATCCACACACAGGCCGGAAGTTACCAGATTTGTTCGGTCATGCCTGAGCAGTTCCTACTACCAGATTCCTTGGCGCCTTGACATTTCAATTCATATCATTACGGGAGAAGTCCTTATTACACCATTGAACTATCACAAAGTCTAATATACAAACCCAAACTTCAAAACCGTACACTTTCCAACCTCAAACTTGCATAACCGGATAAAAATTAACCCTAAACTGGTTTCGACCCTCTTTTAACCAGTTTTGAGCATTGACTACCTAACCAGCAATCCAGTTAGCCCGCCACGTGACCCAGAAACCTTACCTAGCCACCTAAAGGCCAACTTATCTCACAGCTACCCAACCCTCATTCTCCACAGCGACGCCGCCATGATGTGGGGGAGACGCCAGCGCTGCATGCGGGCCTACACGCCTTTGCCTCTCACACCAGCTAATTTTCATTTATCTCATTGAGTTATGTTCTGCTTCTCTGAGATTATGATCATGCTTTGATTCTGCTGGTGATAAGGATTGTTGGTGGTCAGAAGTTTGCACTGGTAGATGGTGCTTTGCTCCCTCCTCCCAGCTTGTCCAGTCCCCGTATTATGTTGCTTCTTTATTTTGGTGTGGTACTATTTATTGAACAGAATATTCCCTGTTCGAAGATTCAAGATAAAACGTTGATATGAAACACCAAGACAATTTCTTGGATATGTCTTGTAATTTGTTTAGTTCCAATGTGATTTTGCCATGAAATGTTATTCACTCATTTTATTGTAGGTTGTAGCATTCATCCTGCATTACAATGTCCTCTGAATACAGCATATGCCATACTAACTGGGCTGAGTTACTTGCTCTGATTTCGGCACAGATGCCTTGATGGTGGCGAGCCCTGAGAAACACCAGCCAGGCACATATGTCTCATGCCAAGGATTGCTGTATTTTCCAGGTAGAAGATCAAACTACCCATTTGCTATGTGCTACCTCATTCACAAGGATAAATGATCCATTAGTTCTTCTAGTTTCTTCATGTCACGAAGTTTGAACTTATAGCGTCTTATTTGGTTATTGCTTTGGTGTGCTTTTTTGCTAAAGTACCACACCATGATGGGGTTCCTACTTTGTATACAACTGAACGCTCCCTGTTTCTAGATTCGTAATATGTTACATGTTGTTGCTTCCATTTTATTGGACGTTGTTGTATTTGTTCTGCATTACATGGGCCTATGCGGGTAACAGAATGACTGATGTGTAATCTGATTTTCCGTTGCCTAAATATATAATTGCATGCCCTGAGCTAGCTATAGCTCTGGTTTGGTAAAACTTGACAGCCACACAACGCAGGGGCACGTCACGTGTCACATATGTCGTTATGGTTTCAGCTGCTGCATTGCTTGAATTTTCTAATGTTTGTACAAGTCTTATCTGGGTGTCTGCTTTCTTAGTTTTAGTTCCTTATGAGCCGCCCATGAATATATAGGTTCAGCTTCAAGAGCATATAGATATCTTTCAGGCCTCGCTGGTATCTTTTGTCATGATTTTCGTACTTTGTAACATGTGCAAAAAAAGATTAATGTATGCATATGCCCCCACTGTTTTTTTTTTTTGAAATTCTGACAAGTCTCTTCCTTGCCTTCCTTATTTGAGCAGCATCACATGGAAATATCTTTGATCCATGTGAGTGTTGAGCCGTGAGCTCCCTAGTCCTACACCGGGCCAGCCTGTCCTCGTGTAATTCAGAGGGAGCTTCCCAATATCTTCAGATCTGTGCTCCAAGGAAGAGTGAATGGGTGGGTGGGTGACAAATTAAAAATTGGAAGTATAACATTTTGCCGTTCGTAGGACAACATTGGCGCCATTTTTGTGGGGAATTTTAGATACACTTTGTCAATTGCCACATAAGAGCCATTGCGCGTAGTGTCTCTCCTCTCTAGGTCAAAATAATAGTGTAGTGAAATCTTGACATGTCATAAGCATTTTAATAGGGGCACTACATATTATCCTGACAACCAATCCTCGAACTTAATTTCAAACCAAAACTACTTACTCATCTAAACAGGACAACCAGATACAACATCTTGCTAAATACTCCTAGTCACAAGAAAATTCATATGATTAGTGTAGGAAGGGAATAGATAGGATGATTGGCGTAATGCATGGTATGTTGTATTCAGGCTCCCGGGCGAGTATATATTGGAGTACAGACTTGAGGGGCAAGAAGCTTCTCCTAGAGAGAAGGTAGGAGACGGATTACAAATTTCAAACTACCAAATACGTGTAAACAAATATATCTCTAACATCCCCCATAGTCGTAGTGATAGCATTGTGAACAACGGGAGCATCGCGGATGGTCAGCCTGGAGAGAATAGCAGCTGGCGGGCTGACATACCCCCGCAGTCATAGCGGGAGCAACATGGACGGTGTCACGTCGCGGACGTGCGGACTATAGAGGAAGCCGACAAGTTGCTCAAGCGAGATGATAGCCCTTTATGCCGATGTCAATGTAGCCAAGAATGTAGGGTGGTGTAGTCGTGGTCGAGGTAGCCATGCAAGGGACGCTGTGGTCAATGTCGAGTCAGGGTGGCCAGTGTCGAGGAAGTTGTCGTGGAGCCACAGGCGTAAGGTGGCTGAGCGGCCAACCACATTGAAACATGTGTTTGGTATGTCTAAATTGGTATTAAATTGCCCCTACATTTTTAAGAACAATGCAAAACTAAAATATCAAATAAATGAAAATATATGGATGTCACACTATGGTGACTCTCTGTTTGCGCCCAACCACAATCTTCATATGAATCTATTAGAGTTGTTCTTAGCCATGGTCCAAGCTTTACCAGTCTTCTTTGTCGAGGTCTTATTCTTTCATGAGTTTTTTCATCATGCAATCGTCTTTCTTCCGCTTTGCCGACCATCCGATTAAATGAACTCGATCGGCAAAGGCATGTGCACTAGGCAAACTTGCATTTTCCGGTAGGGAAAATAGTCCCTGTGTTTTTGTCCCCCGGATGCACATGGCTCACAAGATCGAGCAACTTTGCCATTATCGCATAAAAACGCTAGAGGACAAGTACGACATCCACATAATTCCCAGAGAAATCAGATGCCTTGCCTGCTTGAATTAATGAAACATGAGCAGTAGTGCAGCTCTATAAATTCCAAACGATGAAGTAGTTTGGAAAATCAGCAGAAACTACTAGGAGGTTATCTTTTCATTTGAGCGATGCATCATGCATCTCCAACAGCCGCGCAACGCGCGGCACGCTAAAAAACAGTTTAGCGCGCCGGAATCGCGAGTTCTTGCACGCCGCGGTTTGCTGGCTCCATCAGTCGCGGCAAAATATAGCGCGCCGAAGCCGCTCCAGCACGCGCTGCAAAAAAAGGGCGCTATGCACTCTAAAAAAACCATAGCCATAGATAATAAAATAGATAAAAAAAGATACATAGATAGCTTAAATAGTTCATAGCATAGATAGCATAGATAGTTCCTAGCATAGTCCGAGGTAAAAACTACGGTGCAACTAGAAACTACTCCGAGTCGTCATCGTCGTCCTCCTCCTCCTCCTCGCTTGTGTCGTCCAACGTATCGAGGAACGCGTCTTCCCACCGATCGTCATTGTCGGAGAAGAATGATGCCGCTCCGTCGCACTGCGATATCGTCAGTGCCTTCTGACGACACTTGTCCACCCGTTCCGCGCGCCGCCTTGCCATCTTCTTTGCCTAGAAGGCATGCTCGTTGGCGACGTCCTCCGGGTGGCCCTGGCACCATACCGCCATGGCTCACTCGTCCGCCTCGGCGCTGCCGCCGATGGTGTTCCTAACGGTCGGTGTCAGTTATTAGCCGCGGCGGAGGGGCGACGGCCTGCACCTGCTAGGCGGTCCAGACGTCGTGGAAGTTCATCTACGCATGAGGCCTCCCGAAGCGCCAAGCCGCTGTGTCGTACGTGTGGGCGGCGTCGTGCCCGGTCTCGAACGTGCCGAGGCCGACGTATATACCGCCCCACCGAATCTCAGCGTAGAAGGTGCCGGAGGGGCCCGCGCGTACGCCACGGTATCCCGAAGCTCCCCGGCGGCGCGGCGGCATGATGGCGCGGTGGCGTGTCGACGGCGAGGCGAGGGAGCGGGGAGAGAGCGCGTGGCGAGGTGGAGAGAGCGATGGGAGGGACGCTGGGACGCTGGGATGAATAGTTGGTACGCTGGGACGAATCCTTTTTTATCTCTCCATGAATGTTAGAGTAACTACTAACTAAGGTTTGAGAGGCAATCAGTGTGTAAGACACCCTATAGTCACACCTGGAGTGTCTCTAATATCGGAGACTGTTATTTCATCGTTAGTGAAATACATTGTGCAGGTGTCACACGGAGCATTGTGCAGTTCGTCTACATGTAGCTGGTGCTACAACTGCCAGTCGTCCGTGCTAGACAAGCGCCCACCTGATGCTCGTGCTGCAGCCAGTGGTTATCTGTGCTAGAGCCGACAGGCGGTCATAGGTGGTAGAACCGACTGGCATATGTTTGCCTGAATGGCGACGACGGAGCTGCAAGCGTTACGGCAGTGATGCATCGGTTGGCGGGAGCTGCAACCAGCCACGGCCGAAGCTGCGACCATTCAGTGGTGTTGCCAGCAGTCCGTCCAGGTTGTGCGGCCGACCAACGAGCAGCAACGACACCCTGACGGCGATGCACGTTTGTGCTGGCTGCTGCAACCGTGGCCGGCCGGTGGTGTGACTGGCTGGTGGGAAGCTGCGAGCCGGTGAAGGAGACACAACAAGTTGGCAAGAGGCGAGCGGTGTACCGAGGGCGAGCCTCGGCTAGCGGTGAGCTGGGGCTGCAACAGGCAAGCGCTGACGGGACCAGAGATGTGCGCGTCGTGTGGATTTCTTCCATGCGCGTTGACGAGCGGGGTGGGGAGAAAGATGACCAGGCAAATCCAACAGCTGGGAATGGCCTAATCTTACAGAGCGCAATGTGACAGATCTGCCAATCTGTCGCCAGATCGGGCGACCGACGCCTATTACTGGCCTTAAAAAATGTGGTTCTAACAGCATATCAAGCTAGAGAAATTATTGGTCAAAAGTACAAATCTTAATAATTACAGAGTAAATATCAGGCGGTATGCACTAATAGTGAAACGTGAGCAATAATACAGCTCTATGAATTGCAACTGATGGAGCAGTAACTTTGAGAAGATATCATAGAGCAACTACGAGTTGGCATAATTGGACCTAACCTGAGCCTAATTAACATGTCAAGCTACTGGCTTGGCCATTTTATCTCTCGCTCCATGCACGTGAGAGGAGCGAGCTCAGATTGAGAGACAACAAGGAACTGAGGCGTGCGTGTACCAATCTGTTCCATCATTTCTACAATGCATTGTCTTAGGAGGATAATAACCATTTCACGCAATTAATTAGGTTACTTTCCGCTATCCTAGGTTTTCGGGCTCCTGAGCTTGTAACATATTTGAATTAATTGCAAACAATTACTCCCTTCGTTTCAGTTTACAAGTCCTGCGCGTATACCTAGGTTACCAATTTTATTACCCTAATATAAACTATATAACACAAAAATTCGTTTGAAAATAGAACATCTGAAGTTTATATTGGTATATTTTTTGTAATATATGACTTGTATTAGGTTGGTCAAATTGATGACCTAGGGGTACGCGCACGCCCTGTAAATTGAGAGAGAGGGAGTAGTAATGTTTCTCTCCATTTCTCAATTAGGTTTCCTTTTGTTCTCTTGCAAATTTGGTGACCCTGACTGCAAGAGGTGTACTCTAACGTGAGGGGGAAAACGATTGCTGAAAACATAATAAGAGTTACAAGTTACAATATACATTGTTGAGGGGCAACCCCAGAGGGTGCACCTCACATAGCCACTATAAGGAATATACAATGCTAGTAATGTAATGAATAAGATTAGGAGGGATTCGAATTTGAGCAAAGTGAGGTTATCTTTAGTTCTTTCTTTCCAAGCTATAATTGAAGCAAAAATCAAAGGGCCAAGCTGCACGAAGTGAACAGGAAGCCTACAAAACAAGAGAGCAACCAAGTACTCGCCTGTGACTGGCCGAGTCGACAGAACAAACCCTCTCCATCGTTCTCCTTTGGCTTTGTGTTGGCTCGACTACTCTCCATAGAGACAATATCAGTGCTGCTATCAGATGTTTGTCCTCCATATTTCAGCTCCTGGCATCGGTGTGGTCTTCTAGCTCTAGGTTGTTGAGGTGGAAGATTGTTCCTCATGTCCCCGATGACTCCCACTCCCAGACTCTTGTAGTTCATGATATTTTCTCATCTACACTCGGGCCGGTAGCTCCTTTGTATTTCCTATCTACAACTTTACGATACAAGCAAAATAATATGACACAATTAAAAGAACTAGGTTGCTTTCATTTGGGTGAGTGGTGGGTCGAGTCCATAGACAGAAAGCGATGGTAATGTTACTAGTTTCTATGGAAGTTAGTAGGGCCATTGTTTCACCATCGTTTATAAATGTAGACCTGTGTTGTACACTAAGTGATTGGAATTATGCCATTGCCTTACTGCCATTTATAAGAATGGTTGGCCGGGCTGAGCCAAGAAGAAATGAAGTGTTATATATTCTTGTCTCTTGTCTATGTTGGAGAGGGAGGACAAATCCATTGCGATGTGCGGTGGAGTGGTTGGAGTTGTCGCACTAGTTAAGACTTACCAGTCCTTACATATAGATGAATGTTTCGCAAGATGTATTTTGGCTGTAGTACAAGTATTCAGGTGCTGAATATATTTTGGTGTTAGTAATGACTAATGCAAACCGTTTATTGATATAATATTGTTATATGCATTGCATATGAGCACAACATTGTGTGCTTGCCCATTTGCAGGAATGAACAATTGCAAGCACAAGTCAACATTCACAACACAAGGATCAACCACTAATTGATCAGATTTCAACAATCGCAATAAAAATGTAAAATTCAGAGTCAAACAGATCTTAATCAGCAGTTGCTCAACCACTTGGTCGTGCTCATTTGCATACAGTGTTGGCATATTAGTTGATCACAAGCTTTCATTGAATTACAGGCCGGACACATCACTGAAGTTGCATCCCTGAATTACCCCCAAACAGTTCCTCACTGAGACAAGGTGGAGTGCAGGGCAGGGGGCTCACGAGATTCATATGAAGGGAGGCCACTCTAACCAGCTGCAATCACACTCAAGGGCACACCAACACCCAGTTTCGATTTGCTTGCTACTGCATTTCCTGCGCTACGGTTTTCATACTACCTTTTACAAATCTGAATAACACCAGCTGAAACCACAAGGGCATGAGATATATGTGCCTGCATGGTGTGTCTCGGGGCTGCAAAATATCATGCCATTTAGGCCAAAACTAGATCAGGGATCTCCGTGTAGTTATTCCGATAGCTGCTGCATTGAAGCCCTTGTAATGCAGGGCAGTTGATACAACCTTCAATAATATGCGTGAAACAACATATTTCATTGCAAAGTTACAATGGAACAGATCAAATTACAACACATCCCATGATCCCAGTTGTTCTTTCCCTAAGTTTTATCTTGAATCATCAAAAGTTCAATACACAGTAAGCACACCAAAATAAATTTCAACAATATAATTGTCTGCAAGGAAGGAGCTTAGCACCATCTATCTACAAACTTTTGCCCAGCACGAAGCCTTAGCACTAGAAGAATCAAGCGTGATCATGATTTCTGATGTAGAAAAGATTGTCCGTTGACGGTCAGAACATGAAAAATTATTGGACGAAGTTGCAGAAAATCACATCAATAATACAAGCACTTGATCATGAGACCATTAGAGCGCCCTGCGGCTTGATCCCAATGGAGCGCCCTAGGGCTCAATCCCAATCAGGCGCCCGGCGACTCAGATGACAATGAGGATCCCAATTGTTAGGACTCCTGTGCGGCTCAATCCGTCATGTGTGCCCTACTTGATGGTATGTGATGCCGAGTTCACCTAAGTAGGGGCTTCCGATCCAGCGAGAGTTCTCCAGTGGCTAGCCGGCCTGAATGAGGTGCTCATAAATCCCGAGTCAACCGACATGGAAGTGGGATAAGCACGTGAGCATTGTGCTTACCTTCACGGCCTTGCTCCGAAAATCTGGAGTTGGAGCTTTTTGCGGGATCGTCGAGCATATGGTTCTCATTGATGAATGGTTATCATTTACCTAATGCCTCCTACTCCCAAATGCTTTTCGAGATTCACGAATTTTCTTCTTCTTCTCTTAACTCCTATCTAGGTCGCTAGCTAGCTCCTTTTTATTTCCTATACCCAAAGCTTTAGGCCTTTTTAATACCAGCAAAAAGATGTGGCTCAATTACCAATACTAGGTGACTTTATATGGTTAATGCTATGTCGAGTATATAGAGTATATGGAGAATTATATGGTATTGCCACTCGTCTTTATGGAGCTCTAGTCATGTGTTTGTTTTACTCGGTGAGCTAGCAGGTGCGGGATTCCTCACTTCACTGCAGATTACACGTGGGATATGAGATCTCATCTTGCTTATTAGGAGACGGTTCAAGCTCAGCCTCTCACCTATAACGCTCGCCTGAGTGGGCCTGCCCATCAGTGGTTCTGGGGAGCTTTTATGCAGAGTAGAGACCAGTAATTGAAGGTTCACTCGTCTGGTTTTTTTATTATTTCCTTATTTCTATGTTTTTCTTTGCAGATTTTACCATTTTTTCATTTTCTAATTTTCTTTTCTTATGTTTGTTATTTGTTTTCTTTTCCATTTTTTCTTATCCTTTTCAAATACACCAAACTTTATCCTCCCAGTTTTAGTGTATGAACATTTTTTTACATGTCATGAATGTTTTCAAAAAATTGCCTGAACAAAATTTTACACTTTCATGAATATTTCTGTAAACATGTGAACATTATTTCACCAATATGATTTTTTAAATGGCCCAGAGAGTTTATGTATATGTTATGAACATTTTCTAAAAATTACATAGGATTTCTTCAACGTGGGGGGGGGGGGGGGGGGGGGGGGGGCGTCTTGCCTGGTACTATCAAGAGCTGCTTGTGGTTGATATCATCTTCCTCCTACACCCCGAGTCGGCCAACAGGGACTTGTGATAGGCACAATGGCCTTCTCACTCTCAAAATTTGGTGTTCGAGCATTTCGGAAGACCGCCGAGAGTGCGCGACGGTTCTCACGGATGAATGGCCCGATCCATGTCGGATGCCCTCCATGAGGTATTCGATGTCGAGTCCCAATGGTGGCTTCTGATCGGGCAGGATTTTGTAGCGGCTGGCCGACGTGCCTAAGGCGCTCAAGGTCGATCTTGACCGCATTGTAAATCCTAAATCAGACGATAGGGACGTGGGACAAGCACGTGGGCCTCGTGCTGATCCACACCGCCTTGCCCCCAAAAACTGCAGTTGGAGCATTTTGGGGGATCATCTGGCATACGCGACGGTTCTCATGAATGAAGGGCTGCCATTTACCTGATGCCTCCTACTCTCAAATGCTTTTACTTTCATAATTCTTTTCTTCTTTACTCCCTCCCTATCCGGGCCTCTAGCTTCTTAGTATTTCATATATCTGCAGCTTCACAGCTTTTAAATACCAGCAAAATGGTATGGAGATATATATATGGTGAGATTATATGGTGAATGCTCGGTCGAGGATATGGAGAAATGTATGGTAGGACCACTTGTATTTATGGAGCTTTGATTGTGTCTTTGTTTTACTCTGCAATCTAGAAGGTGCACGACTGCTCACTATAAAATGGGTAAAGTGCAGAACAGGAGGTCTCATCTCCTTTATTACGGGACAAGCTCTCACCTACAACGCTCGTCTGAATGGGCCTGCCCATTCCATCTGGTTCTTTTTTCAATGTTTTCTTTGCCGTTTTTATGGGTTGTTCATTTCTATTCATTTTGGTTATTCTCTCCATTCCTTTATGTAAGATGTATTTTTTATGGCACGATGACCAAGGCATGGAAATTTAATGAATTTAAGACAAAATTACCCTTGGTAAATTTCTTGGTTAACAGTAAATAAATCAATTAGGCAAGGAAACGAAGAGATACATGCAATCAGCGGAGATATACTTTCCTTTTTTTCCTATAAGAAGTGATAAAGAAAATCTTGAGAGAGATACATTCCTTTCTTCTGGAGGGCTAAAAAGGAAAATGCACCTTACGTTACGGAATTTTATCATAAAAAATATTCCTTATATAATGGAATGGAGGGAGTATTTCTTCACTATTTCATTTTTTCTTCTCCTATTTTTCCTTTTTTGAATTATCCAACTTTTTAATCCTCCCAATTATATTGTACGAACAATTTTTTACATGTCATGAACATTATCTAAAACATGCCTAAACAAATTCTTACATTTTCGTGAAAATTTTGTAACACATCTGCATCTTATTTAACTATTATATTATCTTTAAATGCCACACAAATTTATTTTAGATGTAATGAAAATTTTCTAAAAACTGCATGAATAATTTCTCACATATCATGAACAATTTTTAAAATCTTGTTAGTAAATAACTAAACATGTGAACTTTTTTCGAATGTTGTGAATAATTTTTTGAATGACGTGAACATTTTACAAATTACACTATCTAAAACATTGCATTTTCGTGAACTTCTCAAAAAATGTCTTGAACATACTTCTAAATGTGTAAACATTTTTTAAATGGTACAATTTTTAACTGTACAAACATTTTTTTAAACCACACAAAAATTCAAGCGTCGGTGTTGCCAGCACCGGGCATGCGTAGACGGACGAAGACGAAGTTGACGAAGCACCGCGCCAGGCTTGCCAGGCCCGGGGACACGTCGTGGACGAAGGCACGCGGCAGTGTTGCTAGTACCGGGCATGCATAGACTGGGACCTGCACAAGTTGTACGCCATGTCGAAGAAGTCGGAGAGGCCAGCAGAGAAGGACTCGACGACGGTTGCGGCGGCAATCGGCGCGGGGCCAATGTCACACGCGGTTGTTGGAGTAGATGAAGCGGTCGGGTTAGACGACGACCCTGGCGACGGGCTGGTGCTGGATGAAGACGAACGGGATGGACGGGCGGCGGCGGCGGCTACGGGTGTAGCGGCGGCAGCGGCCGAAGAAGAGCGGCGGCGGCGGCCTGATGGCGGCGGCGGCTAGGTTATGAGCGCGGCGGCGATGCTCGAAGTAGGCGAAGAACCCTGACAGCGGGACGAAGACCGGCGCGGATGGTGGCGTTCCCGCGCCAAGGGAGACGGCGCGGCGCATACCACGGGAGGTCGACGCGCGGTGACGGCGGAGTGGACCGCGGGCCGCGGCGCTACGGCCCGAAGGGGCGACGCAACGGCGGTAGGCGGGTCAGGGCGACGGCGGGAAGACCTCGGGGCGGCGGCGGGGACCGCGGACCACGACGCTGCGGCCCGAAGGGGCGACACAACGGTGATTCGCGAGTCGGTGCAACCGCGGGGACGGCCTCGGGACGGCGGCGTGGACCGCGTGCCACGCTTGCTACGGCCCGACGGGGCGACGCAGCGGCGGCGCGAGGGTCGATGCAGCCACGGGATGGCCTAGAGCGGACGCCCTCGGGGCGGCGGGGGACCGCGGGCCGCGGCACTACGGCCCGAAGGGGCGACGCAGCGGTGACACGGGTCGGTGCAGCCGGGAGAAGAACCACGGGGCGGTGGCGCTGCGGCCTGACGGGGAGACGCAGCGGCAGCCCGATGCTCGACCAGTGGAGAGGCGCGCTGAACTCGAGGACGATCTTCACGGGACCTGCGGAGGCACGTGCAACCGACGAGCCAGGTTGGTCGCGCGGCGTAGATGAGGCGGATTGCGACGGCGAGCGGGTGATCAAGCCGATCGCGCGCGAGGTCGGGGACGCCGCTCGGTGGAGGCGTGGTGGCGACGGAGTCCGAGATGAAGTCGGCGGCGGCGGGCGGCAGGACGGCTATGATTGGCCGCCACATGGCGCGGGGCCGCCGGGTCAGGGTGATGCAGGAGTCCCGGTCGGAGCAGGGCGGTGACGGCCGGCGTAGATCGATGGGCGGGACGTCACGCGAACGGCGGCGGTGAAGGGCTGCCGCATGACGCGAGTCCGCCGGGTCGGGGCGACCGGCGGGCCGACGCGCGGAAGACGCGCGAGGCCGCCGAGTCGGGGCGACCGACGGGCAGACGCGTGGACGACGTGCGAGGCCGCCGAGTCGGTGAAGAAGTCGGCCAATCGCGCCGGTGTTGGAGTAGAGGCGCACGGGGTTGACGGCGGCGGTGGGCGACGCAAACCGGATCACATAGACTGGAAAACCAAAAAGTAGACGCCGATCAAAGCGACCGTCGAGAGAGAGAAACCCGGATCAAAGGATCAAAAAAAAAAGACTCTTTAGGGCAGCCGGCCAACACGGCCGGCGGACGAACCCTAGGTACGGGCGGCGCGGCCCCCGGCGGCGGTCATGGAGGCCGACCGCCCCGGGGGCGGCGCGCAGGTGCGGAAGCGGCGGCGGCTAGGGTTTAGGATCGACTTGCTTTGATACCATGTTAGAAGGGAGAGAGGGATTGGTGAAATAATTGTTGTATTGCTTGAGCCTCGTGGCATATATATATATATATATATATATATATATATATATATATATATATATATATATATATATATATATATATATATATATAGAAGTACAATGATCTACTTGGAGTACAAGGTAAGCCAGAATATTTCCTAGTCTAACCTATATTTCTTAATACAATCACGTTACTCGACACTGATGCCTCCTAATCCCAAATGGTTTTGGTTTTACTATTTCTTCTCTACTTTCCTCACCTCCTATCCACGCCGCTAGCTATCTCCTTATTTTATTTCCTATCTAGAGCTTTTCAATACCACCAAAAGGATGTGTCTCGACTAGCAGAAGTCTTTATGGAGCTCAGGTTGTGTATTGCTATTTATAGGAAGGAATAATATTGCTCTGTTAGTTTTTTTTTTTTTGCATGCAGACACACGTTGTACACTGGGATGATTCCAAATTAATATATCTGGCAAGAGATGAAAAGTGTATTAAATACGCCTGGCTATGTTAGTGAGGGAGGACATGTTCATTATCATGTACGTTGAAGTGGTTGAATTTGTGCTGCATGCTGTTGGAGTTTTTATCTCACAATAACTACTAGAACATAAAGGCGCGCATTGCCGCGCCCGTTCATCCTAAGATGAAAAGGTAGAATCATCAAGATTATCTGAGGAAAACTGAGATAACTCGATCAATACATGAAAATTGTGAGAGCCGCAATATCTTCCTTCTTCTATGCCAAAGTAGGATGGCTTTGTATTTTTTTTTTGCGGGGTAAAGGGAGATTCTATTACTTAAGGAGGCAAATCAGCCGAAACAAGTTTTACAATGTCACTCAAACCTAAGCCCAACCATACTGCAGTACGAGGGGTGCTCCTCCCATATGCAGCTAGTGCATGGCTGACTTTATTTTGCGAACGACTAATAGCAGTAATAGAAATCTCCCTAGGGTCATCAACAACCATCCTTGATCTCTTCCACCATCACACGGACCCTCGAGCGATCGATCGTCCTGGCGTTCAACAACATGACAGCTTCGGCGCAGTCCATCTCGATCACAATGGGCAACTCGGTACGGTGTAGCGCGAGCTCGAGTCCCTCCTTGCAGGCCGCTAATTCAGCTTCCAGGCTATTATCACATGTGTGTATTTCTCTACATGCGGTGAAGATAATTTCCCCTCGCTCTGTACGTAGCACCATCCCTCCACCGGCAGCACCAGTGGAGGGTACATGGCTTCCATCGACGTTTAGTTTTGTCCAACCGGCCGGTGGTAAAAACCCAACGCTGCTCATACTTCTTCTCTGTGTCATGGTAGCTAGCCGGGGCACCTAGCTGAATGACCATTTTACCTTTTTCCATATCACCTTTGGGCCATTCTTGAATACACAACAGTGAGTTGATGTATCCATGGAGGAACCTGCAGGACGCCTCGGTTGGTGGAGGAACTTTACCATGGGTAATTTCATTACGTACATACCAAGCACGCCACATGATCATGAGGACTACCATGCGTGTAGTTTCCGAGAGTGGGTCCAGCAGCGAGAAAAGCCATTCTGGTCCTGTGTTCCGGATGTCCTCAAGGCCAGTCTAGCGCCATGGCTCTCCACAACTCCGCCGCAAGGGGACACCTGCACATCGCATGGAAGCTGTCCTCCCGTTCAACACCACAAAGGGGGCACACATCAGTAAGCTCGAGATGACGATGGCATTTATTTGCCCAAGTTGTAAGCGAGTTGGACACCAGTCTCCATGCAAAAACGTGTAGCTTTGGGGGAGCAGGGCACCCCCATATGGTCTTTCAGATGGCGCGACGACCATCCGGTGCCCTGCTTGTGGCGGTTGCCAATGGACGCTCGCGCTCGTCCATGGCAAGGCGGTAGGCTGAGCGAACGGTGAAGATACCGTTCTTCTCCGGAGCCCATGCAATGATGTCGTCGCTAATGCGTGGTGATATGCGGATGTTGGTGATGGAGTCCATGTCTGCCGGGAGGAAATATTGTCGCAACACGTCCATGCGCCAAGCGCCGGACGCATCTAGTAGGTCCGCCACTCGGCGGAGCCTGCAAGTCCCCTGCTGCGTGATGGGTTGGCCCGTTGGCTCCGTGGGTAGCCAACAATCCCGCCAAATACGAATGCTTTGCCCATTGCCCACACGCCACACTAGGCCCTTCTTCAGGAGCTCGAGTCCATATTGTATGGCCTGCCACGTGGGGGAGGCATTCCCGGAGAAGACCGTATCGTCAAGACGTCCCTCTGGATAATACCGAGCTTTCAACACCTGCGCACATAGACTGTTAGGAATTATTAAAAGTCGCCACGCCTGCCTCGCAAGGAGGGCTTGATTAAAGAGACGAAAGTCTCTAAATCCCAGCCCTCCTTTCATCTTTTGTGCCTGAATATTATTCCACGCCATCCAATGAGTTTTCCGTTTGCCCTCAACAGAACCCCACCAAAAATTCCGTACCATCCTATTAAGATCATCACATACTGACATAGGCAACTTAAAGACGCCCATAATATAAGTGGGGATCTCCTGCGCCACGGCTTTGATCATAGTCTCCTTTCCTGCAAGTGACAGGGTGTCTCCCAATGCGATAATCCTTTTCAGAAGCCTTGACTGCAAGTTCTGAAATTTACCTCTGCTCATGCGCCCGTCCGGAGTGGGTAGGCCTAGGTACTTCTCCTCAAAAGTGACCAAATCAACATGCAAAATATTTCGGATCATCTCCTGGCTGTCTGCTGGACATGCTTTCCCAAACAGTACACTACACTTCGCTGGATTGATACATTGGCCTGTTGCTTTCTCATACGTAGTAAGCACCTCCTGTACCTTACGAGCTTGTTCCTCTTCTGCTTTAAAAAACAGTAGGGTGTCATCTGCAAAGAGCAAATGAGAAACACCCGGAGCTCTACGACACACTTTTAACGGTGTGTAATCACCTTTTACCTCTCCATCCTTCAACAAAGCCGAGAGTCCATCAGCCACAAGAAGGAACAAAAATGGGGAGAGTGGATCACCTTGCCGAAGCCCACGCGACGGTGCGAACGAATCCAAGAGGGTCACATTAAATTTAACTGTATATCTCACCGAGGTGATGCATGTCATAATCCAGTCCACCCAACGGCGAGCGAAACCCATCTTTTGCATCATCCGATCCAAGAAGGTCCAATCAACCCTGTCATAAGCTTTAGACAAATCCAACTTATAAGCACAAAAACTTGTGTTTGGGTCTTTTTCTTGCTGAATAAAGTGAATGCACTCGAAAGCAAGCAGTGCATTGTCAGTGATCATCCGCCCCGGGACATAGGCACTCTGCGCTGGTGAAATGATATCATTCAAAATAGGATGCAAGCGATTTACCAGACACTTTGCCACCACCTTGTAGATGACATTACACAAACTGATAGGTCGGAACTCTGTGAGCCTCTCGGGGTTATCTACCTTAGGGATGAGAACAATGGAAGTATTGTTCACACCTTCAGGCATAATACTAGTGCGAAAAAAATTCCTTCACCCCGGCAATAACTTGCTCTCGCATGACTGCCCAATTCCGCTGAAAGAAACGAGCAGGGAAACCATCCGGCCCCGGCGCTTTGAGGGCCCCTATCTAGAATAGTGCATCAGCTATCTCCCTTTCCGTGAACTCTGCACACAGGCCATCATTCATATTGTCAGTGACACGGGCATTAATTAAGTCAATCACCGGATCCGAATAGAGAGTTGCATTGGCATTAAACAAGTTAGAGAAATAAGCCGTAGCCATAGCAGACATAGACTCATGATCCTTGTGTGTCACTCCTGCATCATCAACGAGCGACTTTATGCGATTTCTTCTTGCACGCCATACTGCTTTCCGATGAAAAAACCGTGGGTTGCGGTCACCTTCCCGCAACCACGCCACACGAGATCTCTGCATCCAAAGCATCTCCTCCCTGTACAGGAGTTCATTCATCCGGTCGGTGGCCTCCCGAATTTCCTTCCTGTTTGCATTCATAGACATAAGCTCTTCCAAACATGAGCGGGACTTATTAATTTCCTTGATAACGTTACCAAATTTTTTGCGGCTCCATTCTTGTAGTTTTTTCATCATATTACCCAACCCGACCGCAATATCACCCAGGTTTAGCATAGCGCCCAACTCAGTCCAAGTATGCATAATTACCTCCGGGAGAGCGGGGTCTCTCTCCCACATTACCTCATCTTGCCGACACCTCCTACCGGTCGGCGGTAGGGGCTCCTCGAGCATGCACCTAAGCAAGATAGCCTGGTGGTCCGAGCTAGGCGCCACTAGGTGCTCCACCTTGGCATCCGAGAAAATATCCCGCCAAGAGTTGTTGGCGACAGCGCGATCAAGACGGACTCTGACATTTGCCCGACCAGCTCGCGGATTATCATAAGTGTATGGTAGGCCTGCAAAACCAAGATCTCCCAAACCACAAACTTCTAGAACATCACGAAAGTCAATCATCTGACCTGCCGACCTTGGCGTCTCGGAGAAGTGCTCGAAGCTCCACATAGCCTCGTTGAAATCTCCAACCACGGCCCACGGCATGTCCGCCTGCTGGTGAAGATTGCGGAGGAGAGACCACATGTGATGTCGATCCTCCGTCTGGGGCTCGCCGTAGACGCAGGTTAGCCTCCAAGGTGGCTCACCCGCTGCAGCAGTCACATACGCATCGATATATCTTTCATTAATAGCTTTTACATCGAGATTCAACGACTCATGCCAATACAAAGCCAGACCACCACTAAGACCCACACTATCAAAAGCATCAAAACCACTTAACCCTAAATGAGCACGGTACCTCTTCATTTTATTTTTAGACTGCCTAGTTTCACAAAGAAAGACGACACTAGGGGAATGAGCCTGTACTAGACTCACGAGGTCACGAACTGTCCGAGGGTTCCCACCCCCCGGCAGTTCCAACTTAGGATATTCATTGCTCCTGACGGAGCTCCGCAAGCTCCGTCAGGTCGCCGGCGGCCCCAAGGCCGGCTGCCTCCATAGTGTTGGTCTGCTCCTCCGTCCTCTGGTCAAGCATCTCCCTTCCTGCAGTCTGTTGCCCGTTCTGGGTCCCATCTATTTTGTGTTTTTTCGGTATACCTGAAAGTAAAGGCTCAGCCGAGGTGGCCGTGTTAGAGTACACCACCAAAGCTTTGTTTCTATCCGCCTCGCCCGAGCCATTCACATGATCCTCTCCTGCGTTCCGCTTGCCCAGCGTGGATAGATCGTCAGATAGTTCAGCGTCAGCCATCCGTGCATCATGTGACAAGTTTTGCATTGCCGATATGACGTCCGAACTCCTGGGCTGGGAGCTTGCTCTGGTCTGGGCATTCATGCTCCCAGTTCGGCTTCGAATATTTGTAGCATCAGGCTCCTTCACGTCCACTTCAGCACCATGAGTCATAGTACGCATCTGTTCGGCAATCTCTGCTTCCACCTCTACATCCTCACCTTCAATAAAATCTTCAGGACCATGTACCTCCGGTATCTCCTCCTCTTGGGCCTGCGGCGGTAGCTCTGCCACTCCCATCTTCTTCACCTGCTTCCACATGGCCCAAGGCCGCACTCGCGGATACAATGCCCCAACGACCACGGATCCCCCCTTGGAAGGCTTCGGGCGGGCAGCATCCACAGAGGGAGCCCCGTAATCGCCCCCACCAACCTCCGGGTTCACCGTGGTCACAATCGGCTCCGTGCCCGCAGACTGCACAGGCGACGACATCGCGTTATGGAGGATCTTGCACGGCGGCGACGCATCTGGGAGGACAGGGCGATCAGGCGGCTCACACGGTTTATGGTGCACCTCAGCCCTGGCCTCAGGTTGCTTTATGTATATACGAGCCATCCTTCTCTTGTACGACAGGTTGAGAAACCCTAGCCCGTCCGGATTTCATGATGCACTCGGTCGCCTCCCGTACCCAGAGTCACCCTTGGCCATGGCGGGATCGTATCGGCAGCAGGTGCCGCACGATCTAAAGGCGGACGAGGCCGCGACGGCTCCGTCGTCCTGCCAGGGCAGAGACACGGAGAAGAGGCCACACGCGGCCGGAGCGGCGTCCGGCGGCGGTGGCTGCGGGGCGATCGCCTCCTGATCGCCTGGAACGCTAACCCCTAGCGAAGCGGTACCCATGGTTCACACTTGTTTCTGCTTCCTGTTTACTAAGATAAATCAACAATACGTAGCATCCTTGAAAAGGTTCAACTAGACGTGGTCTTTTCACATCACTAACAATAGTATAGAATTAGTAATTCATGAGTAAATTACTAAGTAACAAAATTAATTAATGGCATATACCGGCATCCGCGATATGCAACAGAGCATCACCTTCACTGCCAGATCGTCAAATTCCAGCATCCACCCAATGGTTGCTCCATCATGTGTGATTGTATCATCTACACCAGCATCTGTAAATCGGTATTGTGCACTCCAGTAAGGTTTTTCTTTCCAAAAACATTGGGGTTTCAGAATCTGTCAAACATCATAATCCTGCTTATACCACAAAAATTGGCACTACAAGTAATGGCATCTGGTTGCAAAATTAATCGTATTTTGCAGAAGTTTCACATGAAACTGTTGGATTTTGGTATTAAATTAGTTGTGTATTACCTTCTGGATCTCTCGCATGATTTGTGAAGGGAAATGAGTGCTTGCACCAGGTTATCTGTAGTTTCCGAAAACAAAGTTATCATCAGTCTGACAGACCATAAGACAACAATTAATCAAGAAAGTTCTGAAGTTCGCTGATTTAATTGAGTAGTACGTTCCGAATAATAAGTAGGTGACGGGAAACTTAGGTAGGGAGATTGGACGTGTCTTTGTTGATGTAGACAACGATGCGCCAGCCTATGATGTCCTCCTCATCCTTGGAGTCCCCTGAACCGAACTCTTATATAGATGATACAAATATTTTCCTCATGTTAGTTTAGTGGAACAGGGTGATTACCAAAAAAGGGAAAAAACATGAGAAGAATGGTCCATGGCTTACTGCCGTTGGAGTCGTTGCAGAAGTGGAGTGCTGCCAATTGCTGGTAACTGAACCCGATGTTCTGACCAAGGAGCTCAGGCTGATCAGATTGACGCCACCGCCGGCAACAACCCCTTCACCGCTGCCACCACTGCATCACTCACTGGCTCGGACGACCCTGTAGACATTCAGTCATTCACTCACAATTCTTCACATTGCCAACATGTCTTACAAATTGGTAAAAATGTCAAGCAACATAGTTTAAGAATTGGTAAGAAAACAGGAGAGGTAGAGGAATTTGTAGAGGCGATGCGTAATTTGGTGATCATGGTGGTCTCTTGGATGTGAAGCAGACTCCACGACGCCTCACTATGGACGGGGAGGGTGAGCTAGGAAAGCCAAATCCTTCGGCGCCGTGAAGGTACAATTTTTGGCTCAGCTGTCGACGCTGCTCTCCACTATCACCAAGAAGTAACAAAACACCCGAGGTGGACAGTGGAACTTTATAAGGATAATCACGCATCAGTTTCAGCCTTACTTGTGGAATTGACAGGAACGCACGCTATGGCTGCAAGGCCATGGAGGTGTATGCAGGAGGAGGACAGCCGGTGATGGACGCCGCCATCGAGGGCGGCCGCCACAGCCGTCGTGGAGGTACGCAGCAAGACCGGTGTCGGTGTCAAAACCGGCGGATCTCGGGTAGGGGGTCCCGAACTGTGCGTCTAGGCGGGTGGTAACAGGAGACAAGGGACACGATGTTTTTACCCAGGTTCGGGCCCTCTCGGTGGAGGTAAAACCCTACTCCTGCTTGATTAATATTGATGATATGGGTAGTACAAGAGTAGATCTACCACAAGATCAAAGAGGCTAAACCCTAGAAGCTAGCCTATGGTATGATTGTTGTTCATCCTATGGACTAAAACCCTCCAGTTTATATAGACACCGGAGAGGGATAGGGTTACACAGAGTCGGTTACAATGGTAGGAGATCTACATATCCGTATCGCCAAGCTTGCCTTCCACGCCAAGGAAAGTCCCATCCGGACACGGGACGAAGTCTTCAATCTTGTATCTTCATAGTCTTGGAGTCCGGCCAAAGATGATAGTTCGGCTATCCGGACACCCCCTAGTCCAGGACTCCCTCAGTAGCCCCCGAACCAGGATTCAATGATGATGAGTCTGGCGTGTTGATTGTCTTCGGCATTGCAAGGCGGGTTCTTCCCCAAATCCTGTGTTGAATAGTGTCCGGCTTCTTGTAAATATCGCGCTCCTCGGCTTCCACGCCCAATAATGGCCATCTTCCACTTATGAGGGGTCGATATATCAAGTGGGCGGAGCCGAGCTATGGCGCATCGCCGGGAACGGATACCTATCCGGAACCCCGAGGAAGGCGTCTGAAGACTGGCCTTCGGAATGGTTTTACAGGGGAGATGTCCCGCTGCCGGATCCAGTTCGGATTGGCCTCCCGGAGTTTAGTAATGCTCCTCTGAAGAAACGCCTAAGTTGGCGTCCGCCGATCCCTCAACAGGAGAATGACAGGGACGTCCTTTACCTGATGGGCCGAATAAGATTATTGGCTCATTCCGGATTGACCATGATCGGGGTCATGGCCACATGCATTATGCGGGGGGTGCAGCCGCTCCAGTATAGGGGCCACCCCATGTGGGATTTCAACGGGGATGATGATGCCACCCGTCATGGCCGTAAGGGGCCGGGATCGGTCGCCGATCTGGTGAAGATCTTGTCCGCCCTGTACAAAGGGGAAAAGGAGGATTTTCTCCGTGTCAGTCCACTGAACGGGTTTTCTATGAACAATACTCGAAGCTGGGTAAGCGGACATTTCTTTTTGCCTATCTGATCCACATTCCCATGGTTAAGTATCTCATTTTGTGATATCGATGCAGGAACTGCGCCGGGCCGTAGAAGATATACACAGCCCAGCTCCACAACACGAGGATCCGGAACGGTCCCTCGATCCGGCCTCCGAAGAGGATCCGGACATAAAGGTGGAGCTGATCGATGGAGGATCCGGACATAAAGGAGGATCCTCGACAATGCTTTGGTCGCCATTATGGCCGACTACCCCAGAATATTTCCAGCCTCCCAGGTAACTGTGGCCGAAGTCCTGATACCACGACCCATCCGTGCTGATTTCTAATCACCGTATACCAATGGTGTTTCGCAGGAGGTGCCTTTGAGGCGGGAAGCCGAGCCCGCGGCGGCTGACCAACAAGGGGCTGCTCGGCCTAGCAGACGGAAAAGAAGTGCGGTGCGGATTGAGACATCGCCGCAACGGTATGGCGCACCACCGTGTTTCAAGGAAAGATTTCTGGAAGGCATGCTAACGCTCGTGATCTTTTCAGGAAAAAGAGCGCGCGCCGGACTGTGTCCGGAGAGGTTGCCAAACGAGCCTCCGCCAGCCAGGCTCCAAAGCCAGGTCCGGAGGGGGAGGCGAATACAAGGCGCGCGTTGGATGCTCCTCCAACGGAGGATGCCGAAAGATTGTCCACCACCAAATCCGAGGTGGAGAGTGCCATGAATCATAGGCGCCGCCGGACAGTTCTTCGTGACGCATGTTTCTCCCAAGAGGCATTGAATGCCTTTAATTCAGGAGATGCGCACCTCCGTGCCGCTCAAGATGGTCTAGCCAGAGCCACGGAGCAGTATGTGAAAGACATACGGGTGAGGAATTTTGATAGTTATATATGCTAGTAGCCCCCGAGACTTAAAATAGTTAGAATAACTGATTTAAGGATCATTTGTTATGCAGGATCTTACAGAAAAGAATACCCAACTGTCCCAGGAGCTTCAAGAGTGCAAGGCCCAACTTGAGGCCGCACTAGCCGCGACAGGGGAAGCTACAGAGACTCCCGCTGGTAATATATGCTTCAAAAGAGAAGTAATTTGCTAAATGCGGCGTGTGTATAAGTCTGACAATAATATTGCAGATGGCGCCGGACTAGATCCGGACAGGCAACATCTACTGTGCTGGTTAAAGGCCGGCGAGAGTGTGCTTACCAGGGTGAGGCAAGAGAAAAATAATCTCCAAGATGCCAACACCCAGCTGGGTGAGGAAATGAAGGATGTTCGAGCCCAGTCGTCTGACTCCATTAAGGAGAATCAGCGGCTTTGTCGCGGCATTTATAGTAAGTGCTTGAGCGAACTTTTGAAAAGAAGAGTTCGGCGAGGAAGTCGATTAACAGAAATATGTCTGTAGGTATGCTCACAGGTCGTCCTGCAGAGGAAATGCCCGGTTCAATGGGTGACCAACTTCCCGAGCTGCTGCAACTGCACGAACGAGTTCGGCAGGTGATGAGAGGCCTTGCCCAGGCCTTGTGGCCATCCATCTCCCTACGCGAAGGCCTTGGAGAGCTTGCAGAAAAGCTTCAGGGAGCACGGCGGCGCTTCCGACTATGGAAGATATCGGCCTGCCATCAAGGCGCCAGGGAGGCCTGGGCCATGGTGAAGACGCGGTACACGAAGGCTGACCCAAACCACATGGCCGAGGTCGGACCTGTGTGGCCCGATGGGAAGGAGATCCCTGTGAGCTTAGTGTACGGCCAAGTAGAGTTGGTTGCAAAGTATTCCCAGCGAGACTGTAAACTAGACAGCCTATTAGATGGTATTGAAGAGGAATACGATCAGTCAATTTGACTATGTAATTTAAAATGACATGTAAAATGCCTTCTAGCCAGATTGTAGATCGTTTGTCGTAGCGGACCTTTTCGCTTCAACCTCGGGACCCGACAGTCCGGAGTGTGTCCGAATACCCTCGTGGTTATGTAAGAACCGGGGCATGCGTGGAGACCAGGCGTAGGGGTCATAAGTGCTTTATCAGACAAGTGCCCAACTAGTTATGTTATATTACATGGTTAGTAAGAAACATCTTCCAGGGAGAATAGTTCCGTTAGGGGTTCCTTTCCTTGGGAGGCATGCCCTAAAGTGCATGTCCGGACTGCAAAAAAAGCAGAAAAACATCTGGGGGCAGATAAATGAATAAGTAAGAATTCGTCTCTTAGTTCACCGACCGAATATTCCCTTAAGAACGCTAGCTTTCGGCTTCACCCAGTCTGAGGTACACGTCCGGCTGACCCGGTGGTAACAATCGCAGAGGTGCTCCCTTTACCACCTAGCCGAACAATCGGGAACGTAGGGTTAAGCACAGGAGCCAGGCAACCTAGCTTGGCCAAAACTTAAGTCATATCGATGCATATAATGGTGAATAAAAGGTACATGCGGAAGTATGACACATGTGTTGGGCATAAGGCCCGTATAAATAAGCTTCTGTTAAAGAAGCCCATAGGTATACTGAGCGTGGATAACGCGTGAAGTGTGTGCGAACAATGCGCAAACGAGCCTTCAACGGCTTCAGAAAAAAGGAGGAAGAAGGAGAGAAATAAAAGGCAGTTAAAGTATAAAATATAGACGGAGGAAGGAGACGAACTAAAAGTCTGGCGCTAGGCGTAGAATCTTCGGAGACGGGCTGCGTTCCATGGGTTTGGCTCAAGTCGGTTATCCGATGCGTTTCGCAGACGGTACGCTCCACCGGTCAGGACTTGGTCGATGATGAAGGGACCTTCCCATTTAGGCTTGAGTTTGTCCTTTTTCTTGTCCGGTAGTCGTAGAACTAGTTCGCCAACATTGTAAGTTTTGGCCCGTACTTATCTGCTTTGATATCTTCGAGCCTGCTGTTGATAAAATGCGGAACGAGCTTTTGCCACGTCGCGCTCCTCCTCTAAGGCGTCCAAACTGTCCTGCCGATCCAGCTCGGCTTCTCTTTCTTCGTACATGCGCACGCGAGGTGAGTCATGAATTATGTAGCAGGGCAAAACTGCCTCTGCGCCGTATACCACAAAAAATGGTGTGAATCCGGTAGTGCGATTCGGCGTGGTCCGCAGCCCCCAGAGTACGGAGTCGAGCTCCTCTACCCAGTGCGTGTTGGATTCTTTAAGGGACCGCACTAGTCTGGGTTTAATGTAGCTCATGATTAGACCATTTGCTCATTCGACCTGACCGTTAGTTTGAGGGTGATAGACTGAAGCATAGTCGAGCTTGATGCCCATGTCTTTGCACCAGAGTTTAACATCGTCGGCCGTGAAGTTCGTGCCGTTATCAGTGATGATGCTATGGGGGACGCCGTAACGGTGTACTACCCCTGATATGAAGTCTATCACGGGTCCGGATTCGGCCGTCTTAACTGGCTTGGCCTCTATCCATTTGGTGAATTTATCCACCATGACCAATAGGTATTTTTGCTTGTGGGTTCCTCCTTTAAGGGGTCTAACCATGTCAAGCCCCCAAACCGCGAACGGCGAGGTGATGGATATAGTTTTAAGGGAGGTGGGTAGCATGTGGCTTTGATTAGCAAAGAGCTGGCAACCGACGCATCGTTGGAGTAAGTCCTGTGCATCTGCCCGGGCCGTCGGCCAATAAAATCCTGTACGGAAGGCCTTGCCTACAAGGGCCCGGGCTGCGGCGTGGTGCCCACCGAGTCCGGCATGAAAATTTCAGCCAGAAGATTTCGCCCTTCCTCTTCGGAGATACACCTTTAAAGGACTCCGGTTGTGCTTTTCTTATAAAGCTCTCCCTCATGGACCTTATAGGCTTTAGATCGCCGTACTATGCAGCGGGCCTCGTTTTGGTCCTCGGGAAGTTCCTGCCTAGTTAAGTAGGCTAGAATGGCTCGGTCCACGGGGCAATGACTGCCATTATTTCATGGGCTGAAGTTGTTATTTCATTGGCAGAACCACAATTGTGTTAGAATGTTCGATATTGGGCGGTGCGGTTGGGTCCGGATTGTTGTTTCCGGACTCCCCTTCCCATAGTACAGATGGCTTGAAAAGCCGTTCTAGGAAGATGTTGGGAGGGACGGCATCGCGCTTTGCGCCGATGCGTGCCAATACGTCCGCCGCCTGGTTATTATCCTGGGCTATGTGGTGAAATTCGAGCCCTTCAAACCGAGCTGACATTTTTAGGGCGGCGTTACGGTAAGCTGCCATTTTCGAATCCTTGGCGTCGAAGTCTCCATTTATTTGGGATATCGCGAGGTTCGAATCCCCGTGCACCTCTAGGCATTTAATGCCCATGGAGACCGTCATCCGGAGGCCATGTAGAAGGGCCTCGTATTCGGCTGTGTTGTTGGAGTCCATGTACATTATCTGGATTACATATTGGACTGTGTCTCCGGTTGGGGACGTCAGGACGACGCCAGCCCCCAGGCCGGCCAACATTTTGGAGCCGTCGAAGTGCATGATCCAATTGGAATATGCGCCGTACTTTTTAGGGAGTTCGGCTTCAGTCCATTCGGCGACGAAGTCGGCCAAAACTTGCGATTTGATAGCTCGCCGTGGTTTACAGGTTATGTCAAATGGGAGGAGCTCGATGTCCCATTTGGCAATCCGGCCCGTCGCGTCGCGGTTGTTTATAATGTCATTAAGAGGTACTTCGGAGGCTACTGTTATCGAACACTCTTGAAAGTAGTGTCGCAGCTTCCGGGATGCCATGAACACCGCGTATGCTATCTTTTGATAATGCGGATACCGGGACTTGCATGGAGTTAGGACAGTGGACACGTAGTAAACTGGTTTTTGAAGAGGGAACCTGTGTCCGTCCGTTTCTCGTTCGACGACGAGCACCACGCTTACAACTTGATGTGTTGCCGCGATGTAAAATAGCATTGGTTCGCCTATGTTGGGCACGGCTAGGACCGGATTTGTTGCCAGTATGGCTTTGATTTCTTTGAGTCCGGCCGTGGCGGCATCCGTCCACTCGAAGTGTCCGGTGCGCTGGAGGAGGCGATACAGGGTTAATGCCTTTTCTCCCAGATGGGAGATAAAGCGGCTTAGGGCCGCCACGCATCCAGTCAATTTTTGTATTTGTTTTAGATCTTTTGGGATATCCAATTGTGACAGAGCTCGGATCTTGGCTGGGTTTGCTTCAGTTCCTCTACCGGATATAATGAAGCCCAAGAGCTTTCCGGCTGGTACGCCGAAGACGCATTTTTCCGGATTCAGCTTAATGTCGTATGTTCGGAGATTGTCGAATGTGACCCTCAAGTCGTCTACTAGAGTTTCAACATGCTTGGATTTGACGACCACATCATCTACGTATGCCTCCATTGTTTTGCCGATCTGGTTTGCCAGACATGTCTGAATCATGCGCTGATATGTTGCGCCGGCGTTTTTGAGCGGGAAGGGCATTGTGTTGAATCAGAATGGGCCGTATGGAGTGATGAATGCCGTTGCGGCTTAGTCTGGCTCTGCCATCTTAATTTGGTGGTAGCCGGAGTATGCGTCGAGGAAGCACAATGAATCGTGCCCTGCGGTAGCGTCGATAATTTGATCGATGCGGGGAAGGGGGAAGGGATCCTTTGGGCAAACCTTGTTAAGTTCCTTGAAATCGACACACAGGCGCCAGGATTTGTCCTTCTTTGCTACCATTACCAGGTTTGCTAGCCAGTCCAGATGTTTTATATCTCTGATGAAGCCGGCCTCCAATAGTTTGGCTAGTTCCTCTCCCATTGCTTGTCTCTTGGGTTCGGAAAATCGCCGAAGAGCCTGTTTGACTGGCTTGAATCCTTTTAGGATATTTAGGCTGTGCTCGGCCAGCCGGCGTGGGATTCCTGGCATGTCTGAAGGGTACCAGGCAAAAATGTCCCAATTTTCCCGTAGGAATTCTCGTAGTGCGGCGTCTACATCAGGGTTTAATTGTGCCCCAATGGATGCCGTCTTTGTAGGGTCCGTTGGATGGACTTGGAATCTGACTACTTCGTCCGCTGGCTTAAAAGAGGTGGACTTGGATCTCTAGTCGAGTATCACATCGTCCTTGTTCACCGTGGAGCGCAGCGCAGTGAGTTCCTCGGCCACTAGGGCTTCGGATAGTGCCTCTAGGGCTAGTGCAGCTATCTTATTTTCGGCGAGGAGTGCTATGTCCGGATCACTGGCAAGAGTGATGATTCCGTTGGGCCCGGGCATTTTGAGCTTCATGTACCCGTAATGGGGTATAGCTTGAAAATTTGTGAATGCCTCTCGCCCTAGTAAAGCGTGATATCCACTGCTGAACGGGGCCACTTGGAACGTGACCTCCTCGGACCTGTAATTGTCCGGCGAGCCGAACACCACATCCAGTGTGATTTTTCCTGTGCAGCATGCTTCCGGACTAGGGATTATTCCTCCAAAGGTTGTGCTGCTTCGCTCAATGCGGCTCCAGTCTATTTCCATTTTTTGAAGGGTTTCCTCGTAAATGATTTTTAATCCGCTGCCGCTGTTCATGAGTACCTTAGTAAGGCGAAAGTCGTCCACTATTGGACTGAGGACCAATGCGGCTGGTGCTCGGGCTGTTCGGAATTTACGTTCTTCACTGGCGTTAAAGGTAATAGCCATGTCACTCCATGGATTTATTGTTGCTACTTGGTAGACTTCGGCAAGGCTGCGGAGTGTTCGTTTCCGCATATTATTTGATGCGAAAGTCTCGAAGACTGTTAATACCGTACTGGTATTGCTGGGCTAGTTCTCTGGAGCTAAAAGCTCTTCGCCACTTTTGTCCACCTGCCATAATATCCAACATACTCGAAGGCTATGAGTTGGAGTGGCGCCCTCTGTACTATGAATTTTGCAGGGTCCATTGAGCCATCCCTCCAGTACGGTTCCGTGCCCTTTAGGGGGTTTTTGCTTTTTGGTATTTAACCCAGGTGCCTGGCGATGATGCACCCTTTTATTTCGGACTAGGGTTGTATTCGGGGCCGGATTATCCAAAAATTTGGTTTCGGTTTTCCAGGCGCTCTCCATCGCACAGTACTTTCGTACTATGGACGCCAAGTCGGCAAAGCGTGTAATTTCACGACGACTTATGGCGTTTAGGATTCCCTTGTCCGTGCAATTATTGCACAAAATTGAAATTGTGTCTTCCTCGCGGCAGTCCTTTATCCTGTTCATAACCAGGAGGAATCTGGCCCAGTAATGGTGTACTGTTTCAGCGGGCTCTTGCTGGATTCGGGATAGACCGTTTATGTTTGGGTGGGCGGGTGGAATTAAATTCAGAACCCCGTCCAATCTAAGACTCAAGGGCCGAAAAGTTTCCGGACTTGGAAGCTTGGGTTTTTGGATATTGTCCAATGAATCCAGCCCGCTGCCTGACTTTAGGTTCAGGACTTGATCGACGTCCGTCCCTCCATGGGAATCCGGCATGGAGGGGTCGGGAATCCAGACATAGCTAGTCCTTAATATTGAAGAACGGTCGCCGTACTGTTCCTCCACCACAGCAACGTGGTGGGTGGCCTGGGAGAGTTGATCTCTCTCAGATCGGTTTTAGGCCCAATCTGATTGTAATCTGTAGCGACTCCCAGGGCGGCGATGCGATCCAAGAGCTCGTTTAAGGAGGAGAGCTCCATCGGATCTAGCTGCTCGGCGAGTTCTGAGTTGACGTGAAGATTGCTTTTGATGACCCGAGAAGTCATCGTCGGCGCATCGGCCGAATAGGCGGTCATAAGAAAACCGTCTAGCCGGAGAGTTTGGCCGATGGCCAAAGCTTCTTTAGCAACAGTGTCGTCTTTAAAGACGGGACGAGGCATCCTTCCTGATGGCGACGGCACAGAGGAACTCTCAATCAAAGCACCAATGTCGGTGTCAAAACCGGCGGATCTCGGGTAGGGGGTCCAGAACTGTGCATCTAGGAGGATGGTAACAGGAGACAAGGGACACGATGTTTTTACCCAGGTTCGGGCCTTCTCGGTGGAGGTAAAACCCTACTCCTGCTTGATTAATATTGATGATATGGGTAGTACAAGAGTAGATCTACCACGAGATCAAAGAGGCTAAACCCTAGAAGCTAGCCTAGGGTTACACAGAGTCGGTTACAATGGTAGGAGATCTACATATCCGTATCGCCAAGCTTGCCTTCCACGCCAAGGAAAATCCCATCCGGACACGGGACGAAGTCTTCAATCTTGTATCCTCATAGTCTTGGAGTCTGGCCAAAGATGATATTTCGGCTATCCAGACACCCCCTAGTCCAGGACTCCCTCAACCGGAGATTAAGAACAATAAGAAGGGGCCTGCGGTGGAAGAATAGAGGCGAGTGAAGGGCACATACGCAGAGGCAGATGCGCAGAGGAAGCTCGCCGGCGGGACGGAGGAAGGCGGCGGCGCATCACGGGGAAGTAACGATAGCGCATCACGGACCGGGGACCCTAACGATGGCGGCATCGCGGGGAGAAGGGATAGCGCTGCCAACACATAACCTGGCCCATGCGAGTGTGCTTCGACTGAATATGGGCCTTCCTGACCTGATTACGGACAGAAACGGGCGCTCGCTCTGTGGAGCAACGGCCCGCGAAACGGCTTTCGCTGCGCGTGAACCACCCAAGGACGACCGAGCTGATCTACAGCGTACCTTGGAAGGATCCGACGGTTGAGACGCTCTAAATGCTGTGGAGGCTCGTAGGTAGCTACGTTATACTGTTTCTCAATGGCTGCTTTGTTGAAGCTCGTATGTTGTATTTTCGCTGTTTTACGACTAATAAGGGGATGGATATATTTTGGCGTTAGTCTGAGCTAATCTTAGTTATGGGCGGAAAATATTTTGGTGTGTTTATGCATTCCACCAGGTCTCACTATTCTGGGCTTGCCTTTAGCCGAAGTACATAGGCAATTAAATTAACAAGTTTTCTCGAAAGAAAAGGAAAAACTACAAGTCAATTTCATCATAGAAGGATTAATCAACATAGATCAGATTTTAACAACACAATAACTAAGCATATCATAATCGAGGACCCTCCACAAGCTGGCCTGTTGTAATAATATAGTCCACCAGGCTCTTCTTCGAGACTGGAACACAATGTTGCCCTGTTCACTTTCTTTTCGTCATCTTTGTATTTAAACCTTGTATGATCGTAGGAAGAAGAAAATAATCCAGCTTGAACAGGATGAAGGGACTATTGTGGGTCATGAGAATCTGAAAGCATATATCTCTAATTATTATAAACAAATTTTCGGGCCTCCGGCAGTGAGCACGGTTTCCCTTAATGAGTCTGTTATTGGAGATATCCCTCAGCTTCTGTCGGAGGAGAATGATATTCTATCTACGCCATTTACTGAGAAAGAGGTTCTAGATGCAATATCACAAATGAAATCGAATAAAGCTCCGGGACCAGATGGGTTTCCCCCGGAATTCTATAGGAAATGTTGGCATATTATTAAGGATGATCTTATGCCTATGTTTCAAGATTTTTTTAACGGTCACTTAGAACTATTTCATCTTAACTTTGGCACGATTTCATTGTTGCCAAAGAAAGAAGAGGCACTTCGGATCGAGCAATTCAGGTCGTCACGCCGATTGAGCAATGTCGCGACCTAAAAACTCTCACAGCTGAGGATCTCGTCGGAAGGTTAACCATGATATCGGTCACTATTTTCAGAAACCTAAGGGATTGAGACAAGGGGATTCGATGTCTCCTCTCTTATTTAATATAGAAGCGGATATGTTGACCATTCTTATAGGCAGGGCCAAGGAAAACGGTCAAGTGGATGGACTTGTCCCTCATCTAGTCGATGGGGGAGTTTCCATTTTACAGTAAGCTGACGACACTATTCTTTTCACGGAACATGACATTGCAAAAGCTCGGAATATGAAACTCATACTATGTCTCTTCGAACAATTGTCTGGATTAAAATTCAACTTTCACAAGAGCGAGTTGTTCTGCTTTGGTAAGGCCAAAGAGGAGCAAGACACATATAAACAATTGTTTGGTTGTGAATTAGGTTCTTTGCCATTCAGTTATTTGGGCATACCGATTCATCATCGTAAGCTATCTAATAAAGAATGGAAGCGCATAGAAGATTGAATTGAATAAAAGCTTTGCTGCTGGAAGGGCAAGCTAATGTCATATGGAGGTCGACTAGTGCTTATTAACTCAGTACTTACTAGTATGCGGGTGTTTCTGCTATCTTTCTTCGAGGTGCCAAAGGGGGTGCAGAAGAGACTTGATTTCTTTCGATCTCGATTCTTCTGGCGGTTAGATGATACTAAGAAGAAATACTGCCTCACACGATGGGATATTTTATGCCGACCCAAGGACCAGGGGGTTTTGGTATTGAAAACCTGGAAATTAAAAATAAATGTCTTTTCTGTAAATGGCTCTATAGGTTAGCGACAGAGTCAGATGGTATGTGGGCACAGATACTGCGCAACAAGTATCTACAATCGAAAACGCTAGCCCAGGTCACCGCGAGACCAACTGACTCGCCATTCTGGAAGGGACTCATGCGGACGAAAGATATGTTCTTTCGTAGGGTCAAATTCTTGTATGGCAATGGGATGTCAACAAGATTTTGGAAGGATACATGGTTAGGGAAGACGCCACTAGCCATACTATACCCCACCCTATATAACATTGTGCAATGTAAGGAGGATTACATAGGCATAGTATTTCAATCGATACCCTTGAATATTCAGTTCAGAAGAGCGTTAGTTGGGAAGCGTTGGATTGCCTGGATGCGCTTGGTATGGAGATTGATAGATGTTTAATTATCCGACCAGCAAGATTCGATGCACTGGAAGTTGGCTAGAAACGGAGTGTTTACGGTGAAATCTTTTTACATGGATGTAATTAACTCTGGCCCAATCCCGATATCGATACATATTTGGAAGGTTAAGGTTCCCTTGCATATTAAAATTTTTATGTGGTTTGTCCACAAGCAAGTGATACTCACTAAAGATAATTTACTAAAGCGGCAGTGGGTAGGCAGTACACGATGTTGTTTTTGTGATCATGATGAAACAATACAACACCTATTCATAGATTGCCCTCTCGCGAAATTACTTTGGAGAACGATTGATATAGCCTTTAACATTACTCCTCCAGTTAGCATTGAATCGTTATTTGGGACGTGGTTAACTAGGGTTGATCATATTATTGCGTCTCGTATTCGGTTTGAAATATATGCGCTTATTTGGGCTATATGGAATTGCAGGAACCATATGATTTTTAACCGACAACATATTTTAACTTTCTTGCAGGTCATTTTCAGTTCTACAGCATGGATCCGTACGTGGTCCTTACTCACTCCTACGGACTCCAGGGAGCCTTTGGTTACTGGGTGCAACCAGTGGGAGATGGTAGCAGGGGCTATACTCAACCGGTTTGAATGGCGGTCGCATAACAGGATAGGAGTTAGGAGCTTGTCCTTTATGTTGTCATACCGGTTGTGATATTGAGCATTTTTTTTTCTTTTCTCTTTGCTTCACTTGCGAGCTGTACTTTTAAGACTTTGTGCTACTTTGAGACTTTTTAATAAGTTGGTTGCATGTATTGTTCAGATGCAGAGGCCGGGGGCAAGCCTCCTTTTCCGGAAAAAAAGTAAGACCAACTGGCACAGGAGCGGGCGGAGGTGTTGTTGGCATCGACCAGGGAGAGACTAGCTCATAAAGAAAATGCATCAACTAGAAACTAAGCAAGCACACTGGATGTGACATCAGCTGAAACTACAGTCTGAAATCACAAGGCTATGATGTTCGGGGTGCCTTGTAATGCAGGGCTTGTGCCAAAACTTCCAATAAAATGAGTGAAACAACATTTCTTAGCGAATTTACAGTGAAACTAAGCAAATTACAGTACATCTCCAATCAATCGTCTTAAAAACATATTCTCGAATCTTGAGACAGGAAACGTTCAGTTCAATACAAAGTAAGCACACCAATAGACAAGAAAAAGATAATCCAGAGGGGCAGAGCACCATCTATCAGTGCAAACTAGTGCTCAACACCAATCCTTATTACAAGCATAATAAAAGTGTGATGATCATCTCACAGAGGTAACAGAACGCAATGCTGAGATAATGAACTGAATGTTCACAGAGGGTAATGGAATTAGGTGGCAAAGGAAGCGAAGACTTGTCGCTCAATCTTCTTGCTGGGAGAAACAGCAGTCTACCTGCAGCATTCCGTTGTTGTCCTGACAAAGCATCCCAATTAACAGATATTGGCATCGATCCACTTAATAGCCTGCAAACCAATATCATCCAGACAGGTCAAAACTATGAAATTACGCAGGTGAGGGAGTTCAGAAGCCATATGCTTGTTCAGTTCTCACATTAAAGTAACAATAACGCGGTAAGCTATACATCACACAAGCTAGAAGAGAATACCTCAATAGAATAGCGCAGGCATATACAATTTATATAGATGTTCTATTGGCAACAATGGAATAAAAGAAAATTCTGATGTTGAATACTTGATTAGCAAAACATAAAACTCACTATTCTTCGTTGTGACCATGAAAATAACCTTTCTTCAAACCATTTAAATGTAATTTCTTATGTTAAAATTGGGTCAGAAATGTGAAGTTGTGTATACACCTATTTAGATTCCTTCCATAAGGGCAATTCCTAGCAATACTAAATTTCAAACACATTTTGGTGGAAATCAGGCTGCTGCAAAAAATTCAGCAACTCAGTTCTAAAATCTCCATTTGCAATACTGCAGAATATTTTCCTATAATAGAGGGTGTATCATAGACGGCTAGAGGAGGTTCTACAAAACAAAGAAGAGATTTTTTTTCGATAAAGGGCGCTTTTATTATCTCAAAATGTAGCATCAAAGTGATACAAAGCATTAAGAGTATCACCCGGCCTCTGCATAACTAGGATGCACACAACCAAACACCAGTAGTATGATAAACAAAAAGATAAAAGACCGACAATTCGGCAACAGTAGAGTCCATAGACCGACACTATGCCTATGTCGAAAGAGATGGTGGACCGAGCCGGAGATTATGCTGCCATCCATGTTGGGTAAAAACCTCCGTAGCCACCTGCTCCAACAGCGTACACACCGCCTTGAATAGCGGTTGGTACTCCGCTCGTTGTAGCGTACACCATGTACGAAGCGAGTGCGTACAACGGAAAATAACCTGCAAAGGAGAAACAGTTTTGTCATTGAAAACAACATTATTTCTACATAGCCAAAGCGACCATAATAAGGCATACGCTCCCACCCTTATTAGCGTTTTGTATGCATTTACCAGCTGCATGCTGCGGAGTCCAATCAGAAGTTTTTTGTCAAATAAAAAAATCAAAATAACAATAATGTTGGACTACAATGCGAGGATTGTTGGGGTGCCTGTCGACAGCACTCCTAAAGGCATATTCAGCGCTGCTTTTTTCAGATTCTGTATTACCATTGTAGCAGACATGTGCAAACACCTCTTCAAGCGCCGGCAAGTGCTTGATGCCGGCTGGTCCAGCCCCATTCTGCTTCCGACCTCTGACCCAGAAAGTGAGCCTCTGGAGCATGGGCATCGCCCCAGCCTGGAAGGTAAGGTATGATGCACTAATCAAGGTGAGTGTAAAGCGCTTTAGAGCAGGGAATGTTCCTCGTCCATTGATGACAATCTTTTCTTTTGGGGGTCTTCGGACATGTAAATCAAGGTCGGTGAGGGAGGGCAATTGCGCAACAATACCAACATCGTCCGTGAGCAGCTCGTCAACTCTGAGTCGCAACAGACGGAGGTTAAGAAGTTCCCTCGTCCAGTTAGGCACCCTGGAAAACCAACAACTCCATGTCCCTGGTAAGATGTTTGTGCCGAGGATTTGAAGGCTGCATGGAGGAGACAATCCATCCATGCATCCATTTGTATATATGTGCAGGAACTCGAGGCTACCAAGGTTTTTCAAAGAAGAGTTTAGAACATCCAAAATGTTGACCTGATCATGGTCACCAAAGTGGCCGGAGAGAGTTAGATTTCTCATATTGGCCAGCTCTCCAAGCTCCATGAAGTTATCTCGTGAGGTTACTGACAAATCAAACCCATAAAGAGATCTCAGGGATTTCATTTTGCCAATTCCATCAGGCAGCCTTGTACGACGTGGAATACTCAGATACAATAAGTGTGGCAGATGAACTATATCTGATGGAACACTGGCACAGCACCATATGTCAAATGTTTCTAATTGTTGGAGCTCTCTAATCTTTGTTGGCAGGTGCACATCATCACCAGGGCCTTTAATCTGTACATATTTTAGCTGATACAGTTCGTTCATTCCAGTGAGGTCGATTGATGTACGGTAATCCTTCATAAAAAGAACTCGGAGGAACTTGAATTTTGACAGAGGAGGTATATTCTCAGAGCTTCCAAAGATCATAATAGACCGAACCTGTGGCAAACTAAACTTCCCCAGTAATAATGTCACATTAGCTGCACCATTCAAGCGAACAGATAGCCGACGGACCTTGTATTTATGTGCTGTATAGGCTTGTGAACCATCCACTACAGAGAGAAAATTCTCTTCTGCACACTTAAGCAGGATAAGATCGAGCATCATATCGTGTACTTTGCATTGTGTCACTGACCCACTGCCGTCGAAATTTACGGGTTGAACAAGGCTCCTATTGACAAGCTCATTGAAATAGTTTCCCGCAATTTTCTCCATGTCTTGTCCATTTTCTTTACTAACAAAACCTTCCGCGAACCATTGGCGTTCCAGATCAGACCTATTTATTGTGTAGTCCTCCGGATACATACCAAGATATAAGAAGCATGTCTTCAGATGACATGGAAGGTCTTTGTAGCTGAGGTTTAAGATTTCTCTCATCCCTTTCAGTGTGAGTTTTGTTCCAGACATCGAGCCCAAAGAATTCCGAACATGTTCCCACTCCTCTTGGTTGTGATTTTCACTTGCTAGCAGGCCTGCTATGCTAATAATTGCAAGAGGCAAGCCACCACACTTTTTGAGAATTTCAACCGAAACATCTCTAAGTGGGTTAGGGCAGGCATCTTCCCTGCCAAATATCCTGCCAAAAAACAACCTTCTCGAGTGTTTTTCATTTAGAGGCTTCATTTGTAAAATATAATCATGATGACGGGAGAAACATGCTGCAGCCACTTCCTGAACTCTTGTAGTCACTATTGCTCTGCTGCCAAGATCATTTTCTGGGAATGCATGTTTGATAATATCCCAGTCTGACACACCCCATAGATCATCAATTATAATCAAGTAGCTGCCAAACATTTAGCATAAAGTTAAGTCAATTAGCAGAAAATTATCAAATTCTAATCTCAGATGTCGAACCAGAGAATTTACCTTTAATTAGTCAATATGTAGTTCTGATTGAATAAGTAAAAAAAACTCATAATTGGCGTGCCATCAATCATTTACCCAAGATTGTGCATGTGACTGGATTGACCTGAGGTTGAGCTATATCTTTTAATAATTTGCACTTGAGAGGATTGTTTCTTTTCTACGAAAATACTTCATTTAGAAAAGGTACCAGCTCTACCTCCAGCAAATTTTTTGAAGAATTTCTTCCGTCTCTTTGTCTGAGTGATCTAAACCAACATTGTTTTTAAGAATTTTGTCCTTCTCTTTATCTAAGAGAGTTCTACCTCCTACCCTGTTTCATGTAATGCATCATTTCGTCTATTCAAATTCTCTAATTCTTTAATTCTAAGATGGGTTGTTCCGAGGAAATGCGTTACACCTTACTGTACATAAGGATTTTGTCAAGAAAAAATATTTGACATGACAACATATACTTTGAAAAGAGGATTCAGCTGGCAACATAAGATTTTAAAAGGAGTGCATGGTGTCTTCTCCTCCTCCTCAACTCCAGTCAATTTCAACCCAAACGTTGCAGCCATAAGAAACAGAAATTAGAAGTATCTAATTAAGTTGACCAATATGCATGCATATTCTTCTTAGCACTTATTTTATTGTTTGCATTTCTTTAGGAACAACTATTATTTTCTCCAAAGTTCTAATACTCAAAGAACATACACTTTCATCTAAATTAATGGACAAAGCTTCTTGCAAAAAAAAAGCCGATGAAGCTAAATATATACTCGCTCCGTTCCAAAATATAGTGCTTCCTATATTTCCGTGCTCCAACTTTGACCATAAATTTAACCAACATGATCAATTGCGGCGGGATAAAAAATTATATAATTGAAAACTTCTTTTAAATACGAATTTACTGATATAACTTTTGCTCCCACCGCAGTCGGTCTCGTTGGTTAAATTTATGGTCAAAGTTGGAGCACGGAAATAGAGGAAGCACTATATTTTGGAATGGAGGGAGTAGCATTTTGAAACATACCAAAGACACTGGCAAATAACAACATGCACAAAGTAAAATGGATACCTCTTGCAGTGTAGATGTTCCCTAAGTTGGTCCAACATGACATTTAAGCCGCAACCATGAGAAGATGGTTTACACCCAAGTTGGGACAGTAAATCATGGAGAAGTTTTGGTATGTCTGGCTTTTGGGAGACTGGCACAAAAGCACAACATTGAAATCCGATCTTGATCTTCCCATATACCACATTCGCAAGTGTTCTTTTGCCTAGACCTCCAAATCCCACAACCGATACCACCTTGAATTTCTTGTTCTCATCTTTTAGCAGGTTCTCAAGCTCATTCACTGGCCGTTTCACACCAACAAGATTGGCTGCATTTTCATAGAGTACGGCAACTCTTGGGTCAATTTCCACAGTTCTTGATTGAGGAATATCAAGCTTGTACTGTTGGCGCCATGCACTTATCTCAAGCACAAGTGCCTTGATCTCCTTGATCCGACCAGCAATTTGATGGCGGACTCTCAACTTTTTTAGGAGCCGAACAGTCTTCTTGGCGAACCCATGGTTTTCGGATTCACTTTTCTTCCCAATGTGATGCATAAAGTCATCGATGATGTCTTCAATGTCATAAGACATCTCCCTTAGAGTGTCCCTCCAGCTCTTGGTCTGGGGGTCTAGCTTGTCCACATCTGCAAGCACCTCAAGAGTATCCTTCATGCTGCCAAGCTCATCGCTGATGAACTTCACTTCCCTGCGTAAATTCTTGAGCTTGGCAAACTCCTCCCCCATGAGGGTGGTCAGCTTGCCGAGGAGGGAGTTCATGGCGCCGGTTGAAGCGCTCATCATGATTCCTGCCATCTCTTTAATTAGTGAGTTGCCTTCCGTGGCTCACTAGCTAGTTAGTCATACTTGCTTCTGCTTACGTGTTGCCTTCTGCACCTGCAGTATGTACGAAGATTAACATAACTAGATATATCCCCTAAAAAATTTGATATATACATGTCAGAACCCCTGATGGTGTTAGATATATATGTAGCCTGAATAATGAATCTGTAAATAAACTGAACACACAATGGCACAAATTGTGTTGACCGATTTGAGAGCCTGAGCTGACATTAATCAATTTTGCAAGAGCTGGCTACAGAGCAAACTAAGAGCGTTTGGGTTAATTTGGAGAGGGATTCTCACTTACTTGAGCAGTGGCCAGAGTTGGAGTAAGATGGTCAGACTCGAAGCTCTGTTCTTCACGAAAGACGACGATGGACGCAGATCTTTTGAAACGGGTTGACAGAAAAATTATTATGGGTGGAGGGCAGCAGATCCCTGCGTGAAAAGAAGAAGAAGATGGAAAATGCAGAACAGAGTCAAAACTTGCTTGTAATCTAATGAATCTATCAATAAGAGAGATTCCACCATCACCGCACTCGTCAATATCTGTCATAACCCTAGCTCCCGCGTCGCTCCCACAGGGGCGACTCGGGCGGCGTAACCCTAGCCCGCCGCCGGCCCTTTCCCCCACCTCTCCTCTCCCTCGTCGCCACCGGAGGTGGCCGCTGGCTCGCTGCTCGGCCGCCGGTGAAGGTGGCGGCGAGGATCTGACCGCCCCGTTCTTCCTCCGGGGGCTTTGGATCCATGGCGGCGGCCTCAGCTGGTGGATCGATGCCGGGTCTGTGGTGACCGGTGCTCGTTGGTGCTGGCCGTTCTTCCTCGGCCGCGGGGGCGGCGAGGCGGCGGCGGGTGGCGGCTGTGGTGCGGGCGTCTGGGCGGCGCCCGATCCAGATCTGAAGGCCTCCGTCTACTTCAACCAGGGCTGCCTCAGATGGTCCTACTTTGGGCGACCTTTGTCGCCGGAGTTGTACTTGTTTGGCGGCTAGAGGTGGGAGGCGGCTCTGGAGAAATCCGAGGCCAGCAATGCTGGCCACGACGGCGGCGACGCCCGAGGGCGTCGTACCCTTCTTGTAGGCGCCTTCCAGGTCGCCTCCTTCCCCACTTCCTTCCACCCAGTTCGTATGCTGGGCGAAAGCCCAAATCCTTGCCGGATCGAGCGACAGTGGCGCTCTAGACGTTGTCACCCTCTTGGGGGTGTCGTTCGTGGTGAGCTTGGGGTGGATGTGATGCTTTGGTTGCTTGACGGCGGTTGGTGGCGTGGTCGGAGTTCGTCTGGTGGCGGTGCGTTGGCGCTCTGCCGCCTATGTGCTCAGCCTCGGAGTCCTTTTTCCATGGTGCTTGGTTTTCAGCAGCCCTGCCGGACTCGGCGGAGCGGTGCTTCATCCTACTCATTGATGGCGGCGTATCTCGGTGGCGTGGCGCAGTGGAGATTCGGCGTCCGATGTGTGGCGATGGACTCGCGCTGGAGGACGAAGTTGTCTGGTGTCGTGGTGACGTCGATGGCTGAGTGGCCAGACAAAGTAGAAGCCTCAATATTTGTTCTGAAGACGGACCTGTGGAAGATGGCGGCAACGACACACGAGTGTGTCAAACCGGTTTGTACCCCAGACCCGGTATATGGCTCGGCTGGGGCTTCCGGCTTTTGATGTTAGGGTTAGGTGAGTGGTCTGGGTAGTGGCCCAGCTAGCAGCCCTTCATCATTTTGATGTTAGGCTTAGATGAGTGGTCTGGGTAGTGGCCCAGCTAGCCAGCCTTCATCATTTGGATAGGAGTAGTGGCATATGTTGCCAAGATGGCGGATTCAGACATATTATTGTAATACTTTTTAATGTCCTCAAGAATAATCAATAAAGTGGTCGTATGCATCTCTCAGATGTTGAGGCCGGGGTCATCCTCCTTTTCTAAAAAAAAAAGAGAGAGCTCGATGATACAAATTGGTGATGACCGATTTGCGAGCATCGATTCAATAAGAACTAGCTACAGAGCAAACTGGCCGGGTTGAGGGATTCTTACTTACTTGAGCAGTGGCCAGAGTAGGAATAAGATTGTGGAAGCTCTGTTCTCCACACCCCACGAAACACGACGATGTACGCAGATCTGGAGCTGAGGAGACGGCCACTACTCTTCCATATTTTCCAAGTGGAGTAGACAGGAAATTCTTTATGGAGGACAGCAGCTTCTGTGTGAAAAAAGAAGAAGAAGAAGAAGAAGAAGAAGAAGATGCAGAATAGAGTGAAATCTTGCTTGTAATTTACTGGATCTCACACAGATTTTGCATGCAACAGCTGTGGAAGGAATAGTGTTAGATAATAATGAGAAATAAACGAGACAGAGAGACACAGATGTTTACGTGGAAACCCTTGCGGGAGAAAACCACGGACGCACGAAGGCGCAATCACTATGATGGAGGAGTATTACAAGCACGAGACGACAGGCCGTCTGAGGTGCGACTACGTGGGGTATATATAAGGGCAATTAATGAGAGTCCTTGTGTGACGCCTGGATAATCAAGCTACAGTAACCTCTGCTAATGATGCCGTTACTGTCGCTAATCTCGCGTTAGTTCAAAACGATTCGAATTCAAATTTGAACTTTGGGCAAACAAACAAAGTTTTCAAACTTTAAAACAAAAATGTTCGGAACGTGTCAAATATTGCATAGATAATTATAGTACAGTAAACACATTTTTAGAAAATGTCTAAATAATTTAAACTGATTTAAAACAGAAAAGAAAATAAATAAAAATAAAACAGAAAAACTAAAACCTAAAACTAACAGAAAAAAAAGGAAGAAGAGAAACCCCCCGGGCTTCGGCCCAGCTGACCACAGGCTCCACTAGGCCACCACCAGGCCCCGGCCGCCCCCCCCCCCCCCCCCCCCCCACTCTCTCCTTATCCCCCTACCAGTGAGACCCCGAAACCCTAACCACCCCGTCACCCACTCGCCCCCCCTCCCGATCCAGATCGGATCGGGACCGAACCACCCCGACCCCCTGCCATCGCAGCCACACGCCTCGCCGGCATCGCCTGTCCCCGCCGCCACCAGACGCCACCGCGTCGCCCCCCCCTGCGCCCCTCGCCGCCGCCCGGATCGAACCCCATCGTCACCCCGAGCACCGTCGTCGGCCGGCTCCCCGACACCGTCGCCCTGGACCCCGCCGTTCCTCGGACTCCCTCGCCGGATCTCGACTTCGCCACCACCCGAAGACCTCGCCGGACTGCTTCCTCGCCGGATCCCTTCCCCTGCATCGCTCGTCTCCGCCTCCTCCTCGACCCCCGCTGCCCGTGCCCTACAAACCCGCGGTGAGGCCCCGACCTCCTCTCTCCCTCGTCCTGCGTACTCTCCGTGCGCCGTCCGCCCCATCTCGGCTCCTACGCCCCGCGGTGGCCATCGCCCACGCGCGCCCGCGTCGACCAAGCCCGGCCTTGACCTCCACCGCACGTGCCGGCCGCATCCCGCGCCATCATGCGCGCGCTCGCACTGGCCGCGCCCCGCGCTCCCCACTCCTGCTCGCCGTGGTGCCTCGCACCGGGCCGCACCGCACCGGCCTCTGCTGCCGCGCGCCGGTGCCCCGCGAGGCCACGACGTCGCCTAGTGGCCCTTCCGGCTCCGCCTCCTGACGCCGCCACCAGCCGTCGCCCACGGCGGCCGCCCGCACATCGGCGCCCCTGCATTCGGGCGGCGCCCAGCGCCCAGCGCCCGTTAGCACCCATGGCCGCTAAGGCCATTGGCCCTATGACAAGTTGGCCCCACCCCAGAACGAAAAATAAAAAAAAGGATTTTAAAAAAATAAGTAAATAAATAAATAAATAAAATATTAATTAATTAATTAAAGAATTAATTAACTTAATTAATCCTGATTAGTTAATCTAATTAATTGTAGTTAATAAACCTAATCATTTTAGTTAGACTAGCTAAACCTGATTAGCTAGTCTTAGACAATGACAACTGGGTCCCACAATCAGATTGACCCAGTCAACCCCTGTTGACTGCTGACGTCAGCATGACATCATGCTGATATCATAATTCCATTTTCAAATTAAATTAAATAATTAATTAAATTCTAGAAATTAATAAAATCTTTAGAAAATCATATCTTTTAATCCGTAACTCGGATAAAATTATTTTCAACATGAAAGTTGCTCAGAACGACGAGACGAATCCGGATACGCAGCCCGTTCGTCCGCCACACATCCCTAGCATAGCAAACACGCAACTTTCCCCCTCCGGTTCATCTCTCCGAAAACACGAAACACCGGGAATACTCTCCCGGGTGTTTCACCCTTTCGTCGGTGCCACCTACTACCGCGTTAGGTCACCCCTAGCACCGCGTATTTGCCATGTTATGCTTTGTGTTACCTTGATTGCTCTATTATTTATTGTGTTCCCCCTGTTACTTCTTTCCGGTAGACCCCGAGACTGCCGGCAACCCCCAGTTCGACTACGGCGTTGACGACCCCTCTCTCTTGCCAGAGAAACCAGGCAAGCCCCCCCCCCCTTGATCACCAGATATCGCCTATTCTTCTCTATACTGCTTGCATTAGAGTAGTGCAGCATGTTACTGTTCGGTTACTCCTATTCTGTTGCATAGCCTGTCATTGTTGCTACAGTCATTGATACCTTACCCGCAATCCTAAATGCTTAATATAGGATGCTAGTTTATCATCATTGGCCCTACACTCTTGTCAGTCTGCCTTGCTATACTATCGGGCCGTGATCACTTGGGAGGTGATCACGGGTATATACTACATACATACATACTATACAGATGGTGACTAAAGTCGGGTCAGCTCGTTGAGTACCCGCAAGTGATTCCGATGTGGGGACTAAAGGACAGGTGGCTCCATCCCGGTAGAGGTGGGCCTGGGTTCCCGACGGCCCCCGACTGTTACTTTGTGGCGGAGCGACAGGACAGGTTGAGACCACCTAGGAGACAGGTGGGCCTGGCCCTGTTCGGCGTCCGCGGATACTTAACACGCTTAACGAGATCTTGGTATTTGATCTGAGTCTGGCCATTTGGTCTATACGCACTAACCATCTACGCGGGAGTAGTTATGGGTATCCCGGCGTCGTGGTATCAGCCGAAGCCTTCTTGACGTCAGCGACGGAGCGGTGCGCGCCGGATTGGACTGCGTTAACGCAACTTCCTTTGTAATGGAGGTTGCTAGGTCTGTTTCCGGCCGCCCTCGCAACGTGCAGGTGTGCAATGGGCGATGGGCCCAGACCCCTGCGCGCATAGGATTTAGACCGGCGGGCTGACCTCTCTGTTGTGCCTAGGTGGGGCTGCGACGTGTTGATCTTCTGAGGCCGGGCATGACCCAGGAAAGTGTGTCTGGCCAAATGGGATCGAGCGTGTTGGGTTATGTGGTGCACCCCTGCAGGGAAGTTAATCTATTCGAATAGCCGTGATCTTCGGTAACAGGACGACTTGGAGTTGTACCTTGACCTTATGACAACTAGAACCGGATACTTAACAAAACATACCCTTCCAAGTGCCAGATACAACCCGGTGATCGCTCTCTAACAGGGCGACGAGGGGAGGATCGCCGGGTAGGATTATGCTATGCGATGCTACTGGAGATGCTACTTGGAGATGCTACTTGGAGGACTTCAATCTACTCTCTTCTACATGCTGCAAGACGGAGGCTGCCAGAAGCGTAGTCTTCGACAAGATTAGCTATCCCCCTATTATTCTGGCATTCTGCAGTTCAGTCCACTGATATGGCCCTTTACTCATATACCCATGCATATGTAGTGTAGCTCCTTGCTTGCGAGTACTTTGGATGAGTACTCACGGTTGCTTTCTCCCCCCCTTTTCCCCTTTCCTTTCTTTGTGGTTGTCGCAACCAGATTCTGGAGTCCAGGAGCCGGACGCCACCGTCGATGACGACTACTACACTGGAGGTGCCTACTACTACGTGCAGGCTGCTGACGACGACCAGGAGTAGTTTAGGAGGATCCCAGGCAGGAGGCCTGCGCCTCTTTCGATCTGTATCCCAGTTTGTGCTAGCCTTCTTAAGGCAAACTTGTTTAACTTATGTCTGTACTCAGATATTGTTGCTTCCGCTGACTCGTCTATGATCGAGCACTTGTATTCGAGCCCTCGAGGCCCCTGGCTTGTATTATGATGCTTGTATGACTTATTTATGTATTAGAGTTGTGTTGTGATATCTTCCCGTGAGTCCTTGATCTTGATCGTACACATTTGCGTGCATGATTAGTGTACGATTGAATCGGGGGCGTCACACCTTGGAGGACAAGTAAACGAGTTGTACTCGTACGCGTCGACGTCAACGCAACGCCTGCACCGGTTGTACTACGTCTAGTCAACTCGGTACTAGAATTTGGATCACAATTTAACAATCTCCACCTTGAGCCAAATTCCCTCCAGTAGTCGAAGAAACTGAATAACTCCATCCAAATCAGCATCAACACCTTGTGCGTCAAAGTCCATAGGACTAATGAGAAATACCAACTAAGCCTGAGCAAAGCTCAAACTTATTGGTCGGAACTGGCTTTGTCATCATATCAGCAGGATTATCATGAGTACTTATCTTGCATACCTTCAAATCACCTTCAGCAACAACCTCTCGAATATAATGAAATCTGACATCAATGTGCTTTGTCCTCTCATGATACATTGGATTCTTTGTAAGATATATGGCACTTTGACTATCAGAAAATATGGTAGGGCAAGATGAATCTCCACAAAGCTCAGTGTACAAACCTCTTAACCAGATAGCTTCTTTGCAAGCCTCAGAAATAGCCATATACTCGGCATCAGTAGTGGAACAAGCCACAATAGACTGCAAAGTTGCTCTCCAACTCACAGCACAACCACCAATGGTGAAAGCATAACCTGTGAGTGATCTTCTCTTATCCAAATCACCAGCAAAATCAGAATCAACAAAACCAACAGGTCCATCTCCAGTTTTCCCAAACTGTAAATAAGCATTAGAAGTACCACGCAGGTATCTGAAAATCCACTGAACTACTTTCCAATGCTCTTTTCCAGGATTAGCCATGTATCTACTGACAACACTCAATGCATATGATAAGTCAGGACGAGAACAAACCATGGCATACATAAGTGAACCAACTGCACTTGAATAGGGAACTCTAGACATGTACTCAATATCTGCATCTGACTTAGGACATAAAGCTGATGACAATTTGAAGTGTGCAGCTAACGGTGTACTCACCGGCTTGGCATTATGCATATTAAAACGACAAAGAACTTTATCAATATATCCCTTCTGACTTAGATATACTTTTCCAGACGGTCTATCTCTGGATATTTCCATGCCAAGAATTTTCTTTGCTGCACCCAAATCCTTCATCTCAAATTCATTACTCAATTGCTTCTTTAGTTCATTAATCTCTGACATACTCTTTGCAGCAATAAGCATATCATCAACATAAAGGAGCAAATAAATAGTTGAACCATTGACAGTTGTCAAATAAACACAACTATCATAATTAGACCTTTTGAAACCTTGAGAGAGCATAAAGGTGTCAAATCTCTTGTACCACTGTCTAGGGGATTGCTTCAATCCATAAAGAGATTTCTTTAACTTACAGACACGCTTTTCTTTTCTAGGAATAAAAAAACCTTCAGGTTGTTCCATATAAATATCCTCTTCTAATTCTCCATGTAAGAATGCAGTTTTAACATCCAATTGTTCAAGCTCAAGATCATGCATGGCAACAATACTGAGTAAAGTGCGAATAGAGCTATGCTTCACAACAGGAGAAAAGACTTCGTTATAGTCAATACCTGGAATCTGGCTATAACCTTTAGCAACTAACCTTGCTTTATATCTTGTCTCATCATTAGGAGAAACACCTTCTTTCCTCTTGAAAACCCACTTGCAACGAATAGGTTTCTTCTCTCTAGGCAATTTTACTAAATCCCAAGTGCCATTCTTTTCAAGTGATTCCATCTCATCATGCATAGCGGTCATCCACTTATTACTATCACTAGAAATAATAGCCTCGGAATACGAAGAAGGCTCAGCATTACCTTCAATTTCCTCTGCAACAGATAAAGCAAAAGAAACAATATTGCACTCTTCAATTAACCTGTCAGGTTTATTAATACCCCGCCTAACTCTGTCACGTGCAAGATTCCAACTGGGTGGAACAATAGGCTGATTTGGAGTGGGAGTGACATGATCATCATCAACGACGGGTTCATCATGTGCAACAATTTCATTACCAGATGTATCACCTGAATCAATAACATGCTCCACCTGAACAGTAGGCTTCTGAACAATAGGCTGTTGTTCACTCTCAATGGGAACATTAGTAGATGAAACATCATGTAACATAGCAGTTTCATTAAAGATAACATTTCTGCTAATAACAACCTTCTGGGTTTCAGGATTCCATAATTTAAAACCTTTAACACCAGACTGATAACCAAGAAAGATGCACTTAACAGCCCTAGGCTCCAACTTTCCATTATCAACATGAGCATAAGCAGTGCAACCAAAAACTCTCAACTGTGAATAATCAGCAGGTGAACCAGACCATACCTCAATTGGAGTTTTCTTATTAAGAGCAATAGATGGTGAACGGTTAATGAGATAACAAGAAGTGGAAGCGGCCTCAGCCCAAAAACGCCTATGCAAACCTGCATTGGACAACATGCAACGGGCTCTGGAAATAATGGTCCTGTTCATACGCTCAGCAACACCGTTTTGTTGAGGAGTATAAGGAACGGTGTAGTGTCTGACAATGCCTTCAGACTTGCAATAATTCTTAAATTGCTTAGAACATAATTCCATACCATTATCAGTGCGAAGTATCTTTACCTTCCTTTCAGTTTGTCTTTCAATCATAATCTTCCACTCCTTAAAAGCTGAGAATGCTTCATATTTATGCTTCAAGAAATAAGGCCAAACTTTTCTCGAATAATCATCAATAATAGTCAGCATGTAACTAGCACCACCTAGTGACTTCTTGCGAGATGGTCCCCATAAATCAGAATGCACATAATCAAGAATACCTTCAGTTGTATGGGTCGAAGTATTGAACTTCACCCTCTTGTGCTTGCCGAAGATACAATGCTCACAAAATTTCAATTTACCAGGTTCATATCCATCAAGAAGACCTCTCTTATTTAACTCTGCTAAACCAAGTTCACTCATATGTCCAAGACGCATATGCCAAAGGTTAGCAGCATCACAATCAGAATTCTTTGAAACAACTGGAGTAGCGTTACCTGAAACGGTAGAACCTCGAAGGTAATAAAGACCATTGGTCGAACTTAAGTCACCTTTCATCACAACAAGGGAACCTTTGGTGACTTTCAAAACACTATCTCCACCTGAATACTTGTACCCCTTTGCATCAAGGGCACTCGTAGAAATAAGATTTCTCTTCATCTTTGGAATATACCGAACATCTGTCAAAGTTCTGATTATGCCATCAAACATCTTGATTCGAGTAGAACCTATGCCTTCAATCTTGCATGGTGAATTATCAAAACCCAAAACGGAACCTGCAGTAGTAGTGGAATCAAAAGTATTAAACCAATCTCTATGTGGGCACATATGGAAAGTACATGCAGTGTCAAGTACCCACTCATCATTGGTCTCAGCACATCCAGCAATAACGAGAAGAGCATCATCGGAACTATCATCACGAGCAACGTTAGCAGAATTTTCACCTTGTTTGTTACCTTTCCTCTTTTCTTTATTCTGCAACTTGAAACACTCTGAGATGTCATTTCCGTCTCTCCTGCAATATCTGCAATACTTCTTGTCTCTGGATTGCGACCGGCCTCTGTGGCCGTTCTTACTTTTGCCTCTGTTTCCATTATGTGAGTTCTTCTCCTTTGTCCTGCCACGAACAGATAATCCCTCGGCTTGGGATGAACTCGAACCATCATGAGGCACCATTAATTTCATCTTCTCCTTAGAGTTCAAAGCTTCATAAACTTCATTAAGTGTGAGAGTATCACGACTGTATAATATGGTGTCTCTAAAATTGGTATAAGAATTTGGCAGTGAACAAAGTAACATTAAAGCAGTATCTTCCTCTTCATACTTAACCTCCATTGCAGCTAGATCAGATATGATCTCTTTAAATTCTGAAATATGATTCAAAACATTACCTCCCTCGGGTAACCTGTGCAGGAATAATTTTTGCTTCAAATGCATCTTGCTGGTGAGATCTTTAGTCATGCAAATCCCTTCCAGCTTTAACCATAGAGCGGCGGCAGTTTTCTCGCTCAAAACTTCCTGCAAAATATTATTTTGCAAATGGAGTTGAATTTGTGACAAAGCCTTACAATCAATTCTTTTCTCCTCATCAGTCCAGTCCTGAATTCGGTTCTTCCCAAAACTATCCAATGCTTCATCATAATCGGACTGTGCCAACAACGCCCGCATCTTGACTTGCCATAGGATAAACCTTGTGTCACGGTCCAGAAGCGGAAGATCGTACTTCATGGATGCCATGAGTAGATTAATCTGGTATATGGCCAGTGGACGTAGCACTTGAAGATGAAAAAAAACAAGGGCCGAACTAGTACTCCGTACTAGTAGCTTCACGTGCAACTAGTATTAGCACTTGAGGATCAATCACGTGGAAATAGTACTAGAGGACAATCCGATCTGGGGTATAGTAGCGGAATAGTGGCTGCCTCGGGACAAGTGCCTTCAGTTTGACGTGAAGTAGTAGCAGCAACGTAGGCTTGTAGCGATTAAAAAAATCGCGTCAGTTGAAACCGCAGCAGCGCCTGACCTCCTCGAGACTTGATCCAGCAGCGGTGGCGTATATCAGGTTTGTAACCAATTGAATTGATCTCCTGTCGAACTCGGCTTCGTACGGCGGCGTAGCAGAAAACGACCCGGATGGATCGCTTGGCCGCGTCGGCGGCGGTGCACAGATGGAACCCTAATTCTCTCGTCTCAAATCTCGTATCTGTAACCTCAGCTCTGTATACCACTTGTTAGATAATAACGAGAAATAAACGAGACAGAGAGACACGGATTTTTACGTGGAAACCCTTGCGGAAGAAAACCACGGACGCACGAAGGCGCAATCACTATGATGGAGGAGTATTACAAGCACGAGACGACAGGCCGTCTGAGGTGCGACTACGTGGGGTATATATGAGGGCAATTAATGAGAGTCCTTGGAGGACAAGTAAACGAGTTGTACTCGTACACGTCGACGTCAACGCAATGCCCACACCGGTTGTACTACGTCTAGTCAACTCGGTACTAGAATTTGGATCACAATTTAACAAATAGAGCCGTGGAGAAAGGAAAGCCCAAAAGGATGCTCACCTTGTCGCTCGCTCAAGCTGGACGCGTGCTCGCCGGCATCGTGGCTGCTGCTCACCTCGCCGCCGGGCGCCCGCTGACGAATCTGGAGGCTGCCATGGGAGAAGGAAGCTGGGGAGAGGAAAGAATCTGGGGGAAAACAGTGTGGAATTTCAGGGAGTCACATGGAAACAGTAAAAGCTGGACTCGAGGAGACTTGGGGTCAAGCGCTGCTCTGTTCTTTCGTGCTGTGGGTGTGGTGGTGTAGGCCATTGCATTGCTCCCTCCTGCGTCGTCACTGTTGAGGCACATGGACTGCTGCCTGCTGGATGCACTGACTCGTCAATGTCGCATTCACCACCATAGCTCTGCACTACAATACTACTCCCTCTATCCGTTCAAAAAGGCAAATTTGACAAATTTGACCTTTGGATGAAATCAAATCACAGAATGAACTGCCCGTGAAACTATTTCACGCGCCTGACCTTTTTGTGTGACGCCCGACACGAAGGCGCCACACTACACTTTGCAACGCCTCACAGATAGGCGCTACACGCCTGGCAGCGTTGCACCCCAAACTGTCTAAAAATTGCTAAGTCATTGTGCAGAGCTTAAGAGCTAGGCGCTGCACTGTATAGTGTGGCGCCTAGCTCTCAGGCGCTGCACTAGTGGTTGCACTCAAGGTTTTGGTTCTCAAATAGGAAAAATTTCTCGTGGGTGGGCGATATTCCCGGTAACCACGGTTACCGAGAAATACCGAACAAATTTCGGACGAAATTTACAATTAAATTTTGAATTCAAACAATTTTAACTTAGACATAATAATATCTTGAACAGATGTCATTTAGAAAAGATGTAGTAGCGCAGTGGTACCTCAACTACGTGTGCCCTAGGCTGTGTTTAGGTCGCGAGTTCGATTCTCTGGGCCATCATTTTTTTTCTGCCTACTCTGAAAAATAACAAAAAGAACAGAAAAAAGTGTTGAAGGAGGACTCGAACCATCTACCTCTCGAGGGGCATAACAGATGGTTACCACTACGCCAGACCAAAGGTGATGCTTGAAACGAGAAACAAAGCTAATTTAGTATACCTTGACCGTTCAAATTCAAATTATTCAAAAATTTCGGTATTTTTTGCTCGGGATAGGTATTTCTCGTGGGGCGGCGAGAAACGCGGTAACCGCCCGGTATCCGTTTTTCTCGGGCGGTACCCAAAACCATGGTTGCACTACAAAATGAAGCAACCACTAGTGCAACGCCTAGAAGCTAGGCGCTACACTATATAGTGTGGCGCCTAACTCTCAGGCACTGCACACTGACTTAGTAATTTTTGGATCACACGGGTGCGATGCTGGTCAGGCGTGTAGCGCCTATCTGTGAGGCATTGCACAGTGTAGTGTGACGCCTTCGTGTCGGGAGTCACACAAAAAAGTCAACCACGTGAAATAGTTTCACGGGCAGTTCATTCTATGATTTGATTTCGTGCATAGGTCAAATTTATCAATTTTTCCGTTCAAAAACGCTAGTAGGTAGTAGTTTCCAAGATGTTAGCCCAGGGCATCTCCAACACGGAGGATAAAAAAACAATTTAAGGTGGCGTCCACAGTAAAGCATAAAATAATTTTGATCACAAACCAATTACACAACGTGAAAAATGCAACTAAGATCACAATTACACGTTGTCAAGCTATTTTACAACACAAATCATAAATTTAGAAATTTAGAATTTTCACAAATATGTACTTTCACTAGTAGAAAACGGGCCAATGGTCCAAGCCGGCCCAGCCCATTAGTCCCGGTTCAATCCAGAACTGGGATCAATGGGGGCATCGGACCCGGTTCGTGAGCCCCGGGGGCCGGCCGGGCCACGTGGGCCATTGGTCCCGGTTCTTCTGGACCTATTGGTCCCGGTTGGTGGGACGAATCGGGACCAATGGTCCTAGCTCCTGGCCCAACACCATTGGTCCCGGTTGGTGGCTTGAACCGGGACCAAAGGCTGCCCATTAGTCCCGGTTCATGCCACCAACCGGGACTAAAGGGCTGGTCCTCGTTGCGGCCAGTGTTTAGTCCCACCTCGCCAACCGAAGGGGGCTCAGACCAGTTTATAAGCCCCTCCCTCTCTGCCTTGTTGACCTCCTCTCAAAATGAAAATAGATGCCCTTATACAGAAAATTTAACCTAAATTCATACTGAATTTCTCTGAAGTTAGTAGAAATTTATTATGAATTTAGATCAAATTTTCTCTATAAGCGCATCTATGCTCATTTCTGAGTAGTTTTTATATAGTTTTTTTCCTTTTACTATAGTTTTTCTTTTTATTTCTGAGTTGTAATAAGTCATTAAAAAATAAGCATCTATGCTCATTCTTTTAGTAAAGTTAATCAAAACTATTTTTTCTTCTATTTATTTCTGACTGGTTTTTTATATAGTTTTTTTCTTTTCTGCAACATTTATCTTTTTCTTTTTATTTCTGAGTTGTAATAAGTCATTAAAAAATAAGCATCTATGCTCATTTTTTTAGTAAAGTTAATAAAACTATTTTTTCTTCTATTTATTTCTGAGTGGTTTTTTATATAGGTTTTTTCTTTTCTGCTACATTTATTCTTTTCTTTTTATTTCTGAGTGGTAATAAGTCATTAAAAAATAAGCATCTATGCTCATTTTTTTAGTAAAGTTAATCAAAACTATTTTTTCTTCTATTTATTTCTGAGTGGTTTTATATATAGTTTTTTTCTTTTCTGCTTCATTTATTCTTTTCTTTTTATTTCTGAGTTGTATTAAGTCATTAAAAATAAGCATCTATGCTCATTTTTTTAGTAAAGTTAATCAAAACTATTTTTTTCTATTTATTTCTGAGTGGTTTTTTATATAGTTTTTTTTCTTTTCTGCTATATTTATTTTTTTCTTTTTATTTCTGAGTTGTAATAAGTCATTAAAAATAAAAAAGAGGCGCAATGCTCGTTAATTTGCTTCAAGCCTTTCGGAATAGTGTCAACTGCACTGCACATAGCTCTGTGCAGTCTACCGTATTCCTCAAGGCTTGAAGCTAACCAACGTGCAGGAGCATTGAGCCTCTTCGTCATCGTCTCTGCACTCAGGACTTATAAACAACTGCGAGTGTCTCTCGCTTGGCGAGGTGGGACTAAAAAAACAGCTGCAGGAAGAATCAACAAAAAAACAGCCGCAGAAAATAAAAAAGTAGTTAGACGGGTCCATTGGTACCGGTTCATGGCACCACCCGGTACCAATGCCACTCTTTGGTCCCGGTTCATGCCACCAACCAGGACAAATGCCGCTCTTTAGTCCCGGTTGGAGCTACCAACCGGGACCAAAGGTCTTTGTTTCCTGCCCTTTGGGCTGCTGAAAAGAGGCCTCTGGTCCCGGTTGGTGGCACCAACCGGGACTAAAGGTTGCATTGGTCCCGGTTTGTGCCACAAACCAGGACCAAAGCCTTTGCTATATATACAACACTTAGCGCGACTTCAATCTCTCCTGCTCCACTCCCGTCGCCGCGCGTCTCCCTACCGCCACCTTGCCGTCGCCGTCCCGCCACGCCCCGACACCGTTGCCGCCCCGCGCCGCCCCGTGCGCCATCGCCGCCCGCGCGCCCCGCCCAGCCCGCCCGCGCCGCCCCGATCGACGTCGCCGCCCCGGCCCGCGCCGCCTCGACGCCGTCGCCTTCGCCGTCGCCGTCGCCGGCCGTACGTGAGCATTTTTTTATTTTTGTTAGATTTTTTAGATTTTTTTTGTAGTTCATAGATTTTCTTGTTAGGTTAGATGTGTAGTAATTTAGATATGTAGTTCATAGATTTTTTTTTGTTAGATTAGATTTTTTTTTTAGATTACATGTGTAGTAATTAATTTGTTCATATAATGTTAGATTTTTTTGTTAGATTAATTAGATTTTTTTGTTAGATTAGATGTGTAGTAATTAATTTGTTCATATTATGTTAGATTTTTTTTCTGTTAATAGATTTTTTTGGTGATATTATTATTGAATATGCATGTTTGCTGATATTATTGTTAATAGATTTTTTTAGTGATATTTAGATTGTGTAATTAATTTTGTTCATAGAATTTTAATGATTTTTTTGTTCATAGTATTTAGAAAAAGGAAAAAAATAAGAAGTAGTTTATATATAGTTGAAATAGCTAGTTGATTTAATAAATTAATTTATTTTACTATATATAGAAGTAGTTTGTTTTTAGTAAGTACTACTTATTTATTTATAGTAAGTGCTTAGTAGTTGAACTAGATAGTTGATTTAATTAATAAAACTACTTTTATTTAACTATATATAGAAGTAGTTCCCGCGTCGACGTCGGCGATGCCTATCCCGCATCCTCGTCGTCGTCGACTCGGCGGTGGAGGCCTGCTTGATCAGGGCCATGTTCGGGACTGGGCTCCGCCGGGCTGGTATTGGGAGGTGCTACCTTCCGGGGGACGTAGGTTGGTGAGGAGGCAGCCCGTTGTTGACGCGATCCTTGTTTGGTGGCGGTCGCGTTGGCCAGTGATGGCGGTGAGGCATCCGGACACCGCGGAGGTGGTACGTCACCGTGTCAGCGAGGAGGACGAGCACGTCCGTCGCTACATGGTTGCATTGGAGGGGAGGTTCGACAATACCTGGCAGGTTCTTCAGGGATCTCACTGGAGCTATGATCCTGTGATGGTTCCTTATCTTTGGGTGTCCATCGCCCGCGTCGATACCCGTCGGGCGCTACGGTTCTAGTTGTATTAGTGATAATATTCGACGATGTACGAACACCAAGAGATGATGTACTTTTGCTTATAATTATTGAATGCATGCTAATTTGAATACTATACTTTATTTTATGTTTTGGTTTTGCTTATTTTATGATTTGGTTTTGCTTATTGAATGCTCATATTGGATAAGTTCTCCTTCATTCCCGTGTGCTAGACAATTTGGTATAATAATGCATTCGGGAATGAAAGGAGGAGCTACGTACATTGATCATCGATAGTCAACCCGTGATTAATAATAATGATCTAGTTTAATATTTGAATTATGAACGTAGGCCGAAAATGTCGTACTCATCGAACGACGAAAACCGCCCGGGGGAGTGCGACTGGTGCCACGACGACCGAGGTATCTATGACAGGTTCATTGAGCTGGACGAAGATCGGCGCTTCAGCATTAAGCTCAAGGAGACCTGCGATGTTCATACGGTACGCAACGACGACAATATTTTTTTTCGTAATGAAGCACGACTTCAACTATTTTAATGTGTATTTTTCATCTTTTTCAATTCGGCTAGCTTATCCCATGCTTTGCAAGACGCTATGTCTTGAAGAGGATGGGTTTTGAAGACCATGAAAGTTTCGAAACCAAAAAAATTATCCTAAGAACCCATCATGGTGTGGATTTTCAAGTAAAGTTGTACAATGCTTAGAGTGTAACCCATTTTGGTTGCAAAAATTGGGAAGCACTTTGCAAGATGTATGGTCTTGATGAGGGTATGCTTGTAACCATGGATCTTGGTGATCCTACAATCGAGCAAGAGAGACCTTCGATTTGGGTCCTTGTGGATACACCTCCAATTCTTCCCCCATGTGAGCTTAACATAGTTATTAAGTAATTTATATTGTTTATTTCAAAATATATAGTTGACAACTTATTTCCATTGACAGCTTATTTTCATTCTTCAAAGAATGTGCGGAAGATGGTAGACAGAACCTACTACACCGAAGGCTCCGAATTAACTTATCAGGAGAAAAATCATCTGGTCGTATTTTGTACTGATCTTGAGAATTACAATATCTACAATCAAACTCCTCAACATTATGGTCAATACGTGCCACTAGTGCACGTGTTGAACTACGGTAACTACCATGGAGATACCCTGGTAAGATTATTTTTTACTATTACAACATCCGTGCATCTTTTTGCACACTTCTAAAACTAGTACATCATTGCTAACTACGACATTATTGACCATGTTTTTCAACAGATAATCCCAAATGATTGTGTGCCTCATCTGATGTATACGCATGGTAGCCTTCATGTTTTGAACATACAACCAGGTCGTCCTACGAATCTCAACTGTCCATACCGGGTTTCTAAAAGAAGTGGAGACATTACAATCAAAGAATGGAAAAAATGTATGGACAATCGTAAGGAGCTTCTTGGAAGCAAAAAAACAGCGAAGGGCAAGAATTGGAGACAGGATGATCTCCATTCTTCATAATGGAGAATCAGGGGCTATATTGTTTTATGCTATTTTACGTGTTTAGGTCCTACCTGATACTGATGATCATGTGCTAAGAACAATTATGTAGGGTTGGGTTCGATGACTATGAGGATGATGATCGTATGACTTATTATTAATAACGAGTAGAAGTTGTATGATGATGCATGATATTAATTAGTAGGACTTGTTATTATAAATATATGATGATGTATGATGCGAGCATGCATGAGCATGTTATATCAGCGGGTGAAATGAACATATAGCAGCAGCGTTGATAAACCAAGGACGAAGATATAAGAGAGGACACTTCTTTCTATTAGCTAGCTAATAACAACCTAAAAATAACCCACAAAACCCCTAAAGCATCCACTCTTCTAAAAAAACATGGACTTTTGGTCCCGGTTGGTGCCACCAACCGGGACCAAAGGCCCCCCTGACTGGGCTCGGCGGACCGGCCACGTGGAGGCACATTTGTCCCGGTTCATGTTTGAACCAGGACTAATGGGTGGAGGGATTAGTAACGACCCATTAGTCCCGGTTCATGAACCGGGACTAAAGGCCCTTACGAACCGGGACTAATGGGTGGTTTTCTACTAGTGTTTAACTCTCTACCTTTGTTGTCCCCTTCCTTTTCAACACCACCATCAGAAATCACAGTAATAAGCACCTCCCTCCATCTATGTCATAAAAAGAAATAGATAATCCCTAAAAATCAGAATCCGAGCGAATTGCATTTTCTAGCGGAAGGACGGTACATGCATTCGCTATATTCTTCCTCTCCAATATAAAAAGAAACCCTTTTATTCCTAAGTGATATTTTGAAACATTCATATATTCTAAACCAAAATTGCATTATCAATTCTTTTACATATTTGAATCCTGGCAACAAGACCTTTCGAACAACATGAAATTTGGATAAATTTCAGAGTCGTTTAATTTTCCCTATTTTATTTCAACATTGACAGTTGTGATGTAAAGAATCAGTTATATATTTCAGTCTCACATTAATTAAAAAATAAGGGTGACGAAATGGATGTCATACTGAAACTGGTCTGAAAATTAAAATGGATGCAGTCTGGGAAATATCAATTTCATATTTCGGTCTCACATTATATATACCTATTGCATTTCAATTTCATATTTCAATCTCACATTACTTGAAATGGATGCAGTACTGAAACATGTGTTGTAACTGAAATGGATGTGGTCTACTTTTTAATTTTAATCTCAGTCTCACATTATATATAACAATTGCATTTCAGTTTCAAATTTTGATCCCAGATTAATTGGAAATAACGCGCTTTGGAAATATCAGTTTCATATTTCAGTCTCACATTATATACACCAGTAGCATTTCAATTTGAAATTCCATTCTCACATTAATTGAAATGGATGCGGTACTGAAACTGGTCTCGAAGTTGAAATGCAACTGGTATTGAATTTTATATACTATCAAAATGATATGGTGGTGAAGTATATGGTTTTGAAATGCATCTTGTAATAATGTGAACTAGAATTGAAATGCATCTGGTAACAAAGTAATTTTGTAATTGAAATGCATCTGGTAACTAAGGTATTGACATGTATGACATAAAATGATATATGGAATTTATTTCAATTTCAATCAAAAGAAGAAGAAAATAATAAAAGATCCATTTCAATTCCAAACAATTTTATTAAACGGAAAATTTGGAGTGCGCTTAAATAATATTCGATATTGATCTTGTTTGAAAGATCAAAGAACTTGTCATCATGACTCCAAATATATAAAAAGAACAGAAATCAAATTATGGTTTAAAATATATGAATCATACAAAAAACACTAAGAAGATTTTCCATGGGGGGTCGGATGAAGAGTGACAGAGACATGCATGCATGTTGCGTCTCTGCGACAAAACAGGTGATGGGACATAAATTTGCTCTACACAAAGCGAATACATTGAATACTGCACGCATGTGATTCCAGAATGCTCGGATCTTGACACGAATTTATGGCGGATGCTTGCGCGGTAGATACAACTTCAGCTAGAAAATACTTTGGTCCAATCCTAGCCTCAGCCTCTCTCATCTCTGACAGCCTACCGCCCGCAATCTCTGACGACAGCCTCATCACACAGTCGTCCGCCTCCAACCAAGGCGCACACACAACATCAGCAATAGCAGCACACATTCGGCCTCCCGCCTCCACGCCCCGCTCGTTCCCAGCCCGGGCTGCCTCCACGCATGTCTCCATTTCTCAAGGTTCGGGGGGCTCCAGTTTGTTAGATTTGTGTCGAATATTGTGTACACGGTAGGTTACAGTTGGACTCTGAGTAGTATTGTGTTTTTATAGGATATGCAATCGTGTCCTAGTAGGACACTTGTATCCTAGGCCTCTCATATATAGCGGGGGTAGACACATGATGTAACCCATGCCAACATAATAGCACCGGAACACAGGGGAAGCCGACGGCATGTGCCGGTGTCCAGGGCGACCGGGTGCAGTATTGTGACGGTGTTATGAGGAGGAGCGCCCATAGTAAGGCCCCGGGGATGTAGCCATATCGATGAACCTCGTTAACAAATCTCGGTGTCGTGCTCGTGTGATTGCTTGGTCCTCGGATGATCAACGGTGTGCCTCGGATTTATTCTAACAAGTGGTATCAGAGCTAGGTTATTCGAAGGCTGTGGATTGTTGATCTAGCAGAAGTATACGTTTGAGATGCAGCCGCCTATGGCGTGGTTCTCGACTAGATTGGAAGAAGCAATCGGAATAAGCGGCGGCGGCGTATTGTGACGCGTGCGCGTGGATGCACCTGACCTAGCGTACAGACAGCAGCAACTCATGCGGAGCGAGCAGTGGCTCGATCGGCAGGCAGTGAGGACTGAGGCGCGAGGCCGGAGGGTCCTTGGCACATAGTGCTGCAGTAGCAGCGATAAGCAAGGCCCACGCGGGCTGGCAGGCCTCGTATGTTTGTTTTCAAGGTGCATGCACTAGCGCTGGAGGCCGCAGGATCGTGTACAAAGGCATCGTACGGGATTTGTTTTGGCCCAAAAAGACCAAGTCTCCAACGACATGGAAAGAGACAGAGGCATGTCGATTCAGCGGTAGAAAAAATCCATTGATACGTCCATCGGAATTAACAGGAGGTTTTGGTAGAGAAGACAATTGCTAGCATCGGAAGTTAAGCCAAGACAGGAGCAAAATTCACGTGAAGACCAACTAGTTGGTATTGCTAGTTGTACGCGGAGGTTTTGTTCGTGCACTTGGGGATCACGGTAAGACTGCTCAGTTGTTTGTTCACAGGTTCAGCTGTACAAAGAATCATGGCGCCAACAAGCACCTGGTTTGAGGTGGAGAAATTCAACGGAACTCGAAGCTTTGAGTTATGGCAGGCAAAGATGAAAGATTTGTTGGCACAACAAGGATGCTTGAAGGTGTTGCGAGAAGCCAATTCAGCTAAGATCGAATTATCATGTGATGGATGGAAATTCGGCGAAACATGATTTGGGAGCCTCGAGTGTGTCGTGCAGCCGGACGAGATCGGCCGGGTCAGATTAGATAGTCTGACGGATCGACGTAAGTCGGTTGGTACAGAAGACGGTGCTGGGATCGGCGACAACTACATAGGAGCGTGATGCTGATGGTGACCGACTTCTGGGACGTGAAAACACGTGGTGCAGGCCCGATGGCTTGTGTGGCTTCGACAAGGCTAAGACGAGGGGTTGATTCAAGGTGATGTACACATGGAGCTTGAAGTCGACGGGTGCAAGGGTGGACTGATCATCTACCATGGAGTCATGTTGAAGGTGGAGCTGGATTGAGGGGCTACAGCGTAAGTGCACAGAGAGTCAAAGCCTATTCAGCGGGAAAAGCGAGGGACACGTAATTCGGACTTGAGCCCAGTGGTCTGATGGAAGTATGAAACTCGTCATCGGTCGGTGATGACCGATGGTACTCTGTAGTGGGGGTTGAGTGGTGTGGTTTTGCGACCCTTGAGACTCGACCGGGACAGCGGAGGCTCGACGCGGTAATAGCTGCGAGGCGTGCTGTACGCACGGGCATGGAGACGGGCCAGGGCTCTGGTGGTCATACATGTGGTGAGACAACTGCGAATTTGACTCGGGATGATTACAAGCAATGGTGAAATTCCATCATGTTTCAGACAGGCGGTCAAGAAAGGAGCAGTGATGTTGAGTTCAGGTAACTCTTATGTGTGACATCCAATATGTGAGTTGTTCACTTTAACGCAGGTCAGTGATTAGTGTGTGATGGCGTTGGACGGGTACTCTGGAAGTTGGGATCACAAGCTAGAGTAACACTAGTAGAAAAAGGAACTAATATGAGACACATTAGTGCCAGTTTGATTTTGAGCCGGCACTAATGTGTCCATTAGAGCCGGTTCCAACGGCTAGCCGACCGTTCTCATTAGTACCGGTTCGTGGCGAAACTTTAGTACCGGTTCGTGCCACGAATCGGTACTAAAGAGGGTGGTGGCAGGGTGTTGTCAGTCTAGGGCCCCTCCAGCACCTTCAGTACCGGTTCGTGTCATGAACCGGTACTAAAGGTCGACGTACATAAACCCTTCGTCCACCCGAGCCACTCTGTTCTTCCCCTTTCCCCTCACTTCCTCTGTTCTTCCCCTCTCTTCCTCGAGCTCCTCACAAATTTTGCCCAAAATTTGTCAAGATTTGAAGGCCCCCATCCATTCAAATGATCACAAAGGTTAGCAACTTTGTCCTTTCAACTCTCATTGCTAGATTAGCTCTTGCAATGCTTTTTATAGTGATTAATTTGGGAGGAATTATATTTGCTAGTATTTGATTTATATGCAATTTGAGGTCAAAAATAACACTTAGTTTGCATATGTAGGTGTGGTTTACTTAGTGCCTTCTAAATCTCCGTCGTAACCACCGTCGATCGCCCGCACCATCCCGTCGCCGGCACCACCTTGTGGTGAGGCTCTTGTTCATGAATGTTTTACATTACCAAATTGATGTTTGTGTGATTTGGATATATAGTTACTCATATAATTATCTTACCCGTACGTTGTTTGTTATACATAGTGCCATGGTTTTGATATCCGTCCCCGTCGGCCCTCGTCCTTGTTATGATTCGGATGTGGTATATTCTCTTTTAAAACTAGTTGTTGCATTTCGTGTTTATGAAAAATTATGCCCATCAAGTTGACATAGATATTTTTATCTAGGAGGTATGTGAACCGGAAATTCCAATCGACCCTATTGTCGAGAGGTTAAATTTAGTTGAAAGAGAAACGAGTATTTGAAAGAAAAATTGAAAAGAATTGAGGAGGAGGAGATGGAATTGGAGTTGCATGTTGACGATGTCGTCGATGATCACAAGATCAAGATGGAGAAAATGAGGTTGAAGATTAGAAAGATTAGAAAATATGCCATTGATAGTGTGGCTTGGTATCATTATGATGTTGGATCAATTGTTACCTTAGTTGCGATCTTCATCGCATTTGTTGTTGCATTTAAATTCTTTAGCTAGAGAGTTATTTGTATGTTGCATTTAATTAAGTGTTGTATATGAACTTTATGTATGAACTTTATGTATGAACTTGTATTAATTTGGTCTATTCGGTGTTGTGTAATGAAGATGAGCCGACAATGGATGTATGATGACCGATGCTCTCCCGAGTTCATTAATGGCGTGCATACTTTTCTGCGGGCCGCTGAGGCAAACAAGCGGGCGGATGGTTTTATGCCTTGTCCATGTGCTGGCTGTAAGAATGGTCACAGTTACTCTACGTCAAAAACCATTCACGTCCACCTATTTAAGTCCGGTTTCATGCCCCACTATAATGTTTGGACCAAGCACAGAGAAATAGGGGTTATGATGGAATACAATGAAGAAAAAGAGGACGACGACGGCTATCCTGGCCGTGGGTTCCCTGAATATGATGATACAACAATGGGGGAAGAAGCTGAGCCGGCAATGCGGGAAGAAGCTGAAGAAGAGGCATCAGATCAGCCCGCTGATGATCTAGGTTGGGCCATTGCCGATGCAAAGAGAAACTGCGCAAGTGATCTGGAGAGGACGAAGTTGCAGCGCGTGTTAGAGGATCACAAGAAATGTTGTACCCGAATTGCGAAGCTGACAAAAAAAAGTTGGGCACCACACTTGAATTGCTGCAATGGAAGACAGAGAATGGTGTATCTGACAAGGGATTTGGAAAGTTGCTGGTAATGATAAAGAATATGCTTCCAAAGGACAACGAATTGCCCGAGAGTACGTATGAAGCAAAGAAGGATGTCTGCCCTCTAGGGTTAGAGGTGCAAAAGATACATGCATGCCCTAATGACTGCATCCTCTACCGCGGTGAGTACGAGGATTTGAACGCTTGCCCGGTATGCGGTGCATTGCATTATAAGATCAGTCGCGATGACCCTAGTGATGTCGAGGGCGAGTGCCCCAGGAAGAAGATTCCTGCCAAGGTGATGTGGTATGCTCCTATAATACCACGGTTGAAACGTTTGTTCCAAAACAAAGAGCATGCGAAGGCGATGCGGTGGCACGCAGAAGACCGTAAGAAAGACGGAAAGTTGAGTGTACCCGCTGACGGTTCGTAGTGGACAAAAATCGAGAGAAAGTACTAGGAGGAGTTTGCAGGTGACCCAAGGAACGTATGGTCTGGTCTAAGCGCAGATGGCATTATTCCTTTTGGGGAGCAGAGCAGCAACCATAGCACGTGGCCTGTGACTCTATGTTTGTATAACCTTCCTCCTTGGTTGTGCATGAAGCGGAAGTTCATTATGATGCTAGTGCTCATCCAAGGCCCTAAGCAACCCGGCAACGACATTGATGTGTACCTAAGGCCATTAGTTGAAGAACTATTACAACTATGGAATGGAACAGGTGTACGTGCATGGGATGAGCACGGACAGGAAGAATTTGACCTAAAGGCGTTGCTGTTCGTGACCATCAATGATTGGCCTGCTCTAAGTAACCTTTTAGGACATACAAACAAGGGATACCGCGGATGCACACACTGTTTGGATGATAAGTATATATTTGGATAGTTGTAGGAAGAATGTGTACCTGGGACATCGTCGATTTCTTCCGACAAGGCATCCCGTAAGAAAGAAAGGCAAGCATTTCAAAGGTGAGGCGGATCACCGGACGAAGCCTCGCCACCGTACTGGTGCTGATGTACATGATATGGTCAAGGATTTGAAGGTAATCTTTGGAAAGGGTCCTGGCGGACAACCTGTTCCGAAGGACGCTGACAGACGCGCACCCATGTGGAAGAAGAAATCTATATTTTGGGACCTGCCATATTGGAAAGACCTAGAGGTTCGCTCCGCAATTGACGTGATGCATGTGACGAAGAATCTTTGCGTGACCCTGCTTGGCTTTTTGGGCGTGTATGGGAAGACAAAAGATACACCAGAGGCACGGGAGGACCAGCAACGTATGCACGGAAAAGACGGCATACATCAGGGTCAGACCAGCTATGCTCTTACCAAAGAAGAGAAGAAAATCTTCTTTGAATGTCTGCTCAGCATGAAGGTACCGTCTGGCTTCTCGTAGAATATAAAGGGAATAATAAATATGGCAGAGAAAAAGTTCCAGAACCTAAATTCTCATGACTGCCACGTGATTATGACGCAACTCCTTCCGGTTGCATTGAGGGGGCTTCTACCGGAAAACGTTCGATTAGCCATTGTGAAGCTATGTGCATTCCTCAATGCAATCTCTCAGAAGGTAATCGATCCAGAAATCATACCAAGGTTACAGAATGATTTGGTGCAATGTCTTGTCAGTTTCGAGTTGGTGTTCCCACCATCCTTCTTCAACATCATGACGCACGTCCTAGTTCACCTTTGCGAAGAGATTAACGTTTTGGGTCCTGTATTTCTACACAATATGTTCCCCTTTGAAAGGTTCATGGGAGTCTTGAAGAAATATGTTCATAACCGTGCTAAGCTAGAAGGAAGCATCTCGAAGGGCCATGAAAATGAGGAGGTCATTGAGTTTTGTATCGACTTTATTCCTGACCTTAAGCCGATTGGTGTTCTTGAATCGCGGCATAAGGGCAGACTGGAAGGAAAAGGCACGCTAGGAGGGCATCAAATAATATGTATGGACGTGCATTCTCTCACTGAAGCACACTACATAGTTCTACAGAATTCCGCCTTGGTGGCTCCATATATGGAGGAACACAAGAATTTTCTACAGTCCAAACACCCGGAGAAGTCTGACGACTGGATTACACGCGAACAAACGAGGACTTTCGCCGGTTGGTTGCAGAAACATGCCCTGAATGATGGCGATATTCAAAATGACCTGTACTCGCTGTCCCAGTTACCATCTTCGAATATAATGACTCTCAAAGGGTACCAGATAAATGGGAATACATTTTACACGATCGCCCAAGATAAGAAGAGCACCAACCAAAACAGTCGTGTCCGCTTTGATGCAACAACCAACACGGGAAAGGAAACATATTATGGTTACATAGAGGACATATGGGAACTTAACTATGGATCAGGTGATTTGAAGGTCCCTTTGTTTCGGTGCAAATGGGTCAATATGACACGAGGCGGGGTAACGGAAGACCCGCAGTACGGAATGACAACAGTGGATCTCAACAATCTTGCGTATGCAGACGAACCATTCGTCCTAGCCAATGATGTGGCGCAGGTTTTTTATGTGAAAGACATGTCTACCAGGCCGAGAAAAAGAAAAGATAAGGAAGCGAATGGATCATACGACAAGCCAAAGCGCCACATAGTTCTTTCAGGAAAAAGAAACATCGTGGGAGTGGATGACAAGACAGACATGTCAGAAGAGTATGAAAAGTTTGATCAAATTGCTCCATTCACAGTGAATATTGACCCGAGCATCCAGTTAAATGATGAAGATTTTCCATGGCTACGGCGCAAAGGGACACACGCGAAGAAAAAGTTTCACACCCAAAGATCTAGGATGTGATCGGCTTCACTATCATCACTTTCTTCTGTGTTTCACACCCAGGAGGGAATGTCCGTAATAGTTAGGGTAGTTATGTGTTTTGGCATTTGAAACGCGAAGAAATTTTATGTGCAAATAAATTCCTTTTATGCATTTACTGATTTTTTCCAGCTAAATGACCCTGAAATTGAAAAGCATTTCAAATGAACTCAGAAAAGGTTGAAAGTTGGCATGGTATCATAATTTCATACAAATAGCATGTGCAAAAAAGTAGAGAGGGTTACGGCAAAAACTGGATGCACTTCGTGTACAAAATGGACAATCTCTTTCGAAGTATCAGGGTTTCCGATGAAAACTGAACTGTTACAAAGGCATTTCATTTTTTAAATAACCTAAGCATTACCAAATTGAATATAATGATAAAACACATTAATATTAAACATAAGAAAAAAGAATCACTGAAAAACTTTTTTCAAAGTTAAGTTATTCACAAACTAATGATTCACACAAATTTCAAATAATTCAAAATTTAAACTATTCAAATTTGAAAACTACCGGCACTAACAGAATGTTTGTAATTTTTTGTACCTAAAGCAAAAATATTCACAAAGAAACTCTAAATACAGCAAAAAAACAACTCAAAAATAAATAAAACAAAAATAAATAAAGCAAAAAAATTAAGAAAATAAAAAAGCCCGCCTACTTGGCCAAAGCGGCCTACATACAACTACGAACACAACCTTTTGTTGGGCCAGGATGCAGGCCCGCAAAGGCCCAGTAGGCCCACTAGGCGGAAGAGGACAGGTAGGCCCAGTAGGCTGCTTAGGAGAGGAGCTCGAGAGAGCTACCGCACTGGGGCTTATAAACCAGTGCGGTAGCCCCTCGGCTAGCGAGGTGGGACTAAACTTGCGCACCGCCTGGAGCCAGCGCACCCCCTTTGGTACCGGGTTGTGGCTCCAACCGGTACTAAAGACCCCCCCCCCTTTAGTACCGGTTGGAGCCACAACCCGGTACTAAAGGGGGGGCGCTTCCCGCCGCTTGGCTTGGCCAAAATAGACCTTTAGTACCGGTTGGTGGCTCCAACCGGTACTAAAGGTCCATCCTATATATACAACACTTGAAAAAACTTCAGTTTCCCTCTGTTTCTTCCCTCTGTTTCCTCCCTCCGTCGCGCCGTCCTGCCCCGATCGACGCCGTCTCCGTCGACGTCGCCGGCCCCGCCCCTCGTCGCCGACCCCGGCCATGCCCGCCCCTCGTCGCCGCCCCCGTCGACGTCGCCGCCCCGGCCGTCCCCGTCCACGTCGTCCCCGTCGCCGCGCCCCGCCCCGCCCCGTCGTCGCCGCCCCGTCCCGTCGCCCCGGCCGCCCCGCCCCGTCGTCGCCGCCCCGTCCCGTCGCCCCGTCGTCGCCGCCCCGTCCCGTCGCCCCATCATCGCCTCGCCGGTGAGCTCGCCCCGGCCGCCATGTCCACACACACACACACACTACACACACACACATTAGTTTGTTTGTTATAAATTTTTCTATTTTTTAGTTATAGAAATGTTAGAAATTATTCTGTTTTTTAGTTATATAAATATTAGAAATGTTAGTTATATAGAAATGTTATAAATGTTTTCTGTTTCTTAGTTATAGAAAAATTTATAGAAATGTTAGCAATTTTTCTATTTTTTAGTTATATAAATATTAGAATTGTTATGGAAATGTTAGTTATATAATCAGGAAATTTTAGAATTAGTTTTAGTTAGATGAATTAGATTAATGTCAAATTGTTAGAATTTGCATATATATAGAATTTTAGTTATAACAATCCAATCATTTAAAAAATGTTACTTTTTGCGGGCATATAGTATTTGTTCCCGACCATATGCCCGGCCCGCATCCTCGCCGTCGACCCGTTCGCGACGAAGTCCTGCTTCAGGGGACCCATGTCCGGGACTGGGCTCTGCCGGGCTGGCACTGGGAGGTGCTACCTGGAGGGGCGCGCCGCTTGGTGAGGAACCCGACCTCGGGTCCCGTCATCGACCCTGATCTTCTTTGGTGGTGTTCGCGTGGGCCACATTCGGTGCAGAGGCAGCCGGCCCCGCTGGAGGTGGTGCGTCGCCGTGTCAGGGAGGAAGATGAGCACGTCCATCGCTACATGGCTGCTATGGACGACGTCAGGTTCTCCACTACTTTGCGGGTTCTTTGGGCAGATGACCGGAGATATGATCCTGTGATGGTTCCTTCTCTTTGGGTGTGCACCGCCGGCGCCCCAGGAACCACGAGTGGCACCCTAGATTCTTCTGTAGTACTCGATTTTATTAGGTACCTAGCCAGTGATGTATTCGATATATAATATTCGAGACGATGTATTCGAGATTATATATATTAAGACGATGATGTATTCGATATTATATATTCGAGACGATGTATTCGAGATTTAGTTTTTCCTTATTGATTAATTGCATCCATGCATTGTAATTTGAATACTAAATTGTTTTATATTTCTTCTGTATTAGTAAAGTAAAAGCTATGATGGACAATACCGGCAGAGAGAGAGAAGAGGAATTGTTCGACATCATACGGAGCCCTCACAGGCTAGATGATCTGAATGAAGCAGATGACGGCTCCCAATATCTGAACAATACCGGAGAGGGTGATGAAAAGATATTCGATCTCGACGACCGAGCTGATGAAGTCATGAACTATGATTATGATGACACAGACAATGTTTGTGATGACACAGACAAATGCTGATCTTCAAATAACAAAGACTACCGGCGAGGTATATCTATATAAGCATGCAGACATGTTTTACAGACAAATGCTGATCTTCAAATAACAAAGACTACCGGCGAGGTATATCTATATAACAAAGACAAATGCTGATCTTCAAATAACAAATGATGACACAGACATGTTTTTTTATTGAAATATATTAACGAATCGATCTTTCTTCTTTCAGCCCTCCGGATCGAGCAAATCTGCTTCTACAGACAGCAAGACAAAGCGAGGCCCGGGCAGATTATTAAAGGATGGTGTAAAGTACCACATCGAATCCACCAAACTTAGTGGCAAACCCCTCACGCCTAAGAACGTTGCGGACAAGTGGACTCGTTAGTGCGGAGTTCTTGTGAAGGACAAACTCCCGATCTCCATTCAAGAATGGAAAAAGCCAAAGACTAAACGTCCAGGTGTTACTTGGGTCGACGACAAAGCCAAAAAAGACCTTTTGAAATCTCTGATGGAACATTTCACCCTACCAGATCATTTCACTGAAGCAGATGTGGAGAAAGTCAAGGCCGCTGCTCTTAAGAAGATGGCAATTGCATTCAACACCCACAAGAAAACTGTATGGGCCAACTACCTCGCTAATGAAAGGAAGACTCCAGATTTCTAGGGAACACTGGAGAAGCAAAAGGAACACTGGGACGACTTTGTGACCTTCAAGGATTCAGAATTATCTAAGGAACGGTCGATAAAAACAAGGCAAATGCCGCAAGAAAGACGTGGTTCCATAGGCTGGGTCTAGGTGGCTACGCGGTGGGATTGCCTAAGTGGGATAAGTATGAGCAAGAGATGGAGGATGCAGGGGTCACTCCGGTTACTAGGAACTGCCCTCCATGTGCAGAACTTGGTTCTATGCGCATGGGGGAGCGTTGGACCCGAAGACAGGCGAAGTATCGCGGAAGGCAAATCTAAAAGGAGCCGAACAAAAGATAATTGACGCAATAGAAGAAGCTCGAAGGGGGGTGTTCACGCCCAACAGAGAGAACGACGAGCTTACGCGCGCCCTGGGAAATCCTGAACACCCGGGAAGAACACGAGGCAAGGGTGTTATTCCCTGGTATGAGGGCTTTTCAGAATGGAACGAGGACTACAGGACCCGTGCAAGAAGGAAGATGGAGGAGGAGAAGAAAAGGAAGCTAGAGGAGGAGCAGAGGAAGCAGGACGCAGAACGCCTTCAAAGCCTAGAAGCAAGGCACGCGGACCTGGCACTCAAATTCCAGCAGCAGCAACAGCAGATCGACTCACTTAGCCAGGAAAGGGGGTCTCAGCAGCGGCAGCGGCAAGCGGATGATCGTCCAGCATTGGATAGCACCGTCCCATCCATGCCAAGAAGAAGCGTTGGTTCTGCCCCGGGCGACACATTGCTGGATACATACCCTGTGGATGACATCATAGAGAACACTAACTGTGAGCTACATTCCAAAATAAAGAATATATCCATGAAGGTGGCGGACGGCGTTGCTTTTCCAGTTACCCCCGAAGCAACCTACCATTGCATCCCAATTCCAGAGGGCTATGCTCATGTCATGGTTGATGAAGTGGTGGACCCATATTCGGGGCTAACGCTTGACATTCCTGGAGGTGAAGACGAGCGCACACTGGGAGAGGCCATACATCATATCATCCTATGGAGAAAGGATTGCATCATCTTTTGAAGTCCACCGACACCGCGTCGTCTGCCGACTCCTCCTCGAAGTCCGACACCGAGTCAGCAGACTCCCTCTCCTCCAAGTCCACGAACGCGTGAGACGACTCCTACTCGAAGTCCATCACCTCCTCCAAGTCCCCGAACGCGTGAGCTGACTCCTCCGGTTTCAAGTCCGGCACAGCATCATGCCACTTCTCCGGTTTCAAGTCCGGCACTGATACGTCTCCAACGTATCTATAATTTTTGATTGCTCCATGCTACTTTATCTACTGTTTTGGACTATATTGGGCTTTATTTTCCACTTTTATATTATTTTTGGGACTAACCTATTAACCGGAGGCCCAGCCCAGAATTGTTGTTTTTTGCCTATTTCAGTGTTTCGAAGAAACAGAATATCAAACGGAGTCCAAACGGAATGAAACCTTCGGGAATGTGATCTTCTCACCGAACGTGATCCAGGAGACTTGGACCCTACTCCAAGAAGCTTCCGAGGAGGTCACGAGGGTGGAGGGCGCCCCCCTGGGCGCGCCCCCCTACCTCGTAGGACCCTCGGAGCTCCACCGACGCACTCCTTCCTCCTATATATACCTATGTATCCCTGTATGATCAGAAGAGGAGACAAAAACCTAATTCCACCGCCGCAACCTTCTGTATCCACGAGATCCCATCTTGGGGCTTGTTCTGGAGCTTCACCGGAGGGGGCATCCACCACGGAGGGCTTCTACATCATCACCATAGCCCCTCCGACGAAGTGTGAGTAGTTTACTTCAGACCTTCGGGTCCATAGCTAGTAGCTAGATGGCTTCTTCTCTCTTTTTGGATCTCAATACAATGTTCTCCCCCTCTCTCGTGGAGATCTATTCGATGTAATCTTCTTTTTGCGGTGTCTTTGTTGAGACCGATGAATTGTGGGTTTATGATCCAGTATTATCTATGGAAAATATTTGATTCTTCTCTGAATTCTTTTATGTATGATTGAGTTATCTTTGCAAGTCTCTTCGAATTATCTGTTTGGTTTGGCCAACTAGATTGGTAGTTCTTGCAATGGGAGAAGTGCATGGCTTTGGGTTCAATCTTGTGGTGTCCTTACTCAGTGACAGAAAGAGTTGCAAGGCACGTATTGTATTGTTGCCATCGAGGATAACAAGATGGGGTTTTTATCATATTGCATGAATTTATCCCTCTACATCATGTCATCTTGCTTAAGGCGTTAATCTGTTTTTAACTTAATACTCTAGATGCATGCTGGATAGCGGTCGATGACTGGAGTAATAGTAGTAGATGTAGAATCGTTTCGATCTACTTGTCTCGGACGTGATGCCTATATACATGATCATTGCCTAGATATACTCATAACTATGCTCAATTCTGTCAATTGCTCAATAGTAATTTGTTCACCCAACGTAGAATACTTATGCTCTTGAGAGAAGCCACTAGTGAAACCTATGGCCCCCGGGTCTATTCTCATCATATCAATCTATATCACTTTATTTACTTGCTTTGTTTTTACTTTGCCTTTACTTTTTACTTTGCATCTATCTATCAAAAATACCAAAAATATTATCTCTATCAGATCTCACTCTCGTGAGTGACCGTGAAGGGATTGACAACCCCTAAGCGTTGGTTGCGAGTTGCTATCGTGTTGTGCAGGTACGAGGGACTTGCGCGTGACCTCCTACTGGATTGATACCTTGGTTCTCAAAAACTGAGGGAAATACTTACGCTACTGTGCTGCATCATCCTCTCCTCTTCGGGGAAAACCAACGCAAACTCGAGACGTAGCAAGAAGAATTTCTGGCGCCGTTGCCGGGGAGGCTTATGCAAAAGTCAACATACCAAGTACCCATCGCAATCCCTATCTCTCGCATTACATTATTTGCCATTTGCCTCTCGTTTTCCTCTCCCCCACTTCACCCTTGCCGTTTTATTCGCCCTCTCTTTCCCAATCTCCTCCTCTCTTTCCTTTGCCTTTTTTCTCGCCTTTCTGCTTGCTTGTGTGTTGGATTACTTGTTGTCATGGCGCAAGATAATACCAAATTGTGTGATTTCTCGAATACCAATAATAATGATTTCCTTAGTACTCCGATTGCTCCTCTTAATAATGATGAGTCTTGTGAAATCAATACCGCTTTGTCGAATCTTGTTATGAAAGATCAATTCGCCGGCGTTCCTAGTGAAGATGTCGCTACTCATCTAAACAATTTTGTTGATTTGTGTGATATGAAAAAGAAGAAAGATACGGATAAAAATATTGTCAAATTGAAGTTATTTCCGTTTTCACTTAGAGATCGTGCTAAAATTTGGTTTTCGTCTTTGCCTAAAAATAGTATTGATTCTTGGAACAAGTGCAAAGATGCTTTTATCTCTAAGTATTTTCCTCCCGCTAAGATCATCACTCTTAGGAACGATATTATGAATTTTAAACAACTTGATCATGAGCATGTTGCCCAATCTTGGTAAAGAATGAAATTGATGCTTCGCAATTGTCCTACTCATGGTTTGAATTTATGGATGATCCTACAAAAATTTTATGCCGGATTGAATTTTGCTTCTAGAAATCTTTTAGATTCGGCCGCGGAAGGCACTTTTATGGAAATTACATTAGGGGATGCTACCAAATTGCTTGATAATATTATGGCTAATTATTCTCAATGGCACACCGAAAGATCTTCTAGTAAAAAAGTGCATGCTATAGAAGAAATCAATGTTTTGAGTGAAAAGATGGATGAACTTATGAAGATGTTTGCTCCTAAAAATACTCCTCTTGATCCCAATGATATGCCTCTATCTACTTTGCTTGAGAATAATAATGAATCTATGGATATGAATTTTGTTGGTAGGAATAGTTTTGGAAACAACGCTTATAGAGGGAATTTTAATCCTAGGCCTTATCCTAGTAATCCTTCTAATAATTATGGAAATTCCTACAACAACTCTTATGGAAATTTTAATAAGATGCCCTCTGAATTTGAGAGTAGTGTTAAAGAGTTTATGAATTCACAAAAGAATTTCAATGCTTTGCTTGAAGAGAAATTGCTTAAAGTTGATGATTTGGCTAGGAACGTTGATAGAATTTCTCTTGGGATTGATTCTTTAAAGCTTAGATCTATTCCTCCTAAGCATGATATCAATGAGTCTCTCAAAGCCATGAGAATTTCCATTGATTAGTGCAAAGAAAGAACCGCTAGGATGCGTGCTTCCAAAGATGCCTTTATTAAAGCGTGTTCTTCTAATCCCTATGAAAATCAAGATGAAGATCTAAAAGTTATTGATGTGTCCCCCATTAAATCTTTGTTTTGCAATATGAATATTGATGAATCTGAATATGATCTTCATTTACCTAGAAGGCGTTCTAAGAATTCGGAGTTTCTAGATCTTGATGATGAAATTGATGAAAGTGGGATTGAAATAAATAAAAATCGTGATGTTGCTAAACCCACTATTTTGGATCTCAAGGAATTTAATTATGAAAATTTCTCTTTGATTGGTTGTATTTCCTTGTTGCAATCCGTGCTAGAATCTCCTCATGCTTATAGTCAAAATAAGGCCTTTACCGAACACATTGTTGATGCTTTGATGCAATCTTATGAAGAAAAACTTGAGATGAAAGTTTCTATCCCTAGAAAAATCTATGATGAGTGGGAACCTACTACTAAAATTAAAATTAAAAATTATGAGTTTCATGCTTTGTGTGATTTGGGTGCTAGTGTCTCTACTATCCCCAAAACTTTGTGTGATTTGCTAGATTTCCGTGACTTTGATGATTGCTCTCTAAACTTGCATCTTGCGGATTCCACTATTAAAAAACCTATGGGAAGAATTAATGATGTTCTTATTGTTGCAAATAGGAATTATGTGCCCATAGATTTTATCGTTCTTGATATAGATTGCAATCCTTCGTGTCCTATTATTCTTGGTAGACCTTTCCTTAGAAAGATTGGTGCAATTATTGATATGAAGGAAGGGAATATTAGATTCCAATTTCCCTTAAAGAAGGGCATGGAACACTTTCCTAGAAAGAAAATAAAATTACCATATGACTCTATCATGAGAGACACATATGGATTGCCTACCAAAGATGGCAACACCTGGATCTATCCTTGCTTTTATGCCTAGCTAGGGGCGTTAAACGATAGCGCTTGTTGGGAAGCAACCCAATTTTATTTTGTGTTTTTTGTTTTTGCTTCTGTTTAGGAATAAATAATCCATCTACCTTCTGTTTGGATGTGTTTTCATGTTTTAATTAGTGTTTGTGCCAAGTAGGACCTATAGGATAACCTACGATGATAGTTGATTTGATTCTGCTGAAAAACAGAAACTTTAGCGCTCACGAGATTAGCTGCCATTTTTACTGGAGAGTGCATTTGTGTTGATTCTTTTTGCTGCTGATCAATAAACAAATTTTCCAGGACTTCCTATTTTGGTAGAATTTTTTAGAGTTCCAGAAGTTTGCATTAGTTACAGATTACTACAGACTATTCTGTTTTTGACAGATTCTGTTTTGCGTGTGTTGTTTGCTTATTTTGATGAATCTATGGCTAGTAAATTAGTTTATAAACCATAGAGAAGTTGGAATACAGTAGGTTTAACACCAATACAAATAAATAATGAGTTCATTACAGTACCTTGAAGTAGTCTTTTGTTTTCTTTCTCTAACGGAGCTCACGAGATTTCTGTTGAGTTTTGTGTTGTGAAGTTTTCAAGTTTTGGGTGAATTATTTTGATGGATTATGGAACAAGGAGTGGCAAGAGCCTAAGCTTGAGGATGCCCATGGCACCCCCAAGATAATCCAAGGACACCAAAAAGTCAAAGCTTGGGGATGCCCCAGAAGGCATCCCCTCTTTCGTCCACTTCCATCGGTAATTTACTTGGAGCTATATTTTTATTCACCAACATGATATGTATTTTGCTTGGAGTGTCTTGTATTATTTGTGTCTTTGCTTGTTAGTCTACCACAATCATCTTTTCTGTACACAACTTTTGAGAGAGCCATACATGATTTGGAATTTGTTAGAATACTCTATGTGCTTCACTTATATCTTTTGAGCTTGATAGTTTTGCTCATAGTGCTTCACTTATATCTTTTTGAGCGTGATAGTCTTTGCTCTAGTGCTTCACTTAGATCTTTTAGAGCACGGTGGTGGATTTGTTTTAAAGAAACTTGATCTCTCATGCTTCACTTAGATTATTTTGAGAGTCATTAATGGCATGGTAATTTGCTTAATGTTAATATACTTAGTGTTCAAGATATGTGAAACTTTCTTTTGAGTGAATTGAATACTAAGATAAATTTAATGCTTAATAATTGTTTTGACATATTGAGGTAATAATATCAAAGTCGTGCTAGTTTAGTAGTAGTGAATTTGAGAAATACTTGTGTTGAAGTTTGTAAGTCCCGTAGCATGCACGTATGGGTAAAGTTGTGTAACAAATTTGAAGCATGAAGTGTACCTGGCTTGTGCATCCTTATGAGTGGTGGTTGGGGACGAGCGATGGTCTTTTCCTACCAATCTATCCCCCTAGGAGCATTGTGCGTAGTACTTGATTTTTGATGACTTCTAAATTTTTGCAATAAGTATATGAGTTCTTTTGACTAATGTTGAGTCCATGGATTATACGCACTCTTACCTTTCCACATTTGCTAGCCTCTTCGGTACCGTGCATTGCCCTTTCTTACATTGAGAGTTGGTGCAAACTTCGTCGGTGCATCCAAACCCCATGATATGATACGCTCTTTCACACATAAACCTCCTTATATCTTCCTCAAAACAACCACCATACCTACCTATCATGGCATTTCCATAGCCATTCCGAGATATATCGCCATGCAACTTTCCACCGTTCCGTTCATCATGACATACTTTACTTTTGTCATATTGCCATTGCATGATCTTGTAGTTGACATCGTATTTGTGGCAAAGCCAACATGCATTATTTTTCATACATGTCACTCTTGATTCATTGCACCATCCCGGTACACCACCGGAGGCATTCATATAGAGTCATATCTTGTTCTAGTTTCGAGTTGTAATATCAAGTTGTTGTAATAAAAGTGTGATGATCATCATTATTAGAGCATTGCCCCAGTGAGGAAAAGGATGGTGGAGACTATGATTCCCCCACAAGTCGGGATGAGACTCCGGACGAAGAAAAAAAGAGAAAGGCCAAATAAATAAAAAAGAGAAGGCCCAAAAAAATGAGAGAAAAAGAGAGAAGGGGCAATGTTACTATCCTTTTACCACACTTGTGCTTCAAAGTAGCACCTTGTTCTTCATGTAGTGAGTCTCATATAATTGTGCTTCAAAGCAGCACCATGTTTTTCATATAGAGAGTCTCATAAGTTGTCTTGTTTATACTAGTGGGAATTTTTCATTATAGAACTTGGCTTGTATATTCCTACGATGGGCTTCCTCAAATGCCCTAGGTCTTCATGAGCAAGCAAGTTGGATGCACACCCACTAGTTTTCTTTTGTTGAGCATTCATAGCTCTAGTGCATCCGTTGCATGGCAATCCCTACTCCTTGCATTAACATCAATCGATGGGCATCTCCATAGCTCATTGATTAGCCTCGTTGATGTGAGACTTTCTCCCTTTTTGTCTTCTCCACATAATCCCCATCATCATATTCTATTCCACCCATAGTGCTATATCCATGGCTCGCGCTCATGTATTGCGTGAAGGTTGAAAAAGTTTGAGATTATTTGAGTATGAAACAATTGCTTGGCTTGTCATCGGGGGTATAGAAGTTGGGAACATCTTTGTGTGACGAAAATGAAGCATAGCCTAACTATATGATTTTGTAGGGATGAACTTTCTTTGGCCATGTTATTTTGAGAAGACATGATTGCTTTGATTAGTATGCTTGAAGTATTATTATTTTTATGTCAATATAAACTTTTATCTTGAATCTTTCGGATCTGAATATTCATACCATGATTAAGAAGATTTACATTGAAATTATGCCAAACTATCACTCCGCATCAAAAATTCTTTTTTATCATTTACCTACTCGAGAACGAGCAGGAATTAAGCTTGGGGATGCCTAATACGTCTCCAACGTATCTATAATTTTTTATTGCTCCATGCTACTTTATCTACTATTTTGGACTATATTGGGCTTTATTTTACACTTTTATATTATTTTTGGGACTAACCTATTAACCGGAGGCCCATCCCAGAATTGCTGTTTTTTGCCTATTTTAGTGTTTCGAAGAAACAGAATATCAAACGGAGTCCAAACGGAATGAAACCGTCGGGAACGTGATCTTCTCACCGAACGTGATCCAGGAGACTTGGACCCTACTCCAAGAAGCTTCCGAGGAGGTCACGAGGGTGGAGTGTGCCCCCCCTGGGCGCGCCCCCCTACCTCGTGGGCCCCTCGGAGCTCCACCGACGTACTCCTTCCTCCTATATATACCTACGTATCCCTGTATGATCAGAAGAGGAGCCAAAAACCTAATTCCACCGCTGCAACCTTCTGTATCCACAAGATCCCATCTTGGGGCCTGTTCCGAAGCTCCGCCGGAGGGGGCATCCACCACGGAGGGCTTCTACATCATCACCATAGCCCCTCCGATGAAGTGTGAGTAGTTTACTTCAGACCTTCGGGTCCATAGCTAGTAGCTAGATGGCTTCTTCTCTCTTTTTGGATCTCAATACAATGTTCTCCCCCTCTCTCGTGGAGATCTATTCGATGTAATCTTCTTTTTGTGGTGTGTTTGTTGAGACTGATGAATTGTGGGTTTATGATCCAGTATTATCTATGGAAAATATTTGATTCTTCTCTGAATTCTTTTATGTATGATTGAGTTATCTTTGCAAGTCTCTTCGAATTATCCGTTTGGTTTGGCCAACTAGATTGGTAGTTCTTGCAATGGGAGAAGTGCATGGCTTTGGGTTTGATCTTGCGGTGTCCTTACTCAGTGACAGAAAGAGTTGCAAGGCACGTATTGTATTGTTGCCATCGAGGATAACAAGATGGGGTTTTTATCATATTGCATGAATTTATCCCTCGACATCATGTCATCTTGCTTAAGGCGTTAATCTGTTTTTAACTTAATACTCTAGATGCATGCTGGATAGCGGTCGATGAGTGGAGTAATAGTGGTAGATGCAGAATCGTTTCGATCTACTTGTCTCGGACGTGATGCCTATATACATGATCATTGCCTAGATATACTCATAATTATGCTCAATTCTGTCAATTGCTCAACAGTAATTTGTTCACCCACCGTAGAATACTTATGCTCTTGAGAGAAGCCACTAGTGAAACCTATGGCCCCCGGGTCTATTCTCATCATATCAATCTATATCACTTTATTTACTTGCTTTGTTTTTACTTTGCCTTTACTTTTTACTTTGCATCTATCTATCAAAAATACCAAAAATATTATCTCTATCAGATCTCACTCTCGTAAGTGAGCGTGAAGGGATTGACAACCCCTAAGCGTTGGTTGTGAGTTGCTATCGTGTTGTGCAGGTACGAGGGACTTGCGCGTGACCTCCTACTGGATTGATACCTTGGTTCTCAAAAACTGAGGGAAATACTTACGCTACTATGCTGCATCATCCTCTCCTCTTCGGGGACCAACGCAAGCTCGAGACGTAGCAGGCACCGTGTCAGGCCACACCTCCTGCTTCAAGTCTGGCACATCGTCAGGCCACTTCTCCTGGTCCAACTCTACGTCAGCCGTCTCCGCCGTCTTAGCAATCGCAGAAGAGACATGCCGCAGCTTTGGTGCGTAGCGATACGAGTTGAGGTATTTCAGGAAGTACAGGCGGAGACAAGCGATATAAATATGGTCCAAGCCTCGCTCCTCTTCCTCAAAGGCCTTACGACATGACTAAGGAGCAAAACACAGCCATAGTGCAAGCCCAAGTGGACGCCCATTTTGGACCGAAACCGGCACCGCCGCCAAAGGAGAAAGTGCCTGAGAAAGTAATTTACCACTTCATTCATATGGCTAGAGAACCAGCTCCCAAGCCTGTTGACTCGGACTATGAGCGCCAAATCAGGAAACTACATCGAGAACGGCTAAAGAAGGAAGCGAGCTCGAGCTCGAGCCAACAAGCAGCTGGCAAAAAATGCGGGAAAACCGTTCCCTGGTTGGGAGAACAGGCGGCGCAAGCGATCCCCCCGCTTGTTGTGCCAACAACACATGAGAGGAGTAGTACACGCGCCAAATATTATTGTGGGCAAACCGTTAGCGTTCCCCAGCATGGCGATGTGGTAATAACGGAGGATCATATAATGCAGGCTCAAATGCTCAATATCTCTGTTGGACAACTCCTCGAAATCGAGCCCATGCCTATGCTTAGAGAATCGGAAATAGCATGGAAATATGTCCGGGGCCAACCGTTGGTCCATCCAGACAAGGTCAAGGACCTCCCAACGAGAATGTATCAATTGCATCAATGGTACATGAACATTACCAAGATTTCCAATCAAGAGTCCCTCATGGTGAATGTCAAGCATGAGCATTATTACCATGAGAAAGCTCTGTCCATTGAGTATTCAGAACTATTTCAGTTATACAATCAAGACGCACTCAATAAGTCTATCGTCAGTTGCTATTGTCTGTAAGTGATTGATTTCTGTAATTTAAGTCTCAAGCTAGTTATGTAGTGATAATTTTGATCAATCATTACATGTAATTATCCTCACTATATTCTTTTTCTGTGGTATTATATGCAGGATGAAGATGTATGAAATGAAAAAAGCTGGACGCTATGGCGTTTGGTTCATTGACCCAAATACCATTAATCAGGACATATGGCAGATTGAACGTTGTCAAGATGCTGTAGAGGAAAGCATGCTAGAGTTCTTGAAGCGCCTCAATAGCAATGAAGATATACTACTTCCTTACAACTTCCCATGAGTCACACTGTCTTGTACTACAAATTCTGTTTTTGCTTACTAGCTAGCTAGATGTTAATAATTAAGTGTATACGGTTTACGGTAGTTGATTAATTTTATGCACATGCCCGCTTAATTAAGACATGCAAACGTGTGCGTATGCAGTTGGCACTGGGTCTTGTTAGACATTAAAGTTGAGGAAGGAAAAGTTGAATTACTGGACTCACTAACTAAAGAAGATAAAGACTACACCATCGTGAAGGGGATAGTCAACAGGTAATTTCAATCATTATTAACTATATCTTGGCCTATTAATTATTAGCTCGTCATTTCCTGATATGAACTATTTAATAACCCCTTTATTAATTTTCTTTGCCGGCAGGCAGGGCATGGGCAAAGTTCATCAAGGTGACTCCAGGCAAGTGGCCAAAAAAGTTGTTTTGGCATCGACCCGTGGTAAGTAATTAAGTAGTACTAGTTAGCTACCAACTCTTTAATTCTTATTTCAATATCATTAATTAATTATCATGCTTGATTATTCATTATCTGATTCAATTCCATTCTCGTAAAGGCCCTGAAGCAGGCGCCGGGGAATAATCTGTGTGTATTCTACGTTTGCGAGAACATTCGCATGATGACGTGCGAAAGGAGCAGATCTGATAGACAGGACTGGGTACGTTTGTCAGAACACTATTCACACTATTATCGATATCTAGTCACACAACTAACACACATGCATATTGATCTCCTTCTTAACAGTTCAGATCGGTGCGGGATAAGCTCCTACCATCGGACCGCATACTAGCACTTCAAGAGAAATTGCCGGATTTTTGCTCGACCAGGTCATAGATCCCAAAGGAGAATACTATTACCCGCTACCGCCCCCATGAACCACTTGTCATCGTGCTCCGGAGGCACCAAAGGCAACATATGTAGGAAAAATTGTATATGTATATACATGTGTATGTGTGAATAATTAATGGTGTTGGTTTGTGAGACATTCGATGATATATATATATATATATATATATATATATATATATATATATATGCGGTTCTACGTACGAGAAAATCTATTTATATATATGCATAACGTGTACAATTTGTAGTATCTTGAAATACCAGCAAACAAAAAAAAATTGAATGGAAAATAAATCAAAAACCCCCCCAAATATTTAGTACCGGTTGGTGTTACCAACCGGTACTAATGCCCTATGTGCACCCCGGGCCTGGCTCGTGCCACGTGGTGGCACTTTAGTGCCGGTACGTGATGAACCGGTACTAAGGGGGGGGGAGGGGGGGGCTTTAGTCCCCACTCTTTAGTGCCGGTTGGCAAACCGGCACTAAAGGCCGTTACGAACCGGCACTAAAGCCCGGTTCTGCACTAGTGTAACAAGGAACTTAATTTTGCTCAAGTGTTGACCCTGGTCAAGAAAAGAAGGGACTACAAGTTGCAGGTGGAGTCATATGGAGTCTTTGGAGTCGCGGCGGTGCTCATGGGACAAGCTCAAGTCTAATGTACATGGAAGTTTAACGCATGGACAAATTGAAGATGGTGGAGAATATTCGCCAAGGTGGAGTTTGTTAGATTTGTGTCGAATATTGTGTACACGGTAGGTTACAGTTGGACACTGAGTAGTATTGTGTTTACATAGGATATGTAGTCGTGTCCTAGTAGGACACTTGTATCCTATGCCTCTCATATATAGCGGGGGTAGACACACGATGTAACCCATGCCAACATAATAGCACCGGAACGCAGGGGAAGCCAGCGGCATGTGCCAGTGTCCAGGTGACCGGGTGTGGTATTGTGACGGTGTCATGGGGAGGAACGCCCATAGTCAGGCCCCGGGGATGTAGCCATATCGGTGAACCTCGTTAAGAAATATCGGTGTTGTGCTCGTATGATTACTTGATCCTCGGATGATCAACAGTGTGGCTCAGATTTATTCTAACACAGTTCCTGATATATATAAACAGAGAGAGAAAGAGAGGTGGAGACAGAAATCATGGCTAGGGGGAGGGGGAAATCGGGGAACTGTGGAGCAATCGGGGCGCGCTGACGGGACGAAGGGAGTTTCATGGGCTGTGGGACCAAACAACGGGGCCTGCGTTCGATCAATGGCCACACCATTCCTCGTTCTCCCTTTCCTTTCATGGCGAGGCAACGGGGAAGAGCAACTAAAAAAAGGCCCCGATCCAGCTAACAATCCTGGTTTTGCCTCAACTTTTACTGTACATTCAAAGAAAAACTAAGGACAAGCTGCTGGTGAACAAGCTGAAGCCTACCAAGCAGTGGCGCAGCCAGTATTTTATGCCAGGATGGTCCAATTGACAGGAAAAAAATCACATCACAAATTTAACAAACCAACATAAGCCTAAAGAATATATCAAAACCATACACTAATAAGGACGTACACATAATATTAAAATTCATGGTTAAGCCTTAAATTCGTGTACAAGAAGACATCACACCTTATTTGCTGGAATAACGCCTTCAGTTACTCGGTCTTGCATTAACCAGGGGTTTTCTCTTTCGCCACAGCCGATGTCCAAGAAGGAGATGAAAAAGGAGCATCAATCTTCTTCCTTTCTCCATATCTCAGAAAAGCAGTCATTTTGCAACAATTCTATACAAACATTAATTTATTACCCTCCTTTTCCCATAATATAAGAGCGTTGTGTAGTGTTAAAAACACACTTATATTATGGGACCAAAAATGCTACACCTACGAAATCTAATACGTGTTTTTTTAGAAAAGGAGGATGACCCCCGGCCTCTTCATCTGGGCGATGCATACGGCCACACGAAGTCTAATAAATAAACCTACATTATTTCCTTTCCTTAACTAATCATTACCCCCTGATTTTTAGTGGGTGGGCCTGGGCCTGTTTTCCCTTCCAACCAAATCTGGCCAGCTCGGCCTTTTCGTAACTTATGTAGAAACCTTTACATGGATGTAGCAAAGCTCTTATGGGGCGGAGGGAGTAGCTATCAATTGGAATAAATACCTAACGACCCGTCAATTTAATTTACCAATTATAAATTCCAAAAATAATAATTATAGCTTACTCACTCAGCTTAAATTGTTCAAATCTTCATAGCAAAAGAAATTTATATTTGAATTTATAAATTAAAGGATAACAAAAATCTTACTTTAGATTACAGTACTAGAATGAAAAACTGAACAAGTGATGCTCCACCTAAGAGCCTCTCCAGCCGTTGTGCCCCCCAGGAGGCCTTTTTTTGGCCTCCTGGGGAGGCCCCGGCGAAATTTTTGGTATGGGGGCGTGCATTTTCCCAGTCATCCCTCCAATAGGTAGTCATTTTTTTTCTTTTTTTTTCTCCGCTCATTCCAACAAATGCCTTCTGTGCATGCCCAACACACCGGACTCGAGCTCGCCGGCGACAACCCCAGGCCACTCGAGCCAATCTTTCATGAGTACATGGGTTGAGTTGGGCTGGCTGTGTTTTCTATTTTTTATAGAGTAGTATTATACTAATGGGCTGAATTCGAGGGTGGTCAATAAACGAGTTGGGCTGGCTGTGTTTTCTATTTTTTATAGAGTAGTATATTATACTAATGGGCTGAATTCGAGGGTGGTCTAGGACCACCCTGACCACCCTACAGCTACGCCATTGCTATCAAGCCATGGAGCCAGGACTAATTAATAATCGTTGGAGAACTCTCCCCTGGATATATGTTGGATTGACTACTCTCCTTGGAGATGTTATTTGTGATGTTGCCACGTGAGTCCTCTGGTTGTGGTATGTCGTTGTTGTTTGTGTCATCTAGCTCTGGGTTGCTAATATAGATGGAGAGGTAATATCACCGGGAGTCACATAACTTGCGCTCGATATTCAGTTTGGTGCTAAAACTTTAAAAATACGGATTTATGGTCACTCAACTTGCGTTCTCCTGCAAATACGGTCACTTCGCTCGTTAGCACCACATAAAAACATTCCCCCTAGAGTAGTTATTAATACGAATAACAGAAACTCTGTTATAGTCATTTCTGTACATTCAATGTACTCTACGGATAGAGGAATACATAAAGTTGAACATAATAAAATGAGAAATTGAAAGATTTCGTTGAAATTGTTCGTTTGGAAATTTCCCGAAAAGCTAATTATAGGTTCTTCTCTCCATCGGAACAATAGGGCCGTTATGC
>OY997272.1:88802801-88817801 GCA_963921465.1 Triticum timopheevii | reverse complement strand
CAAAATAAGGGTCTCACAGGGATGACAGCACTTCATGTAGCAGAAGGCATGGCTCTGGCTAGGATGCATTTCATGGGGCTAGACCCAGGCATATCTAGTTTGTACACAAGGGAGTGATATTAACAAAGGATAACTTGATAAAGCCAAGACGGGTCGGTAGTTACTGATGCTGTTTTTGTGACCATGATGAAACGATTCAACACCTCTTTCTTGATTGTCCATTAGCCAAACTTCTTTGGCGTACTCTTCATATAGCCTTCAACGTGAATCCTCCCATTATCATCAACATGTTACCTGGGATGTGGCTACATGGAGTGGATTTAAATATTGCGGGACATATTCGGATAGGGATATGTGCACTATTTTGGGCTTTATGAAACAATAGGAATGGTATGATCTTTAGCGGGAAAAACTTTAACAACTTTTTGCACGTTGTCTATAGAACCACTGCTTGAATCCATACGTGATCGTTACTCACTCATGCGTACTCCAGGAAGCTTTTGATTGCTGCGTGCAACCGGTGGGAGATGGTAGCACGGGTTATCTTCAACCGATTAGAATGACGAGCTAATAATAGGCTAGGTGTTTAGTCATCGTAGCTTATTTTTTGCCGACTGTGGCATCTTTTTATGCTTTTTGTTATATCTGGGCACTGTTTGTGAGCCAGGACTAGACCTGAGATTTTGTTTTCGTACTTTCATTTAATAAATTGGCTGCATGCATCACTCTAATGCAGAGGTCGGGGACTATCCTCTTTTTTGAAAATAAAAAAAAAAGACCAAGGCATATGTGTCAGGCTGTCTTAACCTTGTACTATGTTAATTGGTCTGATTTTTTAATTGTCAAATATCAACCAACTCAGTCCACCGATCTCTCTCTTGTATGTTAGTACATGAACTACCGAAAGAAACCCCTATGCCGATGGCCCAGGCCGTCGGCATAGCCCAGATTCCCGTCGGCAACATATGCGTCGGCATACCCCAGGATGCCATCAGCATAGAAAAGCCGTCGGCATAGATGATATCCCGATGACGTTCATACATCTATGCCGACGTCTTGGGCCGTCAGCAACGTTCCACGCCTAATGGTGGCTGTCGGCGCCACTGTCAAGTGTTGCCCAACCAGGAGACGCCATGTGGCAGGGCTATGCCGACGCCTGGCCGTCGGTCTAGATTTGAAACTACGCCGACAACCTAGTCGTCGGCATATCTCTGCCACGTGTCACCCTCTGGTTCGTCCTGGGGCAGGACTATGCCGACGGCTAGGCCGTCGGCGTAGATTTGAAACTACGCCGACCGCTAGGCCATTGGCATATCCCTGCCCCAGGAGCTACCAGAGGGTGCCACGTGGCACCTATGCTGACGGCGCCGTCGGCATAGGTGCCACGTGGCACCCTCTGGTAGCTCGCATCAGCCCCGTCGGCATAGGTTTTGTCTGATTTTTTTCTTTTTTCTGTTTGTTTTCAATTCAAATACACAACACACATATATGATGAAAATAGACATACACAACACATATAAGTATCATCCTCACAACCAACACCAACACCATCACAACAATATAAGTATCATCACAAACATAAGCATCATCACAAACAACATAAGCATCTAAAGAAGCACACAAGTCATCTAAAGGACCATAAAAGACCACAAGTCATTTAAAGAACACAAGTTTATCATCACCACCACCGTCACCCAAAGGCTTAAGCGCCAGGATGTCCACCACCGCCGCCAAGTCCGCCAAAACCCATGTCGTCACAGCTAGCGGCAGCACTACCGCCACCGCCTCCGTGGATCGGAGTGACCGGGCTCCGTGACTCAGGAGTGATGCCAAGACCAGCACCACCACCAACGGTAGATCCACCAGTTCCGTGGATGTTGAAAAGACATGTTAAGGGGATATATGATTGTGTTGAATAAACGGTATGCTTTGGGTGAATAGTTTGGGGATGTACTAACCGGCAACGGGCCCAGGTGTTGTGCCAGAAACTCCTCAAAGGTAAGCAGCACTGGTTGTGGTGGAGGAGATGGTGCTGGTTGCAATTGAGGAACCCTGCCGGCAGCCATGCACTCAACAATGTGTTGCATGTTAATTGACCAAGCAAACAAGAATGTTAGAAGAAATGCAAGTGCAAATATAGAAGTGAAATGAAAGGGGCCAAATTAACCGTCATCATGCGAGTGTTGTGCTCATGCACTGCTAAAAGGCTCGCGTGCCACGCCATGGTCTCCTCGCGTGTGTACTCCATGTAGGCCTATGGTATGACATGATGGAACTCATAAAACATCTCAGTGCGGAAAATAAAGTTAAGAATGAAGATAAGAGGGAAAATACTTTTAGACTGCAGCTCAACAAAGAGGGAGTGCAACCGTGCACTAGTCATGGGCGTGCTTGTGCGCTGGCTCAAGCTCGGGTCGGTAGTTCGAAGCTGTGTGTAGGATATAGAAGGAGTGATCACATCATCCATAACCGGCTTCTGGCCGTGCTCCTTCGGCCCCATGCCCATCACCACCCTTCCATCCAGATCCGCCCTAATGGGGTTAGGTGTGTCAGGATGTAACCTCAGATACCCCTCAGAGTAGGCCTTCTTCTTCTCCACGGTCTTGTCGTAGTACTTGGCCTCTCCAGGCTTGGGCTTCCTCCGCGTATGGGCGATCTCCCTCTCCTCCACGTGTGAGAGCGGTCGCTTCTGTTTCTCCTCCTGCACCACCAAACAGAGGTTAGTCATACATAATAAAGTGACGGTGATGTGGCTATGGTTTGGAATATCTTGTGATGCTCTTCTCTCTGAATATTCAGTTCAACTGAATCCCCATACGTGGCACCATACCTGTCATGTTCAAACCCAACCCCTGTTTACTTAGACTCGTCAACTTAGTCATGTTCAATCCCCTGAATCTCTCCTCTTTGTGTCAAGTTCAGTTGGTAAACAGCCTTACCGAGTTTGCTCTGGAGACACAAACACCAGTGTTATCATTAGGCTCTCCTCTTTGACCATCCCCCAATTGCTTCTCTTCTCCTTCTCCTGGTCCTCGACACGACGATTGCTCATCATGGACTCTTCCGCAAGTTTTTCATCTCTGCTCCATACATATAGATAATTGTTATAATTTTCGGATTAATTCTGGAGTTATATTTTATTGTCAACTATCAGCACATTGCCTTCATGCAGTAAGTTCACTAGTGAAATTTATTATCTACTCTAAATGAATATGCATAAATGTTGGAGAAATAAGAATGTGCAAAGATAGCATTTGTACTTGGATTTCACACATGCCTTCAATACTTTTCGCTCAAAGACACAAGAGCTTTTCGCTCAAAGTCCTCTAATGAATGATGTAGTTTAATATAAGTGATTTCTCAACATGATTAGTTAAGCCTAGTCCCAATGTTCTGAAATCGTAAGAGCTTGTGTCATACAGACGCCGCTATTATAATGGAAAATACCGATAAAATAGTTGTGGCTCTGAATCGTCTGAAGCAAATCACACGTAGAAGTTGGCCATATTAGGTTCTTGCAGCCAAATATGAAACATGCCACTTTTGGGGAAAAGGAACAGTTAAAAAACTTTGTTGTAAGATCTCTATTTTTCAGCTCTGATTCGAGTTAACTTGGATCCTGAAAGATTTTTAAACACATACTTACTACTCCCTCTGTCCATAATATAAGACCATTTTTGACACTACACTAGTGTCGAAAACACGCTCTTATATTATAGGACGGAGGGAGTACTATATAGCTTCACACTTGACTTGGGTATAATAAGTTTCAGAGTTCACACATGAAGTCTGAAAGATTCAGGGCTAATGTTCAGCTCTGATTCAAATTCAGAGTTCAGAGTACAAAATTTACTTGCCACTTCCTGTTTACATGCATGTGTCACTCGTTCAAATTGTTTACATCCAAGTGAAGATCCAACAAAATGTACAAAATTGATGAAAGCACCAGATGCTAGAAGGATTATTCAAATCTATAGTATAAAATACTAGAAGGATTACTTAACTTGCAAGATTCAGAAAAGAGAAAAGTAGGAGCTTCCCTGATTAGAACGCATGCCATCATCAGGCCGTACTTGTCACTGAAGCTTCAGACCACCATCAACTAACAGAGCCTTCAGAATCATGTATAGTCAAGCAAAGCCATTGCCGCCATGGTTCCTCTCGTTTCCTGAAAGAAGAAAAAAAAGCACCATCAACATGCAGTTTTAGCACATCTTCACCTGGAAGAAAGAAAGCACCATCCACATTCAGTAAATCAGTATGCTCCTATTGCCCAGCCACTTTTTGCTTGAGGAAGAACTCCACATCTTCTCACCTGGTGGTAAGTCACTTCATCCATCGACCTGTTCACCTCGCCTACATTTCATTAATCTTGATTCTATAATTTCAACAAGCACTAGAGAAGGGACACACAACTGATCTTTAAATCACATCTCTTCGCCAGTATAGCATGAACCATCTCTTTTGCTTTACAGTAAGCATACACACCTAACATCTCATTTCTTCCAACTTCTACAGCCTCAAATCAGGAACAAATAAATGTGCACCATCCTCGCACAGGTTGGTTTGTAAACTGAGGTACACACTATTCCTATATTTGAAATTCTGCAAGACTCTATACTACTCCCTCCGTCCCAAAACAAGTGTCTCAACTTTGTATTAGCTATAGTACAAAGTTATACTAAGCTTGAGACAGTTATTTTGGGACGGAGGGAGTACATGACATCCCATCTGGCTTTTTTTTCTTTTCCTACTACGACTTAATTTTTCCTTGCGAAAATCATAACGACACTATCTGTCACTGAACTTCAATGATATCTTTCTCAAGTACAGATCATGTGGTCAGCTGGAAGTAATCTGTCCCAAAAGGCTAGCAGATTATGTGCGGCATTTCAAACAAACAGATTACTAAGGGGAAGTAATTAAGAACCTGCAGTCTCTGCAAATATTCAGACCATGTATTCAGAGTATGGATATAGTACATGATACCAACTGTTTGGTACCTAGCTATATTCACAATCAAACTGATCAAAGTAGTAAATTAAGCACTCAGTTTTAGCCAAACTGAAAAAGAGGTAGCTTGGTTACAGAAGGAAGAGACACGAACTAGCTGAATTGCCCAAAGGATCAAAACACAATAATGAACAAAAAAATCTATAGCTGCCATCCACAGTAAACACATGATTTATCATTTATGGCCATGATGCAGAGCATGAACACAATACACACCAGTACAAAATTAGTGCTTCATTGTCTCAATAACATCCGAAAGGGTTTAGGCTTAGTAGGACTAAAACTGAGTACATGATGTGCGGGTTCAGTACTACTAGGTGTGAGGAGGAGGAGGTTAGCCTTGATGGTCAGATGGTACCTCAGAAGGACACCTTTCGGTATTTGGGGTCAATGCTGCAGGAGGATGGGGGTATTGATGAAGATGTGAACCATCGGATTAAAGCCGGATGGATGAAGTGGCGCCAAGCTTCTGGCATTCTCTGTGACAAGAGAGTGCCACAAAAACTAAAAGGCAAGTTCTACAGGACGGCGGTTCGACCCGCAATGTTGTATGGCGCTGAGTGTTGGCCGACTAAAAGGTGACATGTTCAACAGTTAGGTGTGGCAGAGATGCGTATGTTGAGATGGATGTGTGGCCACACGAGGAAGGATCGAGTCCGGAATGATGATATACGAGATAGAGTTGGGGTAGCACCAATTGAAGAGAAGCTTGTCCAACATCGTCTGAGATGGTTTGGGCATATCCAGCGCAGGCCTCCAGAAGCTCCAGTGCATAGCGGATGGCTAAAGCGTGTGGAGAATGTCAAGAGAGGGCGAGGTAGACCGAATTTTACATGGGAGGAGTCCGTTAAGAGAGACCTGAAGGATTGGGGTATCACCGAAGAGCTAGCTATGGACAGGGGTGCATGGAAGCTTGCTATCCAGGTGCCAGAGCCATGAGTTGGTTGCGAGATCTTATGGGTTTCACCTCTAGCCTACCCCAACTTGCTTGGGACTAAAGGCTTTGTTGTTGTTGTTGTTGTTGTTGTTGTTGTTGTTGTTGTATTGTCTCAATAACATCACTAGCAGCAAGTGCTTCTTCATTGTCTCAATAAACAAGATGACCGATGGACCATTCCCTCTGATCCAACTAAAGGAGAACTCACTTGTACACACTTTCTATAGTTGAATGAGCAAGTCTATCTTTAGTTCGTTAGTTAAAGCAAAAAATGGATCTCTATGAATCTGCATATGAGCAAACCAAAATGATTTTTATATGAAACCATAACTGGTAAATAGATTAAGCTAAAGCCAGGTGAATTGAACATTGCAAAAAAAAACTATTTATCTAAATTTGGGAAGGGCATCAGATTGATCCTCCAATTATCCACTATGAATTGCAAAATCAGAAGTAGAATATTAGGAATGCACCACCCACATGAAGGAAACCTTATTGTGGCTCATTGTCTCAATGCACCAGCAACTAACTTGAAAACTGAAATTTTAATGCACTGCAGAATGGCCTGATCTCACACTTACTTTATTCCAATTCCGGAACCAAATTATCAATTCCATCACACGTTAGCAACGACCAACCCAGCATCCTAACAGTCATACAACAGCGGACAACCAACACACAATTAAATCATAGTCCGTTCTTGGCTCATGTGAATCTGAAATTAGTCGGCAGTTCCCCTTTACAAGCAGCATCATAGTCTTCTTCGAGGTGTGGTGCAGCTTCCTTATGAGGGCATATGAACTTCTCCCTGAATGCCTTTTCCGTCAACGTGAAAACAGTGCTGTAGCTTGGGTTGCGCTTGAGCAATCCATTTTCCTTGAGAAACTTTACAGCATAGTACCGGGGCCTGAGCCGGCCCTGTAGGCTGTAACAGACAATTGCCGGCTGTTGAGCAATGTAAGCCGGTTGCAAGCCCACCTCAGAGATGAGGAACTCGGACTTGCGCTGCAGCGATTCCTTGGACATTGCCAGCACCATGGGAGCCTTAGAAAAAGCAATGCCCACCTCGGCATCCGACCACCTGAACATTTTTTTCAAGTGCTCTACCTTGGTGGTGATTTTCTCCTCGTTGAGGAATGCAACAGCTTGTAGTGCATGTCACATGGGAAATCCACGAGATACACCAAGACCTTCAACGCATGCCACTGCTGTCCGGATGCGTTCCGTGCTAATGTTGAGCAGCGATGGTGTCCGCACGTAGAGCTTGGCAATATCGCAAGCACCTAGCCCGCACTCTTTCAGGAAGGTGACATTGGGCTTGAGCACTCGCTCGAGGTCGGACCCGAGAACGGAGCCACCCTTGAGGGCTCGGAGGGGGTTCTCGGAGGAGCCGAAGAGGGGCAAGCAGTACTGCAGCCCGGAGATGATGGATTTACAGCGGAAAGTGACACCGGTGATGGAGACGAGGCGCGCGATCTGAGAACGCGAGAGGCCGAGGCCGGTGAGCTCCGCGACATTGGGGGCCAGGGTGCCCTCCACGCTGGCGCAGAGGAACTTGGGGTCCTTGGCGACGAGGGCGGCGACGTCGGCGGCGGAGAGGCCGAGGGCGGCGAGGAAGGCGAGCACGGCGTCGGGCTTGGCGGGGGACCTGAGGTGGGAAAGCTTGGCGGAGGCCTTGAGGGCCTGTGCTCGCGTGAGGCCGCAGGTACGGACGAGGTAGTCGTCGACGGCGAAGGCGAAGGCAGGGTTGGGGAGACTGCCGCGGAGAGGAGGCGATGGAGAGGGGATACGGGAGAGGTGGGTGGACGAGGTGAGAGGAGGTGGGTGAGTATGGAGCACCGGAGGCGCAGCATGGCGCCGCGGCTGAGAGATTTGGCGCCGCCGCCGCCGCGGCGGCGGCGGCGGCGAGGGAATGGGGAAAGCGGATGGCTGCTCTGCTTCTGGTTGGTCTCCAGTCCAGCGTTGTTCAACCAACCTGAACCCAGCCACCCCAAGTGGGTCCCGCCCGTCAGTCTCATGCTGCCATTTCTATAATGTGAGCGGTCCCTTTTGCATTGCAGCTTTAGTTAGAAATTCTTATGAATTATGTATCCCTAAATTATGTGACCTGGTTCCCGATGTAGTAATTCTCACTTGAGTTCAACAAAGTGTGTCACACCTTCAAAGGCGTACACCATAGAAAAAAATAGATTCAAAATGTGAAAATACATTCATGATTTTAATTTGGGTTGACTAGTCAAAAATCAACCCCTTTCCCATCTCCCTCCCAAACCGCTCTTGCCCGCGACACCGGAGGGGCAACCCTAGCCACTCAATACCCTCCTCGCGTGCTCCTAGGCCGGTGCCAACGGTGGTGCAGCACTCGGCCCGTCAAAGACGAAGGGTGTGGGTTCGACATGCCCTCGGGTGGGGGTAGTGGCATCAAGTGGGCAGCGCGGGGAGTCCTTTGGTATGGCAGTGCACGACGAGGGGAGCACGGAGCAGTGGAGCATGATTGGGAGCTAGTAAAGGAGAGGGTGGTGCGCGATGGTCCTCGAGAAGACGCCGATGTGGGAGGCGACATGGTTGGGCTATGCAGATGGGTAGTGGCATTCGACTAGGTGACGTTGCGCGAGCGACGATGGGGCACTGGCTGTTGTGCGGTCCATTGGTGAACGTGTCGCCGGAGCGGCGGGCGGGAGGCTGCGGTGCGGGAATTGTTGGCAGTGGTGCTGATTGGAGTTGGATCCATCCGGGGTCGATCTGGGTCCCTGCCCGCCTGGAGTGGTGTGATCAGGTGATGCTTCCAATGTCGGTGGCCTTGGCGTGCTGGTGATGGAGCCTAGGCTGGTACTGCTCGATCTTGACCGTGCAAGATGTGGAGATGGAATGTGGTTCCTCGGCCGTACAGGGTGTCGATGTTTTGTTACACCATCGACATGATGAGGAGGTGTTGCGGCAGCGGCGGTGTGCCACAACGTGTACAATATGGTCGTTTTCCTATCGGATGGGTGGGATGTGTGCGACGTTGCTGATAAAAATCCTGCATATCTTCGGTTGGTGTTGGCGGCGACGGGGCCGTGGGCATCGTACCCCTCCTTGGAGGCGTCATTGAGGTGTGTCCCCCTTGTTTGGATTGTTGTCTCCGGGCAAAAGCCTAGGTTTGGTTGTCGGACCAGCGATGACTGCATCTTTTCTCTGCATCTATATGGTTTAGGGTTGTGAAAAAGGAGTAAGAACAAAATGTAGGGAAAAGTTGGAAGGGGTATATATATGCCGGCCCTCCAAGCTGTAAGTGAGCATTGCCGGACGATAAGCAATGTATGCCGGTTCCAACCCCAGCTCAGAGATGAGGAACTCGGACCTGTGCTGCAGCGATTCCTTATCTCTCGTCAGCAACGTTGGAGCCTTAGAAATAGCAATGCCCACCTCAGTATCCGACCATCTGAACGTGTTCTTCAGGTAGTCCACTTTGGCGGTGATCTTCTCCTGGCTGAGGAATGCGACAGCATGCAAGGCGTGTCTGAACATCCGAGAGCCACGTGGCACACCTATACCTTCGGCGCATGCCACTGTTGCCTGGAGGCGTTTCAGGTTGGTGGCGAGCAGCCATCGCGAATGGATGCACAGCTTGGCAATATTGCAAACACCTAGCCCGCACTCCAGGAGGAAGGCGACGTTGGGCTTGAGAACCCTGTCGAGGTCGCAACCGAGGAGATTGGGGCTTTTTTGGACTACCCGGAGGAGGTCGTCGTAGGAGCCGAAGAGGGACAGGAAGTACGGCAGACTCGAGACGACAGATCTGCAGCGGAACTTTTCGCCAGCAATCGAGACGAGGCGTGCGATCTCAGGACGCGAGAGGCCGAGGCCGGTGAGCCCCGCGATGTTGGGGGCCAGAGTTTTCTCCACTTTGGCGCAGAGGAACTTGGGGTCCTTGGCGACGAGGGCGGCGATGTCGGCGCCGGAGAGGCCGAGGCTGGCGAGGAAGGCGAGGACCGCGTCGGGCTTGGATGGGGACTTGAGGTGGGAGAGCTTAGGGGAGGCCTTGAGGGCCTGGGCTCGGGTGAGGCCGCAGGTGGCGACGAGGTACTCCTCCACGGCGAAGCTAGGGTTGGGGGAAACGGCGGGCGCGGCGGTGGAGAAGAGGCGGTGGAGAGGGGAGATGGTGGAGGCGGAGGGAGACGAGAGGATCTGGGAGAGGAGGCTGCAACGTAGCCGGAGCATGGCGGCATGGTGGAGAGTGGAGATGGCAAGCGCGGCGGCGACGGCGGAACGGGGAAAGCTCGATAGAATTGCGTGGGTGTTCTGGTCTGGTTCAACCCAATGCAAGTGGCCCCCACTAATCAGTACCCTAAAAAAGACTAGTGGATGCGTTAGAGTGACGCCTGGAGTGAAGAGAAAACCTTTTTCTTTTTTTGAACTTTTATTAAAACATGTATTGTCATCAACCATGAAAAAATGCATGAAGATTAACATTTAGAGCCAAAAGCAATAGCTCTTGCTTCATTTTTCTTTAGTGGAGGGGCGTTCTCTAGTGGAGGGAGGCTTGCTCCCGCTCGTCATGGCAACCTGGTAGATTCACGCCGCGCCTCCGGCGGGTGGCGTCGTCATCGGGATCCAGGGCTACGGCCTGAATCTCCTGCCGGCGAGTCGGGTGGGGATGGCATCCCACCCGTAGCTGTTCTTGCTGCTGTTGCGGTGTTGTGGCGATGGGATGTCGGATCTGGCAGGTCTTAGTCGTTTTCGGCTTGCCGACGTCTGCTGGTGGTGAGGAGGTGGGTCCTTGGCGACGAGGGCAGCGACGTCGGCGGCGGAGAGGCTGAGGCCGGCGAGGAAGGCGAGGACGGCGTCGGGCTTCGAAGGGGACTTGAGGTGGGAGAGCTTGGCGGAGGCCTTGAAGGCCTGCGCTGGGGTGAGTCCGCAGGTGGAGACGAGGTACTCCTCCACGGCGAAGCTAGGGTTCAGGGAGACGGCGGGCGCGACGGCGGATATGAGGTGGCAGAGGTGGGAGGCGGGAGACGCGGAGGGAGATGAGAGGAGGTGGGTGAGGAGGCAGCACCTGAGGTGGAGCATGGCGGCGCGGCGGAGATTTGGTGGCCGGCGGCGGCGGGGGAATGGGGAAAGCGGATGGCTGCTCTGCTTCTGTTTGGTCTCCAGTCCAGCGTTGTTCAACCAACCTGAACCCAGCCACCCCAAGTGGGTCCCGCCCATCAGTCTCATGCTGCCATTTCTATAATGTGACGGTGCCTTTTGCATTGCAGCTTTAGTTAGAAATTCTTATGAATTATGCATCCCTAAATTATGTGACCTGGTTCCCGATGTAGTAATTCTCACTTGAGTTCAACAAAGTGTGTCACACCTTCAAAGGCGTACACCATAGAAAAAAATAGATTCAAAATGTGAAAATACATCCATGATTTTAATTTGGGTTGACTAGTCAAAAATCAACCCCTTTCCCATCTCCCTCCCAAACCTCTCTTGCCCGCGACACCGGAGGGGCAACCCTAGCCACTCAATACCCTCCTCGCGTGCTCCTAGGCCGGTGCCGACGGTGGTGCGGCACTCGGCCCGTCTAAGACGAAGGGTGTGGGTTCGACACACCCTCGGGTGGGGGTAGTGGCATCAAGTGGGTAGCGCGGGGAGTCCTTTGCTATGGCAGTGCACGACGAGGGGAGCACGAAGCAATGGAGCACGATTGGGAGCTAGTAAAGGAGAGCATTAGTACAGAACTGGCCTTTAGTGCCGGTTCGTGACGGCCTTTAGTGCCAGTTCGCCAACCGGCACTAAAGAGTGGGGACTAAAGGTCCCCCCTTTAGTACCGGTTCGTCACGAACCGGCGCTAAAGTGCCACCACGTGGCACGAGCCAGGCCCGGGTGCGTGTAGGGCATTAGTACCGGTTGGTAACACCAACCGGTACTAAACGTTTGGGTTTTTAAATTTTTCTTTAATTTTGTGTTTTCAATTTAATTTAGTGATTGTTTTACATTATAATGAGTTATTAAATCATTAGGTGAAAGTACCGCGGATTAGTTTCGACTGGATGCATTGGATCTAGCTACTAGCTATAGCTAAGTGATCAAGTATATGCCATATCCATATTATACTTGATCAAGTATAATATATACGGATATGGCATATACTTCATCACTTAGTTAGGTAGGATCCATCCAACTGAAAATAATCTACGGTTTCTTTCATTAAATGATATAATAACTCATCGTCTTCATCATATTAATCATCATAGTCATTACCGCTATCTAATCACCACCAACACTATTAGCTTAAAGAAGAAACATTCACTTGTACCAGAAGCAAAAATATCATCAAGTTCAACATGATTGTCATGATATTATAAGCGTTCATATATAACACCACAAAAGCAAATCACTTAAGTTCAGAACGAAGAACACGAAAATGAAAGGACAAGTACTAAGAGCAGCATGAACTAGCTAAATCACTCCTGCTAGCTACTCTTTCTCTGGTAAAATAGCATAGTACATGTATAGCTCTCCTGATTTCTCATACTGGAGCATGCAGATGAACCTGTCTCCTAATCGTGGGATGCGCTTCTCATTGCTGCCCCCTAGTACTTCTCTGCGATCGTTAACAATTTTCCTCCAATCTTTCACTATTAAGCATTCATCGCTTATAGAAATCCTGAATGCATTCATGTGCAATGCAGGATATCTTGGCCGTAAGCTAACAATTGACATGCGACCTTTAGTCTCGATCCTCTGAGGCACAACTGTCATCGGGAGTCCCTGTTGAAGAACATCGTATAGTACTTAATTAATATACTTAGCAATGCAAGTTTAACAAAAAAATTATGTATGCAAAATATGCACTCAGAACAAATAGTAAAAATCTTACCATCATTCCTAAATAGATGTGACCGTAGTTCAATACCATCACTATTGGTCGCACGTTTTGAGTACTAACATTTCTAAGTGCAGGAAGAAAATTTGTCTTGACAGTATGAAGATCCTCAAGCCATGAAACATAATGACTTATCTCCTCGCAGTTTAGTTCAGCTCCGGAACAGTAGTAGGTCCTGTCTACCAAGCGCCGGACATGTTTGGTTGAATGGAGATAAGCTGTCAATAGAAATTAGTTGTCAATTATTTTTGAATAAGCAATATCAAAGACAAAAATATAGTTGAGAAGAACTCACATAATGGTAGAACTGGAGGCGTTTGCACATCGACCCATATGTCTCTATTACCTTCAATATCATCTTCCGGACGAATATCAAAGGTGATAACCATACCAGGCTCAAATGCATAAGCCTTGCATAGTGCTTGCCAAGTTTTGCATTCAAAATAGGTGTACATGTGTGCATTGTATACTTTGACGTTAAAAGTATAACCATGCTCAATTTTCAGCTAAACTCTCTTTACCTCCATAGTTTCCATATCATTGAAACCTATCTTATCCAAGACAAAAAATCTTGCATGGCAGGGGATGCGCTAGTAGAATAGTGAAAATTAAAAATTATAAGTCAGGCAAATGAAGCATATATAAGTCATGCTTAATTACGAAAATAGACTTGTCGTTGTGACAAACTGTATCGAATTCGAAGGTCTCATCCAGCTTGATGCTGAATCGCCTATCATCAACAAGGAAATTTCTGTCGCACTGGCCGCGCTAGTCTTCACAGTATTCGCACATAATGAAATTTTTTCCGTCGTCAGACGACATTTCCTATGTTCATATTAGGCGAAACATTAAACACTTACTAATTCAATTAATTCAACTACTTCTATTAATTCAACTAAGCATTTACTAAAAATAAACTAGTTATATTAATTCAATTAGTTCAACTAAGCATTTACTAAAAATAAACTAGTTCTATATATTAATTCAACTAGTTCAACTAAATATTTACTAAAAATAAACTAGTTCTATTAATTCAACTAGTTCAACTAATCTCATATACATAAATTTTCTTACTAAAAATAAACTAGTTCTAATTCATCTAACATTAACATTTCTAACATTCTAAAAATAAATTAGTTATATTAATTAATTCATCTAAACATTAGAAAACAGAAAATAAGTAAAAAAATATGTGTGCGTGTGTGTGTAGTGTGTGTATGTGTGTACGTACATGTGTAGTGTATGTGTAGTGTGTGTGTGTATGTGTGTGTGTGTAGTGTGTGTAGTGTGTGTGTGTGTGTGTGTGTGGGTGGGTGTGTGTGTTTGTGCGCAGTGTGTGTATAGAGCGGGCGCGTACGGGTGGCGGGGGCGGCGACGACGGCGGCGGGGGCGGCGAGGGCGGCGGCCGGGGACGGCGACGAGACGGGCGGTGGGGACGGCAACGAGACGGGCGGCGGGGGCGGCGATGACGACGGGCGGCGGGGGCGCGCGGCGACGACGACGATGGGCGGCGGGGGCGGCGAGGGCGGCGGCGACGGCGGCGACGTGCGGCGGGGGCGACGGCACGGCGGCGCGGCGTCGTCGGAGATCGAGATGTCTCGCGCGAGAAGTGAAACGAAGTGGCGACGATAACTGAATTTTCGTAAGTAACACATATATAGGAGGGGCCTTTAGTACCGGTTGGAGCCACCAACCGGTACTAATGGCCGTGCGCTGCCACCCGCAGTGCGCTACTTTTACTCCCACCTCGCCGAGCGAAGGGCAGCTGCACTGGTTTATAAACCCAGCCGCGGCTGCCCTTTCGAACTCCTCTATATAGCAGGCTTCTGGACCTAACTAGGGCGCGCTGCCCTGTGAGCCTGCTGGCCCTTTTGGGCCTGTATTTGCACACCCTAGGTCTGGCAGGCCCACCGGGCAGCACCCCAACATTTTTTATATTTTTTTTCTTTTCTGCATTATTTATTTTCTTCTATTTATTTTTGAGTAATTTTTTTATATAGTTATTTTTTTCTGCTTTATTTTTTTCTTCTATTTATTTCTGAGTAGTTTTTTGCTGCATTTAGTTTCTTTGTGAATATTTTTGCTTTATATAATTTTTCTTTTCTACATTATTTATTTTCCTCTATTTATTTTTGAGTAATTTTTTTATATAGTTTTTTCTTTTCTGCTTTATTTTTTTTCTTCTATTTATTTC